>OY282560.1:57791072-58328572 GCA_958295665.1 Tipula vernalis | reverse complement strand
AAAACTAAAAAGGCATTCAAGTCAAAACTTTTTTGGCAGGAATTTTTTTTTGATTTTTTGACTGAACTACGTTCAGTCAAACAACTAGAAAGGAATTCTAGCCAAAATTGTTGAAAAGTGATAAAGTAAGGTCAGCTTACTTTTAATTTTATATTTGTAATATTGCTCGTAGGGTTTTATTATACCAGAACGTAGTATTTTATAGTTAAGGCGTAGCCCCATGCACAAAAGAACAGTCAACTATTATTGACCACAGGAATTTTAAATCTTCCAGAGAAAAATTAGCCATTAGCAGAAATAAAGATGTTGCCTGTAGAGTATCCAAATTACTCGAGTTGCAAACTAATCGGTCTTTCTCGGGTACTCCGGTCATCTTATTGTTCTGCCTGGCGCTAGATTCTGATCATGTGACAAATGATATTTTTTTGTGACTTCGTATTAAAATATTGTAGATTTGGTTTTAAAAGTGGTCATTTCAAAGAATCTAGACCTGGTCATGGATCTTTGGATTAATACACCACACATTTTTATTTCCATTTCCAAATTAGCGAAATTAATTCTCTTTTGATTATGAATTAATTCCGCGATATCGATTTTTTAAAAAAACTTGCTTAAATCCGCGCGAAAATAAAAAAAAAAGCATTTTAGTACAAGTTCATTTCAAAATGTTGCCATTCCTTTCACTTTCGATGACAATTTCAACCTTCCAATTTTTGTGGCGGAATAAGTTCATATTTATCGGCGGAGTTAAATTCATTTGGAAATGAATTAATTTCGTATATTCTTCAATTTCCTTTCATTAAGCTAAATTTTGTTATGAGATGGATAACTGAAACAATTTGTTACCAACATAAGAAAAATTAAAAATTAACCTGAAGGTATTCAATACTTCTTTAATTAAACTTAATGGACTGCAAAATATTGTTTGCTTCACTTCTGGAATCTATTTTGTGCTTGTCTGGCTTGCGATTAACATTAATCGGTCCCGAACGACGGCTCCCTTAGCTTTTATTAGCGGTAAGAAAGCTATAAAGAACTTCGCTCTTAAAGAGCTAAGGCTGAAGTGGCGTGCTACTTCTGGTTGCCGTAAGGCAAACACTTTATTTTTAAGTTTGCTTTATCTTTAAAAAAAAACAGTTCAAAATACAAGTCGCAATGCTCACTGGCCATGGCCGTTTTAAGGATCATCTACTTGGCTCAAGATGATGTATGTGATGACTGCCTCTAAGAGATAGACAGCATTATTCACTTTGTAAGCAGTTGCCCAGCTTTCGAAAGTATTCTTTTTCAATTGTTTAATTGTAGGACTATCGATACAGATCGGCTGCCTTCTTTCCCTTGGTCTAAACAGATCCAGTTTTTCAAGGTTGCAGTGCGCGTCCGTGAGTTGGGATAGAATCCTAGGTTTACACCATGGGCCCTTGTCGCATTGAGTGCGGAACCTTTATGGGTTTATGGGTTGCAACCAATTTCAATAATAATAATAGATAGATGCATTATTTGAGTAGAAAACAGAAAAGGCTCTGATAATACTGGTCAACAAGGATTGGGTATCAGAAACTAGAATATTCATTTCCGACGTATTTTTCGTTGCTGAATTGGAATCTGGTCACAGAATTGCCCTATCACATTATGTCTGTGAATTTAGCACGAAAATTCATCCCGAAAAGTTTTTTTTTTATTTTTTGGTTTGTTTCCTTGCTAAATTAGATATCAGCCCGAAAATCAAGAGAAATATAGAAGAAAATTGTAATTAATCCCGAATTTATTTTTTATTTAATGAAACACTTAATATTTTGCAATACAAATAATGCTTTAAAAACATGTTTTAATTAAAGATGTTCGTTCGAAAAATATTGTTAAGAAATCACGGGGTTCACTTATTTAACGGACCGTTATTCTCTAACAATTCCATACATTTCAAATGAATAAAATTTGTACGTTTTGGAAGTCACACAGTGCCGTTCTCATAGTTGTCTATCTAAAAAGGGCTATGGCCGGATGTTTGTCCATCCTTAATTGTTATATTGAAAAAAATTCATTAAGAAATCACGGGGTTGACTTAGTGAGTTATTCTCTAACAATTCCACACATTTCAAATGAATAAAATTTGTTACCTTTTAAAATTACATAGCTAGCGCTTTTCTCACAGGGAATAATATGGATCGAAGGGCCGAGTGGGTCAAAGGGCCGAATTATTATTTTTTTTGGTTTGTTTTTAGAAATATAATTTTTTAAATTTTCTATTTTAAGGAATATTTTGTCGATATAAAATATTGTATTTCAGAATGTATTTTGTATTTGTATTAATCTTGCAACTACAAAATGTTGCAACTACAAAATCTTGCATAACAAAATAGTACAATTATTTTTCTTTTAGTAGGTGTCATTAATAGATTCTGTATAATCCGCTCCTATATGCGGCACGCAGTGCGACATGTTTGCTGATCCCGGCTCCTACGTCCCTCGAAATTCAAATCTAAAGCCCCTCGGAGCCGTTAACCTCTAAAGTTCGGGATTAATAGATTCTATATAATCCGCTCCTACGTGCGGCACGCAGTGCGATCTGTTTGCTGGTCCCGCCTTCTACGTCCCCCGAAGAAATTCCCCATTTTCCAAAATTTATATTTTTGGTTATTTTCGTTTCGTTAACGAAATCCCCATTTTCCAGAATTTATAAAAAGCAAGATTTTAAATTCAAATCTAAAGCCCTGAAACGCTTTAATTCAAACATGTTTTTAAAGCATTAATTCTATTGCAAAATATTAAGTGTTTCATTAAATAAAAATAAAAAATTCGGGATTAATTGCAATTTTCTTCTATATTTTTCTTGATTTTCGGGCTTGCTAATTTAGCAAGGAAACAAACCAATAAATAAAAAAAACCTTTTCGGGATGAATTTTCGTGCTAACTTCACAGACATTATCACATTAGCATGTTGAGATATCCTAACCTAAAATGACAAACAATATTTTACTGTGTTTCCTACACCTTGGCAGTATTGATAACTCGTAAGATGGAGTTTGCAGAAAACTAGAGTTTTCTACGTTAAATACTTACGTATTGAAAGTAAAATTTCATTATTTAATACTTACAGCTACCAAATTTGTTCAGAATTTGATAAAAATTCAAAATTTGAACAGTTTTAAAAATTTAGGAAACATTGAAAATCGGTAAATACTAAAAGCGAAATTCTAATAAGTTAATCGCACAGCTGTACCCACACCTCTTTACTTTACTCAAGAACGCAAGATAACAAGAACCGAAATCGGGGTTTGCGCAGCACCTTCCCTTGCAGGAGAGAGGTACTTTTTTATAAAGTATAGAATTTTTTCAAAAATATTTTCACGAAGATAATTTTTTTGAGAATTGAAAGATAATTTGAGAAACTTTTAGGAATAATACTGCAAGATTATATTCCAGATTATATTGTAATATACAAGTGCGAAAAGAGCACCATATCAAAACGATAGCTAGAGCACGAGCGATAACAACTTGCGGAAGAAGTGTGTTTCAAGCTATTCTTTTCTACAAAATTTAATTTAATTATTCATGATTAATGAAAATAATTCAAAATGTTTGTACAAAAAATATGGAAATCGAATTATAATATTTGCTTAATTTTCCAATTAAAAATCAAATACAGAATTGAGTAGAATTGATGGAAAGTTACACCAATGTTTAAAATCAATAAGAATTTTTTTCAGCGCACGTATTGAAATTTCATATTAAAAGAATTGTGATTATTTAGAGAAACCTAGTCGAGCTGGTTTGCATTGGGCGAGTTTTAGTCAATTCTGTATTTTTCAATATCTAAATATCTCAGATTATTACTAATAAAGGATAAAGCAGTATTTATAAAATAAACTGGCGTTCATCCGGTAAGAAGTTATAAGCCAAAAATATCTTTGAATTGCGCTACATGTATACACTGGTCAAACTTTATCCTCCTCACTATGATCAATTTGATTCTAGCCTTAACGGAATGCCCAAAACTATTTAAAATGGAAATACTTCCGAAAAAAAAAAATCTATCTATCGTAAATTACGTTCAATTCTACTTTCAAACAAACTGAATTAAGTATTTAAAGAAACGTCCAATTTTTTAAGAATGACCTAAAACCAGAATATTTTTGTTTAACGGATCAGGATCAACAGAAGGCATGGTTTGACAATCGCTTCATCATGGCACCATCAACGGCATCTATAAAGTTTAAAAGATGGTCAATTTGAATTGAATTTGAAATACCAGTCTGGTTTGGTGAACTGTTTTAGTATTGGCGGTTCATTTTTGACAAACGCTACCAGTTGTACGGCGCCAAAAACCTAAAATGTAAACTTCACCAACCTTCGAAACCAGTTTCCAGGAAATGTTTGCTTCTTTGAAATCGCGCCTGAAGTTGGAGTTGCAAATTCAATCATGCAAAATAATCGACGCCACAATTTTTAGTATTAGCGGTTGATTTTTGACAAACGCGACGTTTATAAATGAAATATGGTTCAAATTTTTATTATTTTTTTTTTTTTTGTTTTATTTTTATTTGCAATAGCCCCAAAAATAGGAGCCATATGACCCGATTTCAAGATTTACAATTTATATACAAAATTCTATTTTATTTATTTATTTATTTTTTATTTTTTCCTCTTATTCAACTTTTATTCATCGATCCTCTTTCATACTATTATCCCATTCATTTTAATAAATTCATACACCTCCTTATATACATTTGTTCCCATTCGTAATAAATCATTCAAATTCCTTGCACTCATAAGGACATCGAACATTCTTCTACTCTGAGTAAAATTAGCACAGTGCAGAATATGTTCAATGTCCTCCACAATCAAATATCTTTCACATAAATCATCCTCAATCAAATGATGTTTCTTTAGACTTTCTTTCCAATTTCCATGATTCAATCTCACTGGTTCCATCGTTCGTATCATTGCAGCGTTCCCTTTGAGTTCCTTAAAGAAAGGTTTACTCAAAGGAGCTTTGCACAATTCAAAGTACTTCTTGCCTTTCATACGACTCTTTTCAACAAATTTCCTCTCCCATTTTCTCCACAGATTCACCTGAAATACACGAAGTACATCTCTTGCATCCATAAATTCATATTCAGTTTCTTCCTTAAGCATACAACCCCTTTTCGCAAGCATATCAGCTCTTTCATTACCCTCAATCTGTAGATGCGAAGGTATCCATTGAATGATCACCTCGCTCCCACAAGATTGAAGGTATTCATATATCATTATGCCCTTCTGTCATTGCTAACTTAATTCCTTCCATAATCATAATCAACTCTGCATTCATTATACAGATGTTACCATTAATTCTCAGCATTTTCTCTTTTTTCATAGTTGGAATAACTATTCCCCCACCTACCCGATCCTCATGTACACTAGCATCTATATACACTTCCACATGTGCAAAAAAATTCAATTCCATTTTTCTAAATTCTCTCTTAACCGATAACTCATTCATCATCGCTTTTGTTGTGTCTCCAAAATTCACACGTCTCAACACACCGTAAGACCGTTCGGAGGAACTCTCGGACACACTTGTCGGATCTTGGAAAATAAGTGAATATTTTCCAAAATTATCTTCTTCTTTCACGGCTCTCTCGCACGGTGATCCATTCTCTCTTATAATTGAGAGGGGAATCACCCAATTCAGACCATAGAGTTTGTATTGGGGTTGAATTAATCGCCCTCAATACCACTCTAGCACAAGCATTCTCAACTTTCATTAGCTTTTCAAACCCGACCTTGGACCCGTCACCATACACGCTTATCCCATATGCAATCTTGGAAGACACTAGCGCCTTTCGCAACATGTCAGTCACACTAGGATGAGCTCCCCATTTCGGTTTACTCACCCTTTTGATCACATTCAATCTGCTCTTGCAATTATCGGCCAACTTTTCCATATGCACCTTAAAACTCAATCGCTTATCAATCCAGATTCCCAAATACCTAGTCAAAGTCACAAATTCAATACTCTCGTTATATATTTTCACGTCATTTCTTCGTTTTGAACGAAAAGCCATACTGTAACATTTTCTCGTATTTACACGCAAATTCAATTCCGTTAAACATTGTGTTACCTGATTCACACATTCCTGAGCCCGATTCAGTGCCTCGTCGATGTTTCTTCCCTTGCCTATCAAGACAAAGTCATCTGCAAATTGCAGAATTACCTTGTCCGCGGAATTAAGTGCATGAATCGATCTCGTATACAGATTGAAGAGAGTCGGAGAGATCTTACTCCCTTGTGGAAGGCCGATATTCACGGCTCCCTCCAACCTGTACCCCCTTCCACACAAAACTAACTTACGCTCACTCATAAATTCGTATACCCACTTACAAATTTTCCAAGGGAAACCCAAGTTTAAAAGAACCTGATATAATTTCCCTGGAACCACATAATCATACGCCCTCTCGATATCCAGAAAAACCGCCACAACATTCTTATTTTCCTTTCGTACTTCCCACACAAACTTTTCCACGCATTCATTAGCAGAGTGATTGCACCGGAATCCAAATTTAATAAACTAAACGGCATTTCTGCCTTGTGTTTTATGACCTCTCACTCTATTAAATTTATCCCATACATCCTTCGTTGTAGTTCTATGTGTCATATGAGACACATACTCCCGCCAACTTTTCCTTTTCGCTCTACGGATAGCTTTTTTTAGCCTTGCATTCGCCCGTCCATACCTTATCCTACACTGGTTTCCGTTCATACCAATACTGGATTTCATTATTCCACCAACCATGTACCTTAATTTCATTCAATCTTATTTACGTACTGCACATATCATTCTCTCTCTGTATTTCATCCTCAAGTTGGTTGACCTCATTTATTTCATTCATCATGAGAATTTCATTCATACATCTGACCCATTTTTTGCTATTTATAATGTTCTTTTGCTCAATGTCTACATTTACACCACCTATACAAGCGTGAATCAAATAATGATCACTACCCAAATTCTCATCAGTAATATTCCAAGTGCCTTGGGCCGCCAGCCCACTAGACACTAAGGTAATGTCTATCGCGCTGGCTGTGGCTCCTACATACGCCATCCTTGTTGGTCTTCCATCATTCAGTATTACAAGATCGGAATCCAGATTAGGTCCGCCAACAAGTTTCCCCATGTATTATTCCTTTCACACCCCCATTCCCCCGAATGTGCATTCATATCACTCCCCATAATTATGTCACTTTTTCCATGCAACCAGTCAAAACATTTCTTAATACCCTTCAGGCCTTTTTCTCTATCACCCGCAGATTCAATTGTGGTTGCATATACACTTACAATTAACAAATCTCTATCCAGATTCCGAGTTTTGGCAGCGACCACTTCAATGTGTTCAAAATCAGGGACCTGCACTGTTTGCAGCGTGATATTGGATCGCACCAATATCGCTATTCCCCCGTAACGATCGGCCCTCGGTCTGGATAGAAAATTGTAACCATTCACTCGAAACGTCTTGTTCTCACGTTCCCATGTCTCACTTAATAGCATTACATTCACATAATTATTGGCCAGATAAGTCCGCATCATATCGTCGTTGGCATACATGCTGCGGATGTTAATCTGACCAATACACATACATTCATTGGATCTTACCATTCGCTCATTCTTTCATCCTCTTCTACATCTATTATGATATTGAGCTCGTTTGGACTCGTAAATTTATATTTATTTTGGGATGCTGCTGCTCTTCCATCTGTAGTTTTAATTGTTGTTTCCTTTTTTGTTTGTTTTTGTATTTCAGCTGCTGCTGAAAAACTGCTTGTTGTCTCTTGTCTTATTGTTGTTGGATTGATTTCGTTGTGTTTTGTTTTATTAGTTTCTGTTTGTTGATTTGTGTTGCTGTTATTTGTATTATTGTTTATTTTACTTTGATTATTGTTGTTTTGATTTCGATTATTGTTGATATCTTTACTTTTGTTGTTATTAGTGTTATTTGTATTAATATTATTATTGTTAATTTGATTATTATTGTTTGTTTCTTTTGACTTTTGATTTGTACTTTCGGTATTTGTTAGCTTCGTTTTTAATATGTCACTGAATAGAGGTTTCGTTTGTGCTGCCGTAGATGCTGGTGTTGTGTTTGCGTATTCGCGGTAATAATTTTCCTTAGCTCTGAAATACGTTATTCCCACCATAGTTTTGATTTTCATTATTTCCTTTTCCATTATGAAAGTAGGACTACACAGTCCTTATCAAAAGTGGTGTGTTCATTTTGACAATTGGCACATTTGATGGGTTCACATTCAATCGTCTCATGTCCCTTTGGAGTTTGCTTTGCGCATTTGGGACAAACCGGCACTCGGGTACATTTGATTTTTGTGTTTCCGTATTTCTGGCAATTATGACATCTCATTGGATTTAGAATGTATATCCTTACATTTAATTTCAAAAACCCTGCTTTGACATCATTTGGTAGTTCAGTCGTGTTAAATGTGTGTATATGCAAGGGCGTGTCTTTAAGCTCCCCGTTGATTTTCCTCTTGATCCTCTCGACTTTTGTAACCTTCTGACTCTGTAACTCTTTCACAATTTCATCTTGGTTGCTTTCATCAAAGCTAAATAACCTTCCTCTTTGTTGGTAAGCATTAGTAGGTCCCCACTACGCAATCTTTGTGTCTCATGTATGTGGCATGTTACCATTGCTAGCCCTTTTTCGATTAAAAACGGTGAAATGCCTTTAAAACTGTGTTCCCCATCTGTTTTCTTTGTTACCACATATTTCTGACTGCCTTTGTCATCAAAAAATATTCTCCTTCTTTTTGAAACGGAATACGGGGCAGGAGTAGGAATATACGGGAGTGGGACAACCCTCTCGAGGTCCTTGAGCTCCAATGCTACCGTCTTTCTAGCGGAACTACATGCTGTAGTAAACATCTAGGAGGGAGAGTAATAAGCCCAGATAGTATGTATCACGTACCGGGAAGCAGTATTGTCAGGTTCATTAAGAACCTGAATATTGACTGGACGGATAATTAAGCAGGGGCCAGCACAATAGATCTTTTAGGTCGCAGTGCGAAGTGGCTGATCGCCCATGCAAAATCAAAGCCCGCATGCCCCCCCCCCAATAATAATAATAATAATAATTTTGATTGTTTGTATCCGGTAATATAGGATTAGCATGTTCCTTCATTTTCATTAGGGTGCTAAACCTATTTTTTGTAGGTATCGGCATCCTGCCCGCCCGTAGGCAGATACACCGTTAAAGATTCACGGAAATTGTTTTTTTTTTGTAAAAACAAAAAATTTTTATTTCTAAATTGATGAGCTGTTGTTAAAATTTTACTGTCGACTATAAATGTACAGGCCTAACCAATTATACAACTTCTGTAAATAACATTTCACTGAAAATTATTAATCCATAGCGAGGATTATTCTAAAAACACTTAGTGGACAAATTTCGAGTTTACATTAAATTTATAGGTAAGTTGATAAATTTTTGTGGACATTGTAATTAAAGGTTGAGTCTTACCATGTGTTACACAAATTTATTATTTCATTAGAATTTACAAAAAAAAATTGGTTTACTTATTTTGGATTTTTCTAATAGACAACACGCGACGTGAATTAATGTACGTTAACAGATGTTTTGAGTTTTTGATTACACACATACACACTTTAACTAAGAGTACAAGGCTAAGAAGAGAGGGGGACCTCCACTATAAATATATGTTTAAGTTATAGTGGCATTACAAACTAATTGGTTGGGATTCATCAATTAGTATTTTCATTTTCACACTTAAGAATAAACCCCGGAAAATGTATAGGTTTTTGAGTAGGTACACATATTCTGTGTACGTACATATTTGTGTTAAAATCTTGTTTTTTTTTAGCTTCCTTTCATACAAAAAAAAAGATAATATTTTAACCATGACATTACCCACTTATGTGACTTAAACAATTTGGCAATTTCTACATTTTAAATCAACACAGCTGAAGGTGGTAGTTAACACAAAGGTATCCTAATCAGTTAATCGCAAATTTTATACTTTTGCCCCATTAATCATTTTATAAAAACATTCTCGCACATAACATTGACCACGTTATGATTTTTTTGTTTAAAATTTTATTTCGGTAGAGATTTGTGTGTGGTTAATGCTTAATGGTTATCATCACGTCCCACTATATGTTCGTATATACTGCTGTTTCCCAAATGCATAAAAATTTATTGTCACGGTTATATATCAAAAATTAATTTTTTTATATTTTTTACCCCAAAATTTACTAATAAACTCGTCTCGTCTTAGGTGATGCGCGCGGCGAGCTCCTTTTAAAAATGCATCAAAAAAATATTTTTGGATTTTGTTATCTAAAAATAGTCGAGATGACAGCAACAACAATAACCGTATACAATTTTGTTACACATTTTGGGTATACGCGCATAATACTACATACAGTTATTCTTAATAACACAGTCATGTTGTTTATGTGTTATGTTATACATAATATTGTGTTATGTTGTTAAGAGATCGGTTGATTAGGAAGAAAATTTCATATTTCTCAATTTTTTTTTTTTTTTTTACTTTTTAATTATTTATGACAATAAGTAAAAACATAAAATATTTTTTTTTTTTTTTTTTGGTTCATTCAATAAGTCGTGCGTGTCATATTCAAATCTATTGAGAGGTTTGTACAAAAAATCAATTAAATTTTAAAAATTTCTCAAGAAATTTGTCTGCCCATGTAATGCATACAGCATTAAGACAAATTTCATAATTATATGAACTTTAATGTATTGTGTGTATGACACACACATACACACATCGTGTAATTATTATTTAATAAGACGGATAGTGTGAAATTTTGTTCGTGGAGTATTTTATTTTAGAATTTCAATCAATCAAATTTACATTTAGAAAAAACAAAAAAAAACGTTTTTGAGTGACAAGAAGAAATTTCGGAATTTTGAATTTTATTTTAATATAAATTTGATTTTGCATGGAGTAGTGAAATTTTGGATGGTTCTGCTTCCGTAGTTAATTTCACTTATATATATATATCACACGATCGTTATTTATTTTGTGTAACCCTCGTAGGAGCCCTTGATTATATGATAATTTAATATAAAGGCAGACACTTAGTTGTAAATAATTTTTACCTTGGAATGGTT
Organism: Tipula vernalis; assembly: GCA_958295665.1. NCBI lineage: Eukaryota > Metazoa > Arthropoda > Insecta > Diptera > Tipulidae > Tipula > Tipula vernalis. Next base: position 58,317,424 of record OY282560.1, on the reverse strand, counting down.
ATAAATATTTAAGTAATCAACTGAACAAATATTAGAACAGCATTTCGATATAAATACCATTTTGTCGTTGGTATACAGCTTAGAAATTACTAAAAAGAATTATAACCAATAAATAATTTGAGTTTTGGAATATCGAATTAAGCATTAACCTTATGACATACAAAAATGCTTATTCATTTAAATTTGGTAAATAATTGGCTCCAAAGTGGTTTCAAGGTTTTTTTTTTATAAAGCTTCGGATTTAGGAAAAAAACAATTAAAATATGTTTCGTAATATTTAAAATGCCATAAATTAGTTGAAATTATGGTGAGTACCATAAAAATAAAACCAACGAATTACAAATTGATCAGTGGATTATACTATTTTTGACCGGATTCCAAACATTGGAAATGTGCTTTAACCACGATAAACTTTTTTGGTTCGGTAAACAATAAAATACTTTTGCAGACCTCAGGGCCCTATTGCACCAACTAATTGTCACTTATTACTTATCAACTTATCATAATTTTTGATAATTTTCTGTTGTACCAAATTGGAATTTGATAAGTATTTAATTGAGTTATAATGAGTGATAAGCACTCACTTATCAAAATTAAGTTGCACCAATTTGCGAAATGATAAATGATAAGTATTATTTTGATAAGCGATAAGTTTGAGGTTTTTGATATTTTTTGGTTAACTTATCAATAATCGACTACTTTAATGATAACTTATCCAAAATATCAATAAGAAAAATTTCACTACTCAAAAAAATTGATAAGAGCTACAAATTGTAGTGGATTTTTTTTTTGCTGTTATTGTAAGATGAGAACTTTTGTTCAATTTTAAAAGAGTACAAACACATAAATGAGGAGATTATAAATGATAATAACAATACATGTAACAGTGTGTTTTCAAGTGTATAATAATTTTAATTTCAATATTTTTACCGCTAAATCGGACACGTCCTTATAAGTTACGGTTGTTTGGCGATATTTTAAAATTAATAAAAAACTATCAAATATAGGTTTTATATCAACTTTAGTGAACAAAAACTGAAATTTATTAAACGAAAAAATAATTTTTATAAATAAATGCGTCGGTTCGAAAGATTATTCGAGGATGAAAATGAAAGAAAAAATCGTGTAGTGACAGCCAGAACCAAATATTCTCTGGACTCGCGAGTGATAAAATATTTTCTTTTGTCACATGAACAAATTGAGCACATATTATTAAAAATCGGAGCAAATTTGCACCATGGAAACGACCGAAACAGCTCATTGAGTCCTCTATAGCAGCTACTAACAACACTGCATTGGTTAGGAATATCCAGGATAGAAGTTTCTTCAGTTGGGTCGTTACCCCAGGTAGCTGGTTGCTTCGATGGAACAATGATTAATATAGATGCACCTACGGTCAATGAAGAACACTTTGCGAATCGAGATGAAAAACATTCACTGAATGCAATGATGGTGTGTGGCCCAAACCGTAGCTTTTATGCAGTAAATTCAAATTGGTCAGGTAGTGTCCATGACTCCAGAGTATTGCCATATACAAGGCTATTTAGTAATTTTGAGTCTTGTTTTCGCCCGTTCCCCAGTGCTGTGATTTTGGGTGACAGTTCTTCCCCTTAAAGATTGGCTTATCCCACCAATGCGTAGAAATCCGGATGATGTAATAGAGCAAAGATTTAATCGTGCTCTTAAGTGGACGAGACGAATATTGGAAAATCATTTTGCTTGTATATGACGATTACAATTTTTGTAAAATGTAGTTAAATTTTATTTATTTGTTAATAGGATTTCTCTTAATTCATTTGTTATGAAAATAAATTGTTTACGTTTAAGTACTGCTGAAAAATTATTTACAGTTAGAAAAGAGAATTTATTTTAAAAGCAGCAAAAGAAAAATTTTACAATTGATTCTAAACACTGAAATAAGAACTCTCAATTGAGAAAGGGTTCTCTTCATGTATTGTTATATACATGCAAAATTGTTGTTGTTATTAAATTACAGAATAACAATTTTTAAATGGTTTTGCTATATACATAGGTAAAAAACCATTGTTTAACATATAAACTGTGCGGAAAGCATATTATTTGGCAAACACTATCACATTTATAGCATTTTTGTATAGATCATTACAACTTATCATAAAAATTTGATAATTCGTCAATTGATGAGTTATAGACAACCTGATGTGCAACGCTTCTCACTTATCATTATCAAAATTTGATAAGTTTTCAAATTGATAAGTGAGTGAGATTTTGTTATTTTTGGTGAAACACTTATCACTTATCATTATTAAAAAAAACTAACTTATGATAAGTTGATAAGTAATAAGTAATAATTAGTTGGTGCAATAGGGCCCTGGATAAAAGTAATTTTTGTTTTATTTTGTATTTTATTTGATTGATAATTACTGGGCAACTGACAGTTCGTACAGTCACATAATATACCATCTAATTTTATATCCGATCCGTCCACATTAGGGGACCTTAAATTATTAAGGCTTTAACGGGAGATCACCAAAAGCGTTTAGAACAATAAATTTTTAATAAAATTTTAGCCACAGATCATTAATAAATCTTTGCATCATACAGGAATAACCAATTGCGTGAAATGTATTGAAATTATTGTAAAAATCGATTGCAATCAATTTCGATGAGCTTGTATTGAAAATTTCATAATTAAGATAACCAACAAACATTTAAAAATTATTTTATAAAAGTTAGAAGAATAATTCCCAAATTTCCTTAATTCGAGATTTGGAATATTTTAAAATTAAAGAATGCTCCTTTCTAAAACATTCAAATTATTTTTAAAAAATGAAATTTAAACTTAGAGATGACGTGATTCATTTCTAATTTTGATATTTTTACGCAATTGGTTCGAGAATATAAAATAAAAAGAGGTTGGGGTGGGAATATTTTTTCTCTCAACGTGGTGAAATTCGAAAACAATAAATGTTGACATTTTGACAAGTGGAAAACAAAAAAAAATATTTATATACAGACCAAATGGTTAAAGAAAACCAAAATTCTTGAAACCAAATCACTTAAAACCGAGTTTTGAATCAAGTCCATGTTTAACACGTGTGTGACTCCATCGATCGTCAGAATAATTTTCGTTAAATCCAGCATACTGTATGCACTACCAAAAGTTCACAAAACCGGCAACCAAATGAAGCCTATTGCCTCAAATAACAATAATCTGATGGAAAAAATATCCAAGAGGCTGGGTGGAAAGGTTTACCAAGTTTGGCCCGCTTCCTGTTTGTGGCATACAAAAATAATATGGAACATGGTTGCAGCGTGGTTAATCAATTGGCAAAACTGCTACTCCCGAGATTAATCTATCAAAAGTATTGGCCGATGTGCGAATCGCCAGCATTCGTACATTACCTTCTTTGTCTGGCTTAGTTACGATAACTCGTCCCAAGGACCATTTTAACGGAGGTAAGTTGTCACCTCTCACCAAAACCATAGCACCAATTTCAATGTTTTCGTTTTTTTTTCCATCCACTTTGTTCGAGGATGTAAAGTTGCTAGGTTTTCGGTGCGAAACCTAGACCAAAATTGCTGAACCATCCAATTGATTCGTTGAAACATTTTTACCCGGTTAATATTTTCTTCCACAATCGGCATTTCCGGCAAAGCAATTGGTACTCCGCCATATAAAAAGTGACCTGGGGTCAAAGGTTCCAAGTCATCGGATCAGCCGATAGCGGGGTGATTGGACGAAAATTAATGATCGTTGCAGCTTGGCTCTAGGTAGAATAAATGATCATTCGACGAACAATTGATCACATGCCTTCCAAATTGCGTCTTTATTGTTAATCATCATCTGTTGGACTTCATCCAGTTGGTTGGCCGTGCCCCTTGAAATTGGTTGCATTATCGGAAAATATTTTCTTTACCATGCCTCGATCGGCGATAAATCCCTTCAAGGATCGGATGAACGCCTCTGTGGACAAATCAATCACCAGCTCCAAATGAACCGCTTTTATCACAAAACAAATAAAAAGAGCCACTTATACTTTTTTCAGAGCCTTGCACCTATTATGATGACGCACGCTTAGAGGCCCCGCAAAATCAACACCACTAACAGCAAATGGTCGAATGTTCCTATAATCGAGTCTATCCTCGGGCAAATTTCCCATAATTTGTGATATGAATTTAGGTCGCATTCGAAAACATATAGTGCACTTGTTAATAATTTATTTTTGTATATTCCGAATGAATGGCAATTCGGTTTCGTCCTCTTCAGCAAATGTGGATCTCTCCACTTTCGTATACAACTTCATTGGGATCAAATTCAATAACGACTTTCGCGTTTCTTTATTGATCCGCTTCGAATGGCAGTTTCAAATAAATCGCATTACTATGCGAAGACACGAATAGTGCCTCTAAAATTCTGCGAGTAGTGCATGGTACTCGTTACATCCTCGACAACTTTTGTGGAAAAAGCAAACTTAACAGAGAAGCTTTCACGCAAAACCAAAACTCAGAGTTTGCAATATCAGCCGTCATCATACCTCTACTAATCAAATCGGCGGGGTTTAAATTACCAGGAACTTGCCTCGAAACTCCGGAACTGGTCTCCTCCTGTATCTTGGAAACACGGTGTGCAACAAATATGTTCCAATTATGCGATTCTGCTTCTATCCAATAGAGTGTGATTAGCGAATCAGTCCAATAGAAAAATTCTCTAACGGTTAGTTCCAGCAACACTTCCCTCTTGAGCCGAGATACTAAATCGGTCATCATTTTCGCAGCCAACAGTTCGAGGTGAGCAATACTGATGGTTTTCGCTGGAGCTACTTTAGATTTTGCACAAATCAGCCTGGACGAGATAATATCATTGCGGTATCCACATCGCAAATATATGCATGTTCCATATGCCTTTTCGCTAGCTTCTGAAAAAGCGTGAACTTCAATAAATTTACATTCACCCTTAGCCATGACAAAACGAGGTATCAAGAAATCCTTTAATGATGACAAACTTGACCTGCGTATTTACTCCATTTCGCAGTGAGATCATTATCTAGAGGCTGGTCCCATTCGATCTTGCCAAAGTTATGACAGGACATAAAAACCCCAGCGGGTCAAATAAGCTTGCCATTTCCGATAAAACCACTCGCTTTGTAACTTCTGCTGAAAATGGTTTGGGTTGGTGACTAAACCGAAAAACATCTGCCTCTGGTTGCCAAATTAAACCAAGAGTTTTAACAACATCTCTGTCTTCAATGCTAAGATACTTTTCACGATGCTGCGGCTCGATCGTCGAATGGATAGTCTTATTGTTTGTGCAACATTTGCTCAACGTGAATCCACCACTTTCAAAATACCGATTCGATCGATAATATAGCGATTTGGGTACCAGCTCACGGAAAATCGATTTAAGGTTCAATTAGAGCAACTTGAATCGCATTACACGAGGTTTCTAAATAACGAGGAGCTAATAACGGAACAGGCTGAGTCAGATGATGACGACTTCACTTCGAAATATTCTAGTTTTGAGGAAAAGTACATTGACACAAAGGCCGAACTTTTAACATTGATTGATGAAAAGGTGGTCGCTGCTAAACCAATCCAAGACATGAACACTTCTCAAAATCAATCGATTGTAGTTTCTACGAAGAATGTTAAGCTTCCCAAACTATAGCCACCAAAGTTCAGCGGATCGTACAGCGATTGGACAGATTTTAAGAACGAGTTCACAACAATGATTATAAAGGAGACTGATTTAAACGATGTTGATCGTTTCAGATTTTTGAAATCATGTTTGGTGGGTCGTGCAACACGAATCTTATCAAAGATGTTCGATATCTCGATCTCTTTGTGTTCGATATGAAAATAAGGCGGTAAGTTTACATCAACGAGGCAATTCAGATGAATAGTGTGAAAAAGAAGCTTTAGAGTGTGTTCGGGAAAAGGTCGATCAAGTAAGTGCACATTACCGTGCATTAAAATCAATGGGGTCCATGCAAAAAGTGGCTGAAAATTTCTTGATTTGTCTGATGTTAAAGAAATTGAATGCTAACAATGTGGAGAGATGGGAAGAGTCCACTAATAAGGAGGTCCCGACATGGGATGGTTTTTGTTCATTCTTAGAGAAACGTGCCACAACTTTAGAGAATATTGAGTAAAACAAAAAACAATTTAGTAAGCCAAAAGCATCCGTAACACGAAATGTCCATTCACCTAAGTCTGAGCATACTGCCTTTACGACATCGAATTCGAATTCGTTTGCTAAATGTGCATCTACCGATCACAATTTGCAGCTATGCCCACAATTTTTCACCATGGCGGCTGTGGATCGATATCACGAGGTTAGACGATTGCATTCTTACCGTTTTTGCAAGGTTTTTAAATGCGATAAATGCCAAAAGGGACATCACACTTTGATTCATTTTGAGAAACCTGTTACTCAACCTCCATTGCCTTCCGGAGTGAAACACAAAGCATTGTTAACTTCAGAATCCTTTGTTGATGAGCCAGCGTTTTTTACTACAGCCATAGTAAATGTATTTGATGTGAATGAATCGATTATTCCTGGCCGTGCTCTGTTAGATAGTGGTGCCAGGTGGAATTGGCACAACGGCTACAATATCAAAGGCTTCGTGTTATATCACGCTGACTCCTCATTTCGATGTATCAATAAAATTCAACATTACTGCAGTGATACTTCCAAAAATATCGGGCGCTCATCCAGCTCATCCAATATCATTATCGAACATTAACATCCCCTCTGAAGTCACATTTTTGGCTGATCCTCAATTTTTTAAGCCTCAGAAGATTGACTTGTTATTGGGTGCTGGCAATTTTGGCATCTTCTGTTACCTGGTCAAATTCTTTTGGGCGGAAATTTACCGACGATGCAGCATACCAAGCTGGGATGGGTCATTGGTGCTCCCATGATGTCGAATAATGGCCATAATTTAGCGGCATTGACTAGTAACGAAAAATGTTGGTCAACCGAACCTGATGAAAGTTTAGTTGGACTTGTTCAGCGATTTTGGGAAGTAGATACTTTTCCCATATTACGCGCTTCATACTCGTCGAAATGCCGATGGATCATACGTCGTCCGCTTACCATTTTCTAAGGATCCATCATTATTAGGAGAATCATACCAAATCGCAATTCGACGTTTGTTGAGCTTAGAAAAAAGATTGGAGAAGCAGCCTGAAATGAAGGAAATGTATTCATCCTTTGTCAACGAATATCAGCAACTGAACCATTTGGAAGTCGTTCATGAGTTTAACCCGTCAACCCCGCATTGTTTCTTACCTCATCATTGTGTAATGAAATTATCGAGCTCTACCACGAAATTGCGGGTGGTCTTCGACGCATCTTGTAAGACGTCTTCTGGCGTTGCATTGAACGATATTCTTCATACTGGGCCAAAACTGCAAGATGACTTGTTCATTATTTTGTTGAGGTTCAGACTGTTCGAATTTGTCGTGACTGGTGACATTCAGAAAATGTACCGTCAAATTGGAGTGGATGTGCCGGATAGTAACTATCAATTAATTTTGTGGCGCAACACTGGCTAAATTAAAGAAATTAGAGTTAACAATGCTAGAGAAAGAAGTGAGATACCGATCATTTTAAGAAAGAAGTGGAAAGCATAATATCGATTTGGTGGATGGCAACAATTTGAAACTCGCACACTTGTTAGATAAGTCACATAACCTAAATAAATCGGGCGTCTATAAAGTCGAATGCCAGAGTCACTAAGGAACAATGTAAGGAGCATGAATCCTGTAAACGAGCACATATGGGTGACAAATCAGCCGTGGCCAAACATCTTATTGACACAAGATACCACGATAAACATCTCTGGTGTATTACTCAATAAACCGGTTAGCGACCATCGCCTACTGAATGCACTCGAATCGTAGCATATTCGAAAAAATGAACCGAGAAGTTTCAATTCGGATTTGGGTCCAGTAAATAATTGACTGCTGCGGTAACATAATTTAATTAAAAACACTGCGCTGAACCATTTTTGAAATATTTATAAACTATTCTGACAATCGTGGGTCACACATACGCATTAACAAAAACAAAACAAGGTACCTACATCTTATTGCCTATGAAGAATTTTTTAATCCGAACCGTTCAACATAATTCTAAAAATCTCATCTCAGACGTACCCTTAAAGCGGAGAAACCTTGAAAACCTTGAAGTTGGCAAGTGTATTCGACTGTTCGTTATCCGGGAATCTTAAAGTAATTCGAAGTAAACGATGCTTGCTTGACTTTAGAGACTTTACAGACTTATAGGCTTTTTTAAATTATTCATGATTATTCTTCAATTAGATACCCTCGAATAATTTCGAATAATCTCGAAAAATCTTCAAAATTCACTCCTGCAACTAAAGATCTTCAGACATTGCCACGTAAAACTTAGAAAAGTACGAACATTTCAAAATAATCTCGAATAATCTTGAAAAATCTCGAATCATCTCGAAAAACTCGAAACGGAAAGATCTTCAGACATTGCCACGTAAAATTTAGAAAAGTACGAACATTTCAAAAAAATCTCGAATAAACTTGAAAAATCTCGATTCATCTCGAAAAATTCGAAACATCTATTGGAAATTTAGATTAAACTGGAATAACTTCTAACGGATTGTGGTATCGAAATTGTCCGAGATCATTCTAGTTTTTCTGTAATCGATTGTGGGAAATATTTTTCAAAATCAATTTTGAAAAATTCTTTTAGAATTTTTTAATCCAAACCGTTCAACATAATTCTAAAAATCTCATCTCAGACGTACCCTAAAAGCGGAGAAACCTTGAAAACCTCGAAGTTGGCAAGTGTATTCGACTGTTCGTTATCCGGGAATCTTAAAGCAATTCGAAGTAAACGATGCTTGCTTGACTTTACAGACTTACAGGCTTTTTGAAATTATTCATGATTATTCTTCAATTAGATATCCTCGAATAATTTCGAATAATCTCGAAAAATCTTTAAAATTCACTCCTGCAACTAAAGATCTTCAGACATTGCCACGTAAAATTTAGAAAAGTACGAACATTTCAAAAAAATCTCGAATAATCTTGAAAAATCTCGAATCATCTCGAAAAACTCAAAACACCTATTGGAAATTTAGATTAAACTGGAATAACTTCTAACGGATTGTAGTATTGAAATTGTCCGAGATCATTCGAGTTTTTCTGTAATCGATTGTGGGAAATATTTTTCAAAGTCAATTTTGAAAAAAATCTTTTAGAATTTTTTAATCTGAACCGATCAACATATTTCTAAAAATCTCATCTCAGACGTACCCTTAAAGCGGAGAAACCTTAAAAACCTCGAAGTTGGCAAGTGTATTCGACTGTTCGTTATCCGGGAATCTTAAAGCAATTCGAAGTAAACGATGGTTGCTTGACTTTACAGACTTTAGAGACTTACAGGCTTTTTGAAATTATTCATGATTATTCTTCAATTAGATATCCTCGAATAATCTCGAAAAATCTTCAAAATTCACTCCTGCAACTAAAGATCTTCGTATATTGCCACGTAAAATTTAGAAAAGTACGAACATTTCAAAAAAAATCTCGAATAATCTTGAAAAATCTCGAAAAACTCGAAACACCTATTGGAAATTTAGAATAAACTGGAATAACTTCTAACGGATTGTAGTATTGAAATTGTCCGAGATCATTCGAGTTTTTCTGTAATCGATTGTGGGAAATATTTTTCAAAATCAATTTTGAAAAATTCTTTTAGAATTTTTTAATCCGAACCGATGTACGTTATTCTAAAAATCTCATCTCAAACGTACCCTAAAATGGGAGAAACCTTGAAAACCTCGAAGTTGGCAAGTGTATTCGACTGTTCGTTATCCGGGAATCTTAAAGCAATTCGAAGTAAACGATGATTGCTTGACTTTACAGACCTACAGGCTTTGTGAAATTATTCATGATTATTCTTCAATTAGATATCCTCGAATAATTTCGAATAATCTCGAAAAATCTTCAAAATTCACTCCTGCAACTAAAGATTTTCAGACATTGCCACGTAAAATTTAGAAAAGTGCGAACATTTCAAAAAAATCTCGAATAAACTTGAAAAATCTCGAATCATCTCGAATCATCTCGAAAAACTCGAAACACCAATTGGAAATTTAGATTAAACTGGAATAACTTCTAACGGATTTTAGTTTTGAAATTGTCCGAGATCATTCGAGTTTTTCTGTAATCGATTGTGGGAAATATTTTTCAAAGTCAATTTTGAAAAATTCTTTTAGAATTTTTTAATCCGAACCGATCAACATAATTCTAAAAATCTCATCTCAGACGTACCCTAAAAGCGGAGAAACCTTGAAAACCTCGAAGTTGGCAAGTGTATTCGACTGTTCGTTATCCGGGAATCTTAAAGCAATTCGAAGTAAACGATGCTTGCTTAACTTTACAGACTTACAGGCTTTTTGAAATTATTAATGATTATTCTTCATTTAGATATCCTCGAATAATTTCGAATAATCTCAAAAAATCTTCAAAATCCACTCCTGCAATTAAAGATCTTCAGACCTTGCCACGTAAAATTTAGAAAAGTACGAACATTTCAAAAAAATCTCGAATAATCTTGAAAAATCTCGAATCATCTTGAATTATCTCGAAAAACTCGAAACACCTATTGAAAATTTAGATTAATCTGGAAATTGTCCGCGATCATTCGAGTTTTTCTGTAATCGATTGTGGGAAATATTTTTCAAAGTCAATTTTGAAAAATTCTTTTAGAATTTTTTTAATCCGAACCGTTCAACATAATTCTAAAAATCTCATCTCAGACGTACCCTTAAAGCGGAGAAACCTTGAAAACCTTGAAGTTGGCAAGTGTATTCGACTGTTCGTTATCCGGGAATCTTAAAGTAATTCGAAGTAAACGATGCTTGCTTGACTTTAGAGACTTTACAGACTTATAGGCTTTTTTAAATTATTCATGATTATTCTTCAATTAGATATCCTCGAATAATTTCGAATAATCTCGAAAAATCTTCAAAATTCACTCCTGCAACTAAAGATCTTCAGACATTGCCACGTAAAATTTAGAAAAGTACGAACATTTCAAACAAATCTCGAATAATCTTGAAAAATCTCGAAACATCTCGAATCATCTCGAAAAACTCGGAACACCTATTGGAAATTTAGATTAAACTGAAATAATTTCTAACGGATTGTAGTATTGAAATTGTCCGAGATCATTCGAGTTTTTCTGTAATCGATTGTGGGAAATATTTTTCAAAGTCAATTTTGAAGAATTCTTTTAGAATTTTTTAATCCGAACTGATCAACATAATTCTAAAAATCTCATCTCAGACGTTCCCTAAAAGCGGAGAAACCTTGAAAACCTCGAGGTTGGCAAGTGTATTCGACTGTTCGTTATCCGGGAATCTTAAAGCAATTCGAAGTAAACGATGCTTGCTTGACTTTACAGACTTACAGGCTTTTTGAAATTATTCATGATTATTCTTCAATTAGATATCCTCGAATAATTTCGAATAATCTCGAAAAATCTTCAAAATTCACTCCTGCAACTAAAGGTCTTCAGACATTGCTACGTAAAATTTAGAAAAGTATGAACATTTCAAAAAAATCTCGAATAATCTTGAAAAATCTCGAATCATCTCGAAAAACTCGAAACACACGGATTGTAGTATTGAAATTGTCCGAGATCATTCGAGTTTTTCTGTAATCGATTGTGGGAAATATTTTTCAAAGTCAATTTTGAAGAATTCTTTTAGAATTTTTTAATCCGAACCGATCAACATAATTCTAAAAATCTCATCTCAGACGTACCCTTAAAGCGGAGAAACCTTGAAAACCTCGAAGTTGGCAAATGTATTCGACTGTTCGTTATCCGGGAATTTAAAATCAATTCGAAGTAAACGATGCTTGCTTGACTTTACATACTTTACAGACTTACAGGCTTTTTGAAATTATTCATGATTATTCTTCAATTAGATATCCTCGAATAATTTCGAATAATTTCGAATAATCTCGAATAATCTTCAAAATTCACTCCTGCAACTAAAGATCTACAGACATTGCCACGTAAAATTTAAAAAAGTACGAGTATTTCAAAAAATCTCTCGAATAATCTTGAAAAATCTCGAATCATCTCGAATCATCTCGAAAAACTCGAAGCACCTGTTGAAAATTTAGATTAAACTGGAATAACTTCTAACGGATTGTAGTATCGAAATTGTCCGAGATTATTCGAGTTTTTCTGTAATCGATTGTGGGAAATATTTTTGTGTATTGATTGTGGGAAATATTTTTGTGTATACAGATATTTGCGGTCCACTTTGCTAAATAGAACTGTATGACTGTATGTGTGAAATTATTTATATCGCGCAAAAATCCAAATTTGAGAGGTACTCGATAGCGCTTCTGGTATTTTTCACTTATATGTATGCATGAAGGTCGCGATTGCGCTCGTCGGTACCCAATGAGTTAATCTAACTTTCAAAGAGTTATTCGATGTTTTTTTAGGTTATTCGAAATTATTCGAGTAAATCCAGGTTATCACATTTTATATGGCATTTTTAAGACAGATTCGATATTTCTGAGGGTTTGCTGAAACTTTCAAGATAATTTGAAATTTTGGCATTTTGAGATTATTTCACAGTTATTGACACTTTTAAAATTATAGTTTGTGACCGGTACATTGAAACATAAAAGTGGGACACTGTTACTATAAAAGATATTTGCATTTTCCAAATTTGGTAAACGATGAATTGTAATTATCATGTTTTGTTGTTGTAAAGAAACATGAGCTGCAGGCGGCACAAGTGTTTTAAAACCAGAACAAATCTAGCTCAATTTTTATACTCCTTGCTTTTTTCAATTTTTTTTTTATTTTGTTGACAGAAAATAACAGTTTTCTGTTAATTGCCATAAACATAATGGAGGACACAAATTAACTAATTTGTGACAAATAAACAGAACTACATGCAGTTTTTCTGACTTCTGACTTTTTTCACTTTACCTATTTTATGCTGATGAGGATTTTATACTTAAAAAAAACTTAGGGGGAATTAAGTCTAGGGTTGACGGAAATCGGAGCTGAGGAAATATTTTTTCATTGATGAATAATTGATGTTATTCTCTGCATAAAATTAGACATCCTTAACGTTAATAATCGTTGAACCCCTTTTTGATCCTCAACGGTCGAATTAGCCTTCTAAAATATCAAAAAACATCAATTTTCAGCAAAATAGTAAAAATGTTATTTAGGTATTTTATAAATAGATAGACAGGACTATAAACCAATTTTAAAGCGAAATTCCGCCACTAACCTATAATTTCAGCCTAATACCAAATGTTTCAACCATGTATTTCTACAGCAACAACCAACCCTAACCAAAAACCAGAGAAACTGGATATTTGGAGGCAACAAGCAGCTGACCGGTGTGGGCCCTAAAATTCTTGTTCTTCTATTTTAAAACTAGATGAACTCTTAAAATATTACCGGTATATTGGAAAATACTATAGGTTATCTTACCGGCACCTACTTCAGCTTAATTAAACTAGCTGGCGGTGAACTACAGGAAGTCTTGTAGTGTACAACGATTAAAAAATCCTGCTTATCTTCGTTAAAATTATAAATAATTCTTTGTTCATTAGTAAAAACCATGGTGCCACCAGAAATGTTGTTAATTTTTCTTAGAAATAAGTTTTGAACTTATTCAACTATTTGTATATATATGATAAGATACAATAACTTTTTCAAAAGTAATTGAAGGTGTAAATATTCATCATTGTCTTGGCCATTTAAAAGCAACGTAAAAATGATCACATGATGTCTAACAATGAGATAATATACCAATTTAACTTCTTCTTAATAATCGTGTATCCGTCATAATTACGCAAAATTTTTACCCACAAAAGATTTTGCAAATTTCATCTTAAATTATAAATAACGGTTAATAGAATTATTTCAAAAATAAAAATCTTATACTAACGGTAAGCAGTTACAATAACCTCATCTTATTAAAGTCAAAAATCTTCATACAACTTATGTACATACTCGTATATCTAAACTATTTTCTAAAATGTAGGTGATTACAATCACTAAATATTCAATTAAACACGTTTTTTAATTTTCTTCACACCAAGACATAATTTATCATCTTCGTTGGACCAAAATTCCAATTTCATCACACCTTGAATTATTATTTTTTTTTAAAGTCTGTTACTTCACTACGAGTCTACGACGTAATCTAATTTCCCAATCAGAAAATGCAAAAAAAATTTGTACTTATGTATGTATATCTTAGAAAAGATAATCTTTGTTTCTAAACGGAAATGAATTATAAAATTAATTATGGATGGATACACGTCATCTAATTCTAATTTTATTTTTTCTTATCTTCTATACAATAAAAAAAAAAAAAATCATTTTGATTAAGATGATATTTTATTCTTGGTTTTTTTTTGTTGTATCCATGCGAATATAACAGTTTTGATTCAATACGACTTCCTGTGCAAGTTGTGTACACAACATAAGTTTGCTTTCCGGCCTCGCTGTATTACCAAATGAGAAAATAAGAAACGTTATAATACCTCCTGTGAGTAACTGTGTACCTTACCGTGCGTTTTTTTTTTTTTTTTTGGTTCATCTTACCCGTACATCTTAAGATCATCTAATCATTTTACAATCATTACACATGAAATTAAAGTAGTTTAGTTTTTTTTTCGTAGTTTTTAAATCATCGATGACATGACAAAATTACGCCTCTTTGTAATCTTACATAACAATTATTTTTCGAAACTTGATGATCCCGTCGTTTGTGTTTTTTTTTTTGTGTTGTTTGGGTATTTGATCAATTACCGGACATTACCTTAGAAGAATGTCTTTTTTTAATTTGATTTTAATTTGTAATTTATTCAAAATATATTTTGGGTTAAACGTTATAGATAGAGGGTGTGGTGCCTTTACATTTTTACCTATTTTGATTTGAACAATAGACGTCAACATATTTTCAGTTCGCAAAACCTGCTTCACATTGAAACTGTTCTTTGATTACTTCTCAAATGATTTCAACACGACCACTTTATTTATGACAATTTTTTTATTGTATATTGGAAGTCTGTACTTGTTGACTGACTGCCCAAAGATCATCATGCTTTTTGTTATAACATTATTTATTATTTTTATATTACAATACAAGTATTTAAATATCTCTTAAATTAGGGGTTTCAAATATTTTATTATAATACATTTCATACATTATCAATGCTGTCTTCAGACTAAAATATGTCCCACGGCAATGGAAGGTTGCTGAAGTAATTATGATCCCCAAACCAGGCAAACCAGCGAACGATAAAAAGTCGTACAGACCGATTTCACTACTTCCTGTAATTTCAAAATTATTTGAAAAATTACTGCTCAAGAGACTCAAGCCAATAATAGAAGAGAGAAATTTGATTCCACCACACCAATTTGGATTTAGAGAAAATCACTCTACGATAGAACAAGTTCACAGAATAACGGATATAATCGAAGACTCACTTGAGAATAAGAAGATATGCTCCAGCATCTTCTTAGATGTAGCACAAGCTTTCGACAAAGTTTGGCACCAAGGACTTGAATTTAAATTGCATCGAGATCTACCTAAGCAATTCTATCAAATTCTTAAATCTTATATCGCAGACCGACATTTCCGTGTAAAATATAACCAAGAGTACTCTGAACTAAAGAGAATATCAGCAGGCATACCACAGGGTAGCGTACTGGGTCCTATATTGTACATCCTGTACACCAGAGATATGCCAAATACAGAAGGTGCCACCATAGCAACATTTGCAGACGATACAGCTATTCTGGCGACTGGAAAGTGTATATCAGAAGCAACGACCAAACTTCAAAAAGCAACCGACACAGTAAGTAGTTGGACAAAGAAATGGCGCATTAGCCTAAACGAAGCAAAGTCGGTTCACGTAAACTTCACGAACCAGAAAGCTAACTGGATTCCAGTGAAACTTAATTCAAGGCCGGTTCCAAATGCAAATACAGCCAAATACCTCGGCATGACTCTCGATTGCAAGCTTAGATGGAAAGAGCATGTTAAAAAGAAAAAAGAAGAATTGAACATTAAATATAGGAAAATGTATTGGCTAATAGGTAGAAACTCTGAGCTTACAATACATAACAAATTGCTATTATATCAGAAAATACTTAAACCAATATGGACCTACGGTATTCAACTTTGGGGTTGTACCAAGAAGACAAATGTACAAATGATTCAATGTTTTCAAAACAAAGTGCTGCGTGGCATTGTAAACGCACCATGGTACATTAGAAATGATAACCTCCATAGGGACTTAAACATGGAATATGTAAGTGAAGAAATACAAAATCATGCGAAGAAACACATTCAGCGGATATCTCGGCACCAAAATGCAGACATACGAAGTTTGTTGGATACCACCAATGCAGTAAGAAGACTTCAAAGGCAGAAACCTTTGGAATTGGGCAGTTGTATTTAATTCGGATAGAGAAAAATAATTACTATGTAAATTCAAACGGGAGTAACCATTGGGCTACTGCCCGTCAAATGTAAATCTTCATTTAAGAAAGATAAATTACTAAATGATTTGTAAATCAGTTGTAATATTAAATAAAGGGGGAAAAAAAAAAAAAAATATTACAATACAAGTATTTAAATATCTCTTAAATTAGGGGTTTCAAATATTTTATTATAATACATTTCAACTTTCCCCGTTTTTAAATAGATTGTTACTTACAATTAATTTCAATTAGCTATAATTTTATTAATACATCAACCTTTGTGGACTTCTTCTTTCTCGACCTGATCTTCTTATTGTAATTGCCGAATCACTTAACGATCGCCTTTTGCTATGCTGTTCGGGTACTGACACATGAGACTCCGTCTCATTCTCCTTAGTATTTTTGTAATGGCTTGTATCAATAATTGGGTTTCCTGGGTGATATTTGTCCTGTAGTGTAGACAGCCGTAGTTTATTTTGATGACAAAACCTGGTTGAGTTAGTTAACTGTATGATGTAGGTTACCGCACTAACTTTCTTTACAACGCGTGCCGGTATCCATTTTAGATAATTACCAAATTCGCTTGAGAACATTACTTTCTCTCCTTTTTTAAAATTTTTATAATATGCTTTACCTAACTTATAATTCAACATTATTATTATTTTTACAATTTTGTGATTTTTTCTTATTTTTACAATTTAAATCAAAACTAACAACTTTTTTCCTGTGAAGTAAATCAATTAATATTCTTGGTTTAAATGCAAAAATTGCAACCAAATGGAGGACCATTGTCAGAAACAATTGTATTTGGTAAACCAAAAATCGAAAATAATTTTACCAATTTATCAATTAAACTAGTTGCGTTTGTTTTACTCATCATTATTACATCTAAATATTTGCTATACGCGTCTATGATCAGTAAAAGGGTATACTTCTGAAAATGCAAAAAATCTATATGTATTCTTTCAAATGGATAGCTGGCTTCCGGCCAAGAGCTTTCTATGACTTCTTTTTTTCTGTTTTGCGTTTGTTGGCATACTACACATTCACTTACTAATTTCTCTAAATCCTTATCAATTCCTAGCCACCACACATATGATCTTGCCACCATTTTCATTTTCACGATGCCTAAATGATTCTCATGTAACAACTTTAACACTTCATCTTTTAGAGACTTTGGAATTATTACTCTACTCCTCATATACAACAGACAATTATTTTCACAAGATAGGTATAATCCTTTTCCGTAATATTCTTTAACTTCACTAGGTATCTCCGTGATTCTATTTGGCCAACTATATTTCACAAAATCATAAACTTGACTCAATATTTTATCAGTTTTCGTTGCCTCCTCTATTTTCTCGAAGTTAATAGGAATTTTATCGGAAAAATTTGAATAATTTATTAAATCTACTTCTATATTTGTTGATAGCTGATTGGGTAAACGCGATAAAGCGTCAATATTTCCCATTTTATTACCAGGTCTATATTCAATTTGATAATCATACATTGACAATATGACTGCCCATCTCTGCAATCTTGCTGCTGCTACTGATGGTGTAGATTTTTTCGGATTGAATATTTCCCTTAATGCTTGGTGGTCACTATATATTTTGAATGGTAATCCAAAAATATATTTATGAAATTTTTTCACTGCATACATGATTGCCAGTGCTTCTCTGTGAAGCTGCGAATAATTTTGCTCTGCGGGTGACAATGTACAAGATGAAAAAAATACTGGTTGTTCTTGTCCATTTACTATGTGCGATAAAACTGCCCCCACTCCGTATGGACTTTCATCTGCTGCTATGACTAGGGGTTTTTCAGGATCATACATTTCTAGCAAAATATTACGGAGGATTAATTTATTTATTTATTTATTTATTTTATTTATTTATTTATTTATAGTATTTATAAATAATTTAGTATTAAGAGGAAAAGCACACATGGAAACAAAGCAATCGAAACAAAAAAAAGAAAAAGAAGTTGCTTCCATTAGGCATAAAACCTCTTAAATTTTTTCAAACAATTTCCACCTCGTGCTTACACATTCTATTTTGAGCAGTAGCTCATTTACAATAAAATGTACAGCACGAGGTGAAATAATATTAAAAATTAAAAATTAACAAAAATAACATGGTTATTAAAAATAAATTAAAAAACTACGTATTGCCCATCAATCACGCCACTCCAAAAATTTTGACCTAAATAATTTTGCCGATCCTAATCTCTTAATTTCCAATGGAATTGAATTCCAAAGGGAAACTCCCCTAACACAAAATGACGCGTTTAACGACCTACAACAATTTTTAGCCGGAATTAGGCGGAAGTTAGAGGAATGAAACCTACTAAACATTAATTTCCTATATAGATAACAAGGCTCCTTAGCTTTAAGAAGTTTAAAAATAAAAAGACAAACGCGAAATTCGTAAAAAATAGATAAACTACATTCTAAAACAAGGCTAGAGTAGGCAGAAATATGATCGAACTTCCTAATACCAAAAATAAACCTGGTACAAACATTGAAACATCTTTGGAGAACATTCATATTTTCCTGAAGCATACCGAATAAAACTATATCACCATAAATAAAATGAGGAAGAAGATAAGACAAAAACAATTTTTTCCTAAACTGACTATCAGAAAATCCAACCACTTTATACAAACAACTAAGCATACCAAAGACCCTCTTACTATTAGTAACTAAATGGTCACCCCAAGTAAGAGTTTTATTAATAACTAAGCCTAAATCCCTAACAGTATTTGAATATACAATTAGCGAACCCTGCAGAAAAATACCAGGAAAGGACGAGGTATCTAACGGTTTTTTATAAATTATAATCGACTGAGATTTATTCGCGTTTAAAACAAGCCTGTTAGAGACCGACCAGCGAACGATATTACTTAAATCTTCATTTATCAGACAAATATTCCTAACAATAGAATCCTGATCTAAACGACTATTTCTATAAATTTGAACGTCATCACTTCATCAGCGAAAATATGAAATGAACAATGTTGAATGGAGGATTCTATGTCATTTATGTACATAGAAAATAATAGAGGACCCAGCACTGAACCCTGAGGCACGCCGGAAATTACAGGAAGGAAATCAGACAAGGAATTGTCGAAAAAAACTGCCTGAGAACGATTAGAAAGATAGTTAAAAATCAATTTGGCAGCAGAAAGCGAAAATCTAAACTGAGATAAGAGTTTATTGAAAAGAATTCTGTGATTAATAGAATCAAAGGCCTTAGAAAAATCTAACAAAGTTAAAGAAGTTAATTCCCTATTATTCATATTACGCCTAATATCATCACATACATTTAATAACGCAGTAGAAGTACTATGAAATTTTCTAAACCCAGATTGGAAGCAACTAATTAAACTATTGCTATGTAAATGCGATTGAATTTGATTTTTAACAACTATCTCGAAAGCCTTAGAGAGAGAACTTAAAATGCTAATTGGCCGAAAATGGGATAGCTCTAAAGGATTACTGATCTTTGGAATCGGGATTATTTTACTTAGCTTTCACTGATCTGGATAGGAAGAGGACGTGAGAATAAAATTGAAGATATGTAACAAGTATTTTGAGACGAAAGGGAAAACTACCTTAACGAATTTTAAATTGACGTTATCCAGACCAGAAGATTCCGATTTAACCTTCCAAATAGCAGATTGTAAATCCTCGAGAGAAATATTTGAAAACGAAAACGAATTAGAGGACGCGTTAGAGAACAAATCGACGGAACTACTGCCCGAGTTCAGACTAGAGCAAAAATAACTATTAATTTCATTGGGTTTGAAATCCCCACTTGAACTAATCTTGCATTTACCTAGGCCTAAATTACGAACATTACGCCAGAAAACCTTGGGAGGAAGAGAGAATTTCGAAACATTTTTGAACTTGAAGATTTGAAACATTTTTGACTAGATTCGGTCCATTCGAATTTTACATCCTTTTTCAATAAGTGATATAAAACACGCAACTCTATAGATAAGTTAGGAATAAATCTTCCATAATAGTTTAGTAACCCAAGATATGCTTGTAACTGACTTATAGACTTAGGAATCGAAGCGTTCACTATAGCTGTAATTTTTTCCTGTTTTAGACTAATGCCTTGCTCTAAAATTACATAACCTAGATAACTAACTTTTTTCTCTAATACTTTAGATTTATCTAAATTTATTTTTACTTTGTATTCGTTCAAACGATTAAGACTTTGTGAAGATTAGATTCGCAATCATGCTTGGTTTTACCACCAATTAAAATATCATCAAGATAGCAAGACACATTATTAAGACCTGATAAAATTTGATCCATAATTGACTGGAAGATAGCTGGAGCAGTTTTTAGACCAAAAGGTAAACGAGTATAACGGAACAACCCTTTATGCGTGTTTATTGTTAGTAATTCACGAGAAGATTCTGACACTATAAGTTGTTGGTAGGCTCCACTTAGATCAATCACACAGAAATAAGTACATTTAGCTAAACTAGCAAATATGTCATCAATCCTTGGAATTGGATAATGCTCAGACTTTAAGAACTTATTTATGGTCACTTTAAAATCGACACAAATGCGAACAGATTTATTAGGTTTCACTACCACAACTATTGGACTTGCCCACTTAGCATATTTAACAGGTTCAATGATGTTCTTTTTAATAACCGTTCTAGTTCTTTTTCGACTTCTACTCTAATCTTAAATGGTACTGAATAGGCACAATGGAACAACATAGGCTTGACTTCCTCTTCCAATAAAATCTCTACGCTATAATTCTCAATCGGATGGTCATACTCGGGATTAGGTATAATATTTGGATAGTGCAAAAAAATATTTTTATTTAAATGGTTCGTAATTGTATTTACCGTTTGTGTCCGAAAGCTTGACTCCTCAAAAAATTGTTTCCATTCCGGTTTTAAAACATTCAACCAAGACCGTCCAATTAATGGATTAAAATCTTTTATTGCATCTATCACGACCAATTCCAGTTTGTACTTCTCATCAATATGCTCCACCGTTACGTTTATTTTCCCAAGAATTTTAATTGATTCACCTGTAACAGTATTAAATTTATTATTATAATCTTGAATTTCTAAATGACTAAATGATTTCTGGTACTTATCTATTGAAATCACGGTAACACATGCGCCAGTATCAATTTCCATTGCCATGAGTTTACCTTCTACACTTAACTGCATTATGCATGGCTGATCTCTTCTGTATGTCCGTACCGATTACACTGGAAACACCTCCATTGTTTAGCTGGACATTGATTTGGATTATGATTCTTTACTCCACATCTTGAACATAGATGCTTAGTATACGATTTTCCTCTATAACTATGACTCGAATTGCGACTTGAATTTGGACTTGGACTTCTGTTCCTAATGTTTGACTGACCTTGACTTCTAGACTGACTTCTACTTCGTTGATAGTTTATTGGTTTACTAACCTTTGACTGACTTTGGCTATAACTGTTGATCGACAATTGCGATTGTGACGACTTATGAATGACTTTTATCTCCTTTGCCGACATCTCCATATTTAGGGCTAACTAACAATACGTCGAAAAAGTTTCATCTGCTTTACTTAATAACTCTTGTTGAATTGAACTCGACTTTAAACCCACTATAAATTTATCGGATAGTGCATCATCCAAATAATTTCCATATTTGCAGGATTGCGCTAAACTTTTTAGCTTGACTATCAAACGGGTAATTATTTCACCATTTTTCGGTGCAAAATGAGCCGTTAACTTTTGGACAATTTCACCATATTTTAATTCCTTTGGGGACTTAGGAATTGAAAGCGACTTTATAATGGTATATATTTCCGGTCCAGCAAGAATTATAAAATACTCCGCTTTTGTTTGATCGTCCGTTATTTGGTTGACCTTCAAGAAATTCGCCATGCGCTCCTCGTAGTCGATAAAATTTCCGTAATCAACAACAAAATGCTCCATCGTTCCGATCATCGCGATATTTTCCTCAATTATTTGTTTTACCGTGGCTTTGTCTGGATCAAAATCGACACTTTTGTTTTCACTTCCACTTAACGTATTTGCAGTTACTTCACTGCCGCGTTTTTTTATAATTACTGTTAATTTATTATCACCCATACACGTTACGCGTATTTATTGTGTAATACACTATAATTTGTATCCACTCTATAACATTCACACGCGATACTATGTACTCCGGTATATCGTTTCTGTACGCACTTATTAACAATAATTTTTTCTTTACCTCGTCGCCAAATTTATTATCAACGTTTAATATGATTTTAATTTGTAATTTATTCAAAATATATTTTGGGTTAAACGTTATAGATAGAGGGTGTGGTGCCTTTACATTTTACCTATTTTGATTTGAACAATAGACGTCAACATAATTTCAGTTCGCAAAACCTGCTTCACATTAAACAACAGAACATATTGTAAACTATACCATCTTAGGTATTATACCATTGTTAAAACATAAGAGTAGCATAATTAATTCTTAAAATTTACAAATTTTCATAAACATTACATTGAGTAACAATAATTTGTATAAGCGCAGTGCGATATACTCGCGTACATTTTTATAAGATGTTGTTGCGTTTTTGGTTGTTTTGAGAAACATAACAACAAAATGTACTCGTAAATATCTTTCCGCTATAAGTTTCATGTAACAAACCAAACAATGATGATACTGTACATTTAATTTTATTTTTTTGTTCTGGTCATAACGTCTATCGCGCGCGAGGTTTATGGACTTTCCAAAAAACAAAAGAATATCATATAGCTATACGCGGGCACGAGGTAGTAGACCTAAAAAATCAACACAATTTTTTTTTGTATTCAGTGTAAGTACTTTAACGCTTGATTTGTTGTAGCATTAAGAATGTAAGTTTAATTTTAAGAATATAATTACAACTAACAAAAAAGTTTTTGTAATTTTAATTTACATTTTTTGTCGAAAAATGATTAAAATTAAATTATCTGCGATTAATGATTGAAAATTAAATTTTGTTGCGCTTTCTGTTTATTCTGACGATTTATATTTGTAATCTAAAATGTTAACCACCAAATCATTACCATAGTTTTGGGCACACCTTATTTTGGTAAATATACTACAAAATGCTACGTATTTATGCTAAAAAAATTCTGGCTTAATTATATAGAAAATCCTGTTCTTAACTTACGGAATTTTGAATTTTTGGCTAAACTCAAATAAAACTGAAAAATCTGAAAAGAGGGATCTAAAGTCACATAAGTAAATACATAAGTTTCTTAGTTTTAGCACAGGTAAGAATAGACAGATGTGGATCTTGTATGGGCCATATGTACATTCCAAATTTCAATAGCAAATTCCAATCCAATCTGTTTAGACCAGGATGTATATATAATTTACAGTTCTATACCTTTTTCTCCTTTTACCAGTGACTATTTTTATTACATCAAAACAAAAACGAAGCATTTCGTTTTTTTTGGCTTTCGCTTGTAATAAAAATAGTCATAGGTAAAAGGAAACAGATTGGATTGGAATTTGCTATTGAAATTTGGAATGTAAATATGGCCCATACAAGATCCACATCTGTCTATTATTATCTGTGGTTTTAGCTTAAGGCTGTTTTCGAAACGAATACTTATTTGTGGAACCTAACTTATTCAAATAAGTATCCTATCGAGATGACTTATGTTCTATCCCTTTCTTATAAAAACATCTAAATTGCTTGTCATTTTGCCTATGAATATTTTTCTAAGGTAGCGTGATACTGAAAAATTTAAAATTTGCTTTTGACGAACACTAAAGTAAAAAATGAATTCTTTCAGATAATTAATTATTTAGTTGTCATCAAAACTCAATACTCTCATTGTTTTATCAAGCGTTAGTGTTATAAACGTATGATATTACGAATAGCAGTGTAAACATAACTTAAAAAAATGGAAAACCAATAAATTTTTGTTGTTGCTGTCAAAATAGGTAAGTGAAATCAATGCGAATGATTTTACTTACTTATTCAAGATGGCGTCGAATAAGTAAATAAGTATGAAATAAGTATCGGTATCGAAAACAGCCTAAGTCAAAAAATTCTACTGGAATCATACTGCGAATTTGGTTCAAGTCTTCATCTTCCATTGAAAATGGTTGCGTAAATTGAAACGAAAAAACTAAGGGGGACGGATTGAACATTGTGTTTGAAATTGTAATGATTTAATGGCCCTAGAATGGAGACCGTTAAATCATTAATGTTTTAAACACAATAATTAAACACAATTGGGGCGCAATTTCATCCCTTAAACATTTTTAATAACAACGCTTTTGAACATTAAAAATTTTCAAATTTCTACCATCAAACTATGAAATTTTTGTTAGAATATTATTTTGTTAGGATACCGTTCAATCTGATTTAATTTTTTTGACTTCGTAAATGGTCCGAAACAATACGAACACAATCAGTGGAACGACTTTAGTCGGTTGGGCCATCAGAACGGAAATTTTATTGCCACTGGTTTAAAGTACAACACGATTAACTATGTGTGTTTATTCATCAGCTGTTTTTCTGTTGAAACGATTTGACAGTTTCTTCGAGTTCGAGTCCTCAAGCCGAAGTTTAACGGACGAGGAATGATGATAGTATTTGTAGACTGGAATTATTTATTGATAATTTTATTACTTCAGGTGAAATAATTGCGTCAAAAAATGGATTTTGCGGTTTGGGATGCCGGTCAACATCACTTGCATGTAGCAATGCTTTTAACGTGGATATTACTGATATCATCGCTAAATTGTGCAAATACTTCTTGTGGCTGCTTACTTGTTCAAAAGTAGAAAATATTAACGATAATAAATGAGATGACTTTGGTTTCGTCAGTCAGAATGCTGTTTTACAAAAAATCTTAAAATCTATATGATTTGGATATGTGAAGCCAATTTTTAAGAACTCGACATTTTATGGTGTGATGCCAAATTAATCGTGCCAAGTCTTGCACGCGTATCACATATTTGCGATCACTGCTCCAATGGATGAATTTTTTCAGGCTAATAAAATCAGACGCGAATAAAATCAGTGCATCGACGAATTGTAAGTGATTTTTAAAATATTTGTCATTTATTCACGAGACAATGTGAAAAGAAAAAAAAATGGAGGTGACACATATTTGCAAAATAAATTTTCTGGTCCTCCATGGACCAAAGCTGCCACTTTCGGTTGACCGATTTTCATTCAAATTTCGCTGGGAAATTGGGAGATTAATGAAAAAAGGTTAAATATGAAGTTTCGGTTCGGTTTTGCCGACGCCCGACGGCTTGAGGATCTGTGCTGTAGAGATGGCACAGCCAGATAGACAGGTTGACAGATACCACTTCTGAAACCCAATTTTTTTTGGATAAGTTGAAATGGATGGAACGTATACAGAACGGTTAGTAATGCGATTAGGATTTCTTCTACTTATTTTACTTGTTATGAACGTTACAGAAACATATTTTAGTCGGGGAGTTATATAAACTCAGTTTGCATTTCACATAAAATGCTTGGGTTTCAGAAGTGCATTTTGGAAATTTATATTGCTTGTTACCTGATCGGTCTAGAAAAATACCTCACTTGGGGAAGCATTTAAGAAGCGTTAGATGTTGGCCCACCATTGTTCTTCTTTGCCTCCATTTTTTTTAAACAGAATGATTCAATCGTTCCAGTCGGAAATATTAGCAGCTTATATGATAGCAGCCCAACAGCACAACCATCAAATCGACGCCTTCCATACGCCGTTCCATACATTTTTTTCCCCGATTTTATCCCATCAGCCTGCTTTTAGTGCTTGTAAGGTACTTTTCTTGAAAATAAATGGTTACGGTTTTCGTGTTTTCCCATAAAACTGACAAAATATTGACTTTTTAAATATTTCCAACATACTCCTCGGGGTATTCTCAGGACAGCTCATAGTTCGGCAGACGGTTTGTGCGGACACTTTTCAATTAGGGGATATGGGTAATCAAATTAGGATTTCTTTTTTGAAACACGAACAACAATATTCGACGAGGGTGTAAGATCCGGTGTATCTTCGGCAGTGTTCAGAATTGAAACCACTATTCTTAAATGGTCCTGTTTCAAAGATAAGGCATACTTAGAAAATCTCTGCTTAGGTTCACTGTAAAGTGCTTCGGTTTACGGCAACCAGAAGGAGCATGCCACTTTAGCCTTAAATTCGTAAGAGTGCCATTTTTAATAGCTTGCTTCGGGACTGCACACTTAAAGAAATAACTTTAATTTTTAATGGAAGCCTTCCATTGTGACTCCTATGACTATATAAGTTACTATTAAATTGCAGAGTAATGATTGCATTAAAATGAATTTTAACGCAATTATGCAGATTTCTAAACTAATATTTGCATTAAAATTTTTTTTTTGTAATAAAACATAAAATTCGCTAAAATAAGTGGACTTAAATGTACATATGAATAATAAATTCATGCACATGTTTTGCTTTGCTGATATAAAATTCGCTAAATCAAACCGACTGAGTGACAAGTAAAATAATTTGGTTTTCTGAATTCGAACACGTCATTATTTCAAGTTTGGATTTTCGTGTGTAAACAGTTAATTTAAAAGTGAAATAATTTGTATGTGTGTGAGTATAACCAAAAAAATAAAAATAAAACAATTTTATAAAATTAGTATAGTGTCAAATAATCTAAAAGAGAAATAAAAAAAAAATTATAGTTAGTTGTTTGTGTTACGAGTGGTTAGCCTTGGGAATAGTTACTAGAATCAATCTAGGACTATGCCCATGATCCTATCCCAAAAAGTGAGACAGTCGCTAAAAACAAATTTTAAGCGCCCACGACCTATAAAAAGCATTAAAAATAAAAATAAGAAAATGTTACACCAACAAGCAGAAACCGTTCAAAACGAACGAATAGCGCAGCTTGCAGCGCATATTGAAAAGTTAAAAGAATATATTGAGGTTTTAGTGAACAAAAATAAAGAATTAGAACTCAAACTCGAAAATTTAGAAAGTAAAGAAAACAGCGAAACCAATGCACCTTCATCAATGGAACTTGACAACAGAGACTCTTCAGTTTCAGATAGTGAAGAATTTCCACAGCTAACGGAAATCACTATTAGACAGAAAAAAAACATAGACTTGAACCATCTGAACCAACCCAAAAAGAGCCACCAACCA
This sequence comes from Tipula vernalis, assembly GCA_958295665.1. Lineage (NCBI taxonomy): Eukaryota > Metazoa > Arthropoda > Insecta > Diptera > Tipulidae > Tipula > Tipula vernalis. The sequence goes on along the minus strand of OY282560.1, from coordinate 58,289,737 downwards.
ATATAACACCGGCATGCGAGCCAGTAACCAAATTAAAGCCAGCACCTATAGTAGAAAAACCAGCGGTAAATAACCCCAAAAAAGAGAAAATGCCACCAATAGTGGCATACAACATAGACACCAAAAATATCATTAACAAATTAAACGGAGCCATTGGAAGCACCCAATTCTCCCTTAAAAAAATGAACAAAAACGTCACACATATAATGACAAGTGAAATAGACAGTTTCATAAAAGCATTGGAGTTAATAAAAAGTGAAAAACATAACTACTACACCTACACACCAAAGGATCTCAAACACCCAACAGTTCTACTAAAAGGAGTGGACAGCAGCTACGAGGCAGAGGACATCAAAGCAGCTTTCGAGGAACTTCAGGTAAGTCAGCATGTGTTAAACATCTCAAAATACCAGACAAAAAAATCTATCAAGGACAATAGAGATCTCAACATTTGGCTTCTCCAGCTTAATCCTAACACGGACATATCAGTTTTTACAAACGTTAAATTTATTCTACATCAGCCTGTCAGCTTTGAAAAGTTTGTTAGGCCAGAGACTATTCAGTGCAAAAACTGAAGACAGAACAAGTGAGCCCTACTGCATCAACTGTAATAAAATAGGACATCCGGCTAACTATCGATAGTGCCCAAAGTATCAGGAACTGCTAGAACGCAAAAACCAATTAAGAATTCGACAGGAAGAACAACAATTAGAGAAGAAACAAATGTACAGTCGTTACTACAATCCTGCGATATCCTATTCTAGAATAGTCACTCCTTGCAACCAAGCTATATCATCAAACGTCCGCTCTCAGCCGAAAATGACTAAGCCGGGAACTTCGACATGGGACAAAACATGCAGCGGCATGTTCGGACTAAATTTTACTGACACGTTCCGACAATTCTACGACTTCACACCTACTTTCAACGCCATAAAGGACCCGATACAAAAGCGCATCATGTTATTTGAATTTTTTGTTAATTTAACAAACCCAGAATGACTGTGAGCAACTCCTCCCTTAACATAATTCAGATTAACGTGAACTCCCTGGTTAGTCGCAAGAAACGGCACGATATGGAGGTTTTTTTAAACACAGTAAAACCGCATTTAATACTTCTTAATGAAACAAAAATCAAGCCGATACACAAAGTACAATTTAAAGATTATAACTTTATTAGAAACGACCGTACTCTCAATAAGGGCGGTGGAACAGGAATTCTAATAAAGCACGGCATATCCTACACGGTAATGTCGCGTCCCTCAAATATCCGATCTATTGAAGCGACCATTATTAAAATAAATTCAGCCAACCACGAACTAATAATAGCAGCAATATACTTCACCCCAAATACAGATTTCACGCCAATAGATACTCGAGACCTAACAGAAATAATAACACTAAAATTCCAGCCTTACTCATCTATTATAATAGGAGGCGACCTAAACGCTAAGCATAGTCTCTGGGGAAACACTGTCTCTAACTTCAATGGAGACAAGCTATTAAAATGGTTCAATACACACTGTATCTCACAGAAACTGAAATTCTATGCTCTGACCTTCCGTCCTTCAGCGTAAGGGACACCAACTCTTATTTAGATCTTTTTATCATTTCGGACGACATACACGTCCATCATGACCAACTAGCTTCCCACTCTTGAATCAGATCACTGCGCTGTAGAATTAAAAATATCTTTGAATTTTCGAATACCGGGGCAGCCGCCTAAACAAATTCCAAACTACATTGCAGTGGACTGGCTTGAACTCAATCACCATTTAAACCTAAGACTGGACGATCTTAACATTCCAACAGACAGAATACTAGCCAAAAATAAAATCGATATCTTAATAGAACAGCTACAAGATATTTTAGCAAACACCCTTAACAAACACGTTCCAACCTCAACGTTAAATTATAGTACTCAGGTCCCTCTCCCTTTTAACATCTTAAAAATTATTAAATACAAGAACTCCCTTCGCAGACAGCTACATATAAATAGGTATTCACCTTCCTCAAACATAATAAAATCCCATATAAATAACGCTAACACTCTGAAAGCCACTGGAGGACTAAATTATCCAACATCAGGCTTGACAACAATACCTTTAAAGAAATAAACAAAATTTCCAAAAGAAAAACCTTCCACAATATACCAGCTCTATGTGACCTTGTAACTAAACAAAAAACAGACCTACCCTTAGAAAAGGCTAACTTGCTAGGTAAGACGTTCCGAGACATACACGCCCAAAACAACACGCTTGGGCACGAATGGTTCACAAAGTTAATAAACGAACAAATCGATAATTACGTCGAAACTCATCAGGGGCCTTTAATATATATCTCCAGAACTAATTTAATAACATCCAAAGTGCTCCACCAAAACTGTGATTTCTCAAAGAGATTAGCTACCATACCAGAAATTATATCGTATATAAAATCAAGAAATAATAAAAAATCTGCAGGCAATGACAAAATACCTAACTACGCTCTAAAAAAACAGACTCCAACGTTCAGCAAATCCCTAACAACTATTATCAATCATTGCTACAATATAGGTTATTTTCCAGACCCTTGGAAACTAGCCATCGTCGCCCCAATTCTGAAAAGGGGGAAGCTACCCGATCTTCTTACAAGCTACAGACAAATATCTCTGTTATCAAACATTAGTAAAATATATTTAATATAATATTTAATCAGAAACGGCCTTCGACACCACCTGGATCGAAGGTCTCATCTATAAGTTAATAAAACTAAAATTCAATCCGCATCTCATCAAAACGGTCCATAGCTTTCTGACAAACAGATTCTTCAAAGTTGCGGTAGACAGATCAGAATCGGAAAAATTCCCTATAGTCGCAGGGGTCCCGCAAGGATCTCTATTAGGGCCAGTGTTGTACACACTGTATACGTCCGACATCCCATCACCACCTTCCTTACCAAACCCTATGAAATGTTTAACATTTGCTGACGACATCGTCATCTATACATCATTAAGGAACATTAAAAAAGCGGAAGAAGAGCTAAACAACTACCTCAAACTGTTAAACAATTGTTTTAACAAATGGAAGATCCAAGTAAATGCCGCTAAATGTGAAGCAATCACATTCAAAGGATACAAAATACTAGCGAAAGCACAAAAGAAGAACTATAAAAACCTACAGCTGAAATTTAATAACTCAATCATCAGCAACAAAAGCGAAATAAAATACCTGGGCATAACACTAAGTGAGGACCTCAAACCATATAAACACATAAAAACGATAGTCCAGAAAGCCATCATATCATATAACAGCATCAAGGCAGTAATGCATTATAACAGCAGCCTGCAAAAAAAAAATAAAACTACTATGCTACAAACAGCTAATACGGCCGATCTTAACCTATGGCTTCCCCGTTTGGTGAGATCTGTCATCCTGCCAAATGGAAAAGCTCCGCTTACTCGAAAGAAAAGTACTAAGATCCCCAGTCTCCAACATTTTATGCTGCCTTACATGTTTTTTTGTTTTTGATTGATAAGTTTTTAAATGAGATTAGTATTCCACGACAGTAATTTCGCCAATCTATAAATTTTGTACCAATTTGGTATTTCTTAGTGGTGTCACTGATTGACCTCCTGTATATGATGCCTTAGGAGCTATATAATTCACAAACAATTAAAACATTGCAAACACGTCGAGAAATCAAATTAAGTCGTTAAATTTCATGAATCGAATATTTTTGTAGACAATTATACTAGGAACTAAAAATAATAATTCTTCAACCCAAGAATTAGCGTCAGCAATTATTCATCTAAACTAAAATAGAAAAAAAAAAAAAGTCCATTACATTTAAAGCTAACTCAAACATTTGCGTAATTAAATTAAATGGAAATACCGCCATTATATTTACACTTCATTTCGTTTTTCTAAGAACCGCGCGCAAAGACGCACTTAACCAACTTTAAACGTAACAACATCTCTATATTGGGTTCATACGTATTTAATGTATGTACTCAAGTGCGAATCGGGAGAAGCACATCTTCATTATTCTTAAAAGTCTATTGAACTTGAAAATAATAAAGCAAACTGCAAATAACGAAAAGAAAAAAAAATCGATGTACGTCAATTATAAAAAATTTATACAATTTTTATGTAAATTTGCAATATATTATCGCAACATCTACGAGTACATCTAAATACTGTATACACTTTAAGACACTTTTACATGAACTTTATATGTCATCTCGTCATCATCATTGTTGTATTTTTTTTTTTTTTTTTTGCAATATTCTCAAGCCATCACTTCAAAATTAACCTTTTTGGCCGCTATACAAACCATATTATGTAGATTGCGAGAGGGTATACAAATACGTTACAATTTTTATTTTTATTTTTACCAACCATGAGAACTATATACGAAATTAAAATTCACGTATTCACCTTTTGTTCATATTGTGGTACGATTACTTATTTTGCTTTTTTTTAATAAATAAAACTATTTTGTAATAATAAAAAATTATATCATGATCAATCAAAAAAAAAACTGAAAACTAAAAATAAAAATTATGATTCATAAAATAAATTTATAGATCAATTTTCACCTTACAAGTATTACGTACAAATGTATTATAAAATATAGTACCTAGTTTTTTTACGTACATATATGTCTCGTGTGTATATGCACATAAAAAAAAAAAAAATTATGTAAGTGAAACAGCTCTAAAAAAAAAAAAATTCCTTTAAGTCTTATTGTCAATTTTAATTAGATATTTATATTTATATATAAGTCGAATTGAAGGTGACTTTATTGTTATTTATTTATCCACTTGTACTCGTATCCATAGTTGAGTTATAAACTTGTTTGGTTTTTATGTTTTTTGTGGCCTAATGTAATACATACATTTAATTATGGATCAAAGTGGTTTCTTGCGCGAATCTCTCAGCTGTAAAATTGATTGTGGGCATGTATTTATTACATTGCAGGTATTTAAATAAGAGATAGATCAAAAAACTCATTAAAGTCTCATATTTCCATCAACATATCTTTATTATAGAAACAATACTCGTATAATGCGGCAGATAATTTTGTGGGCAGTAATTTGATTATTTTCCAAAATTTATGTAAATCAAAAAATATTTTAATGGAATTTACAAATTCGAAAAGAATGATTTTATGGATTACATCATAAATTAGTATATAAGTGAATGATTTGTGTAGTGAAATTTTATTAGAATATTATGGTCTTGTGATTTGAACCACCTTGTCTAATTTTTATTTATTTTTATTTTTTTTTTCAGGTAAGGAAAACTATTTTAAACTGTCCAAACTTTATTAGCTGAAATAGTAAGTAATCATATGAAATTTAAAAAAACCACAAAAATTGCGACTACTAAAAACACTCTCCAATACCTCGGTTTGCGTCCATGTTTGGTTCTGGAAAAATTGCATGCAAAGTGAAACGACGCAAATCAAAACAAATTTTTTCATATAAATATTTGAAAATTACAAAGATCAGTTCTGAATTTAAGCAAAAAAATTGAGGTGTGGCCAACATACGACTTTCTTTTACGAACAGAGAATTTTGAGAAATTTTATTTTTTTCTTAATTTTTTTTTTAATTTTTTAATTTTTAAAATTTTTTTTTTAATTTTTTATTTTTTAATATTATTTGTTTTTAATTTTTGGAAACATTTTGTATTGAGGAGTTTTTTGTAAACCTTATACTTTTTAAGATATTTGCAAACCAAACTTTTTGGGCCAAGGGAGTGGCCACTTCTGGTTAGCCGATTTGGAGTAAAATTCACTGGGACCTCCCAATTTATCAAAAAAGCTTAAATCTGAAGTTTCAGTTCGACTGATTAAACCATATGGGCTGTAGAGAGGACACAGACTGACTGACAGACTGACAGATTGACAGACTGACAGACTGACAGACTGACAGACTGACAGACTGACAGACTGACAGACTGACAGACTGACAGACTGACAGACCGACAGACTGACAGACTGACAGACTGACAGACTGACAGACTGACACACTGACACACTGACAGACTGACAGACTGGCAGACAGACACCATTTCGAAACCCACTTTTCGGACTCAGTGGACCTCAAAACAAATAAATCTCTAAAAACCTCAAGGTCCAAAATTTTCATGATTACCTATATTTTATTTTACTAGAGTAAAAGAAAGTAAAAAACCCTTATTCATACGAATCGTTCGTTTAGTAAAAGTTCTGCAAAATTATTTTTTGGAAATCGCACTCAACTCCTAAGGGCCAATATCGGCTATTGCCAACAATGATGACAAGGGTTTCGCTAGCACATAGAATAGGTCCCTCAAATACCTAGTTAAAAAACCCTAATCCATACGGATCGTTGGTTTAATAAAAGTTCTACGATATTATTTTTTGAAAATCGCACTCAACAATGATGATAAAGATTTCGCTAGCACATGGAATAGGTCCCTTAATTACCTAGTTAAAAAACCCTAATCCATACGAATCGTTCGTTTGGTAAAAGTTCTGCAAAATTATTTTTTGTAAATCGCACTCAACTCCCAAGGGCCAATATCGGCCATTGCCAACAATGATGGCAAAGGTTTGGCTAGCACATAGAATAGGTCCCTCAATTACCTAGTTAGAAAACCCTAATCCATACGAATCGTTCGTTTAGTAAAAGTTCTACGAAATTATTTTTTGGAAATCGCACTCAACAATGATGACAAAGGTTTCGCTAGCACATGGAATAGGTCCCTTAATTACCTAGTTAAAATTGAGGTGTGGCCAACATACGACTTTCTTTTACGAACAGAAAATTTTGAGAAATTTTATTTTTTTCTTAATTTTTTTTTTAAATTTTTAAATTTTTTTTTTTAATTTTTTATTTTTTAATTTTATTTGTTTTTAATTTTTGGAAACATTTTGAATTGAGGAGTTTTTTGAAAACCTTATAATTTTTAAGATATTTGCAAAACAAATTTTCTAGACTAAGGGAGTGGACACTTCCGGTTAGCCGATTTGGAGTAAAATTCACTGGGACCTCCCAATTTATTAAAAAAGCTTAAATCTGAAGTCTCAGTTCGATTGATTAAACCATATGGGCTGTAGAGAGGACACAGACAGACTGACAGACTGACAGACTGACAGACTGACAGACTGACAGACTGACAGACTGACAGACTGACAGACTGACAGACTGACAGACTGACAGACTGACAGACACCATTCCGAAACCCACTTTTTCGGACTCAGGGGACCTCAAAACAAATAAATCTCTAAAAATCTCAAGGTCCAAAATTTTCATGATTACTATACTTTATTTTACTAGAGTAAAAGAAAGTAAAATGTATATAAATTGCTAAAAATACGAAATTTTTTCATTATTTTCAATAAAACACAAAATAAAGTTTAATTATGTTGTATAAGTGAACAGTACTATATCGTTAATTCAAATGCATTTTATTAAATAATTCAAATAAATCACATATCTTACAACTACATAAATTATAGATACATTTATTTATCATTTTGGCTCGTACTTGGAGAAAAGTATTGTTCTAATGTAGTTTGAACTGGAACTGACTTATTATGAAGGTACATTTCTTCATATCTTTAGAGATTAATAGAAATTTCCTTGCGAAATTTAGAAAATTCGGCATGATTGTCATCCACCTCAGCAAAAATTTTAATAGCTCTATTTATGAGTTTAGAACCTTCCGAATTCCTCTGCAACTACCTCTACTTTATCTTTATCTTCATCTTGATTTACGACCATTGCCATTTCTGACAGTTCAATTAAATCTTTATTAGACATTTCTTCGGGGCCGTAAATTATTTTTTCGATGTCTAAAATTTCCATGCCTTCGAAATTTGCAGCAGAAGCCAGTTCAGCCACATCCTGACAAACACCGTAACTTTCGTCTATTTCAGTATCCGTTCCTAGCACACTTTTATTCCGACACTCTGGCCATAACGTTTTCCAAACATACAGGACGGCTTTCATTCATACAGGACGGCTTTACTTCATCCCAAGAAGAGGCTATATTTTAAGCAGTTGTTTGAAGGTGCGTACATGCTCCAATTCTGGTGAAAAAATGTACACCACGAAGTTAGCAAACTAGTAAAATTTTTAGTTAAAATTGGTTACCCTGGTGAACTTTTTGTTCTAGTTGGAAATAATTCAACTCATACAGCTAACTTCGTGGTGCACATTTTTTCACCAGAAATGTGTATCATGTACGCAGCTTCAATGTTCGCGTTAAATGGTAACTTTTGACTGTAGAAATAACCCCTTGTATTAAGGAGGTTGTATTCGGTGGCATAAATACGAATTTCACTTTGTCTAATAATTCATTGATGTAAATGGGATGGACGGGAGCATTATCGAGCAGTAGTAAGGCTTTAAAATTTATGTTTTTCTTCGTGCAATACTTCTCTATCTCTGGAATACAACAGTTTTTAGCCCAATCGTCGAATAAAGTCGCCGAACCGGAAGATTATATTTCGAAATATTTTTCAATGCCCTCGGATTTTCCGAATGATATATCAACAGAGGCTTGAATTTAAAATCTCCATGTGCATTACCCCCAAGTAGTAAGGTAAGCCGTTCTTTACAAGCTTTTATAGTCTTGAGTTGATTTTTCAGCCTTTGAAATAAAAGTCCTAGTTGGCAGACGCTTCCGCAACAAGCCGGTTTCGCCCGGTATTAAAACTTTTAATTCGTCCTTAAAGCGCTCGGCACCAATAAAATCTGAGCTACAAGATTCCCCTTTCAAGGAAATGTTGTGAAGGTTTGCCCGGGCTTTGAACCGTTGAAACCATCCTCGACTTGCCTAGAAGATTTCGAAGTTAGACACATCACTCGTTGAAGCGTTTTCACTACCCAGTAATTTTTTAGCCAAGTCTTGGTATAAACTTTTGGCTTTTGCTTGTAAAATATTTTGACTTAAAGGCATTTTTCGTTGAGTTTGAATTTCAATCCAATTGGTAAGTAATAATTCCATATTCATTAACAAAGGATTTCTGATTCGAGTCAATGTTTTACAACCAGAACTGGATGAGGCATTCGCAGCAGCTTTAATTTTTTCAGCGTCTTGTTCATATATGGTTCGCACAGTCGATGGGGCTAAATTCAGAGTTTTTCCCATGAAAGCCAACTTTTCACCTTTATGATATCGTTTAAGAACATCTAATTTCATTTCGATAGTAATTTTTTTTTTTTTTATTCTACAAATTGAAATTTCAGTTTTCTTAGGCTTACCCATTATTTTTACCTTTTCAAAATGGAAATTCTATTTTTTGGGATAAAATAATGCTGAATTAATTTAAATATCACTAGCGGGTAATAATCTAATTCTCAGAAATACAAAGGTACATACCTTTACCTTACACTCGAAAAGTTTATCAAACTCACTAAAAACTATAACAATGCACTTAATTAAACGTACAAATTTAATTAAACGTTAAATTTCTTCATACATATGGATATTAACGTTTGTTAAAACAAACAAACTTAAAATGACATTATGACAAATTCACACAGAGTAATACATACGGTGAAAAATACGTCAAATCACAAATTTTTGGAAGTCATGTTTTAATTTTATGATTTTTATGTTTAGAATTTGTAGTCTTGATTAAAAAAAAAATTTTGTAGAACGTGATTTTTGTTGTTGTTGTTGTTATTTAAAATACAGGGTGTCAAATTTAGAGAAAAATGATGAACATGATGTTGTGTTTATGGCTATAAAAGGAAAAATAAATATCCGATATTTATGATATAGGGCTCGTTTTAAAGGTAAGTTAATACGGATTAATAAAAAAATATAAAATTGGTAAGTTCTTTAATTTGTTCATTTTCAAATTTCCCGCCAAAATTTTATTTTTGAATTTTCTCAATGATCGTCCAATTTTTTTTTTTTTTTTTTTTTTAAATTTTACGTCCTTTAATTCTATTGAACATACTAAAAACGCGCTAGCAAAATTTTTCGTTTTTGTGAAAAATACGTTTAAGTATGACTGTACCTATTTTGAAAATTTAAAAAATCGAATGGTAGATTTTTGCTCCTCTTACAAAAACACGATTTTATTTAATTTTTCCAGGTTAATTTTTTCACTCGTTTTTGTGATTCAAAATTAAATTTAAAACCAAAAATATTGAAAAAATTTATTACAAAACAAGGATAGAAATTTAAAGATATTTATACGGTTAAAATTTACATGTTATATAATCTTCACTATTTGAATATTTTTTATAAACGAACGAGAGCACTTTTTATTTGGCATTCCTCACTTTCACTCATTGACTGTTGATGATGTCTCCGGAGTAACAGGTGAATTTAATGAATTTTTAACCGGTGATACCTCGTTTTCAACTTTTTGACGTTTATTAGTCACCTGGTAATAACATGATGTACAAATCGATGAATTTTCAGTTACATGAATCGAGCGCGGCCAACGAATTTTAATATAATCATTAACATTTCTTAAACTTTTAGAACATTTCAACTCAAGAAACGGCTTACAACACTTTTTGTACCCAACCATAATTACACTTATTATTTGGAATACTTTTGATGTTATTTAAATAAGCAAATGATTTAAATAGAACTTCACAAGTTAAACTAACTGAAATATTAATTTAAACACTAATTTATAGCAAAAATTTTTAACAAAAACCACTGCTTATATTTTATGTTGTTTTACAGGCTACCTACTACCCCTTCTTTTATAATTAAATTTTTAAATATGCGTCATTTTGTTTCAAAAGATTACGTTACGGTTTATTTACCGGAACGTAATATTTTTGGACGCAGTTTTAGGATTGGAACTAACAAAATAAATTACTCATACCAAAATTTATTTTTTTACTAATAGCTTTATGGGCTATCCCTAAACTACGTTACGCGTTTGTTTGGGGAAGGAGTATTGATTGTCGTCACGTTTAGGCTGGGGCAGGGAGAATTTCATAAAAGATGACGTCATGTAATTATAAGAAGTTACTGTTATGGGATATTACATATGACATAATACAATAATTTGCAGGTATATCATTAGAGGCGTATTTCTTTAATATACCACTTACTTCATGTTCTTAAATGATTAAATCATTGCTCAGATATTCAGTTTTATGACGACTTGTGATGAAGGAGTGAGAGAGACGGAGTTAAGAATGGCCCAAAATAACTTGACGTAGTTTATGAACGGACTATTACAAATTGTTTGCTCTTTGTTTTTTAATTTTCTATTAGAAGTAAGAATATACTAAAGATCGATGAAATAATTTTAAACAATTACATTATCAGGTCGAGCGTAAATTAGTTAAAAATTGAAAATAACATATAACAATTGATTTTGTATTCCAAAAACGGGTAAATCATCATACTTAAATGTATTTTGCACGAAAACGAAAAATTTTGCTAGCGCGTTTTTAGTATGCTCAATAGAATTAGAGGACGTAAAATTTCAAAAAAAAAAAGAGAAAAAAAAAAAAATTGGACGATCATTGAGAAAATTCAAAAATAAAATTTTGGCGAGAAATTTGAAAATGAAGAAATTAAAGAACTTACCATTTTTATATATTTTTATTATTCCGTATTAACTTACCTTTAAAACGAGCCCTATATCATAAATATCGGATATTTATTTTTCCTTTTATAGCCATAAATACAACATCATGTTTATCATTTTTCTCAAAATTTGGCACCCTGTATTTTAAACAACAACTCCAACAACAAAAAATCATTTTCTACAAAATGTTTTTTTTAACTAGTACTACCAATTGAAATCATAAAACATAAAAAATTTAAACACGACTTCCGGTCCCATATACCAAATTTGTGATTTGACGTATTTTTCACCATACGTACATATACTTTAAAGGGGAATTACCGATTTATCTGTATTTTCCTTTGCTTTACTTTTTTTTTACCAAAAAACGCAAATGGAGTAAAAATAAAACGCAAAGTGAGTTTTATTTTAAAAATCAACGCAAATCGAATTAAAAAAAACGCAAAGTGAAAAATGTTGTCATCAAAAATATATGAACGCAGACTGAAACATCGCAAAACGTAACAGCGCAAACTGAGGTATTGGCACATAATTGGGCGGTTTGGAGGAACATCGAATCGGGTCAAATTGATATTTTGGCAAAGCAAAAGTTAAACTTTTAATTAAATTTCACAATTTGAAGAGTATGTAATTACGATAGTTTGCAACCTAGTAAGGTAGTAATTCCAATTAAATTTTACTACCTATAACCTACATTCGTTGTAATCTGCGATTATTTGTAAACTTCTCAGTTTTCCGGTAACACAATTAAGTTTTTGTCAGTAATGTTGATCAAAAAAATTATCTGTAGGTTTGTAACATAAGAAACCAAGGTAACCTAATAAATTGCGCTGATACCGCCACGTAAATCTTGAATAACCGTTCTCAAAAAATTATAAGTATCTTCCCTAGTAAATATCGAATAATTTCGAAAAACCTACTACCATAAATTAACGGTACATATTGATGTCTGTAAGTCTGTAAGATTTGAATCTGTAAGATCACGCAATTCAAAAACAACAATTCAATAACTCAAAAAATTTCCATATTATCGAAAAGTCTGTTAGGAAGTCAGAAATCTATCTAAGCCAGTAACGTTAAGCGCAACAAAAACTCTTGAGTGTTCTCGAGAGGCTTCTCGAGTGTTCGATCCGTTGGGATTTTTGTCGCCCTCAACCATATTATTAAAAATGTTGTTTCAAAAGTTGTGATTATCTAAACTCGGAGAGGACGACTTAGTACCGGAATCCTATCAAAGTGAGTACCGGAAAATCAGAGCTGAATTTTAATATTTTTGAAAAGGTTGAAATACAAAGATTCACCAATCACTACGAGGATATTGAATAACATGGCTTTGCGGACGCCAGTGAACGAGCTTATAGTGCAGTGATCTACAGTAGGACCAATTGATAGAGAGGGCAGAATAGAGATAAATTTGTTAACCGCTAAAACCAAAGTTGCACCCATAAAGAAAATATCACTGCCGAGACTAGAATTATGTGCAGCACATTTGTTGGCCAAATTGATGTCTGCTGTAAAGGAAATCTTACCACAACAGATCACAGGTTTTGTCTGGACAGATTCAACCATCGTGCTTCCCTGGCTGTCGACCTATCCCGCAAAATGGAAGACGTTTTTGGGCAATCAGACCAGCGAAATCATGTGAAGTCTAGTGAAAATGTGGCGGACCTCGGATCGAGAGGAGTATCACCAGAAAGATTGGTGAGTTTGCGACAATGGTGGTGTGGGCCCGAATGGTTGAGTCAGCCACTTGCTATTCGTCCATCATCAGGCGAATTAAGCTTAGAAATCGATGAAAAGGAGATTGACAAAGAATCCAGCAAGAGCAAATTGACCGAATACGCTTTCCAAGTCACCGTGCAAAGCGATTGGTTACACAACTTATTTGAAAGAAAATCAAACCTGTACCGGATTTTACGTATCATAGCGTTAGCATAAACGTTTTGTAAAAAATGCGAGGTGTCGCGATCCGAGAAATAGAAATATTTGTGAATTAACGGCGAGAGAAATACATCGAGCCAGAATGCTGTGCATTACTTGGGTGCAAAATGATCGCTTCCGGGAAGACATCGCGACTTTCAGCAAACACAAACGGGTAAACAATAATTCCAGAATGATATCATTAGCTCCTTTCGTCAACGTAACGGGCATACTGCGAATAGGTGATCGATTACACAATGCCGATTGCTAACTAGATTCCTTTAGAGCTGTGCTAATATCGTGAAGAAGAAAAATTGTAAGAGATTTCATCTGTATTAGCATGATTCGCTAGTACTTAACGCACAGCACATTCTGTATATATAGAATGTAAATTGTGGTATAATCAGTCCAGTCGCCGCGGCCTGATGAGAAGATTGATTTTTTCATAATCATAAGCTCATCAGTTCGAAACTGGATTGAATTCTCTTACAATCTTCGAAACATATTAAAATCTTATCCGTCTACAGTAACTCAAAATAGATTTCTGTTTTTGTTAGTACACCATAATTTAGGAGCACCTGGAAAAAGATTTAATTTTAACCAATAATTTTTTAAAAATATTTATGATTAATTTTATTAATTTAAAATAAAATTGCAATGGCGGCTATATCTTAGCGACTCGTAATTAAAACGTTGTTTAGCTTTTACACAAACAATGAAATGATTTGTTGTTTTTAGAAAACTTAAGAAAAAATGTACAGTTACCTTTCTGTCGTGATTGATTCCGAACGTAGTTTTACAAAATTCTGATTCAATAAAACCCGTTTTTAACGTATACCCCTCAATAAAGTACAATTTGTTTGTCCTGTGTTCTTTAAAATCAAACCAATTATTGAACTAATAAATTGTTTTTATTGTTTTATAATTTTTAAGTTAAACCTGAAGTTCTGGTTTCACAGGTATGCTTTTAGATTTTGAGTTCTCCGTCTTCATTAATTTGTGTCAAAGTCTAGAAAATCATCAAATTTCTTGAAACGTCATTAAATTCAGACAAAGTCAAAAACTTTTATATTTTTGAAACTAAATCAACGTCTGAAAATTAGATTTGCAATATTAATTCTGAAGTTTGAATTTCTAAATTTTAGGGAAACTCCATCTGCTATTTTTTTGGTAGTTACGAATAAACTTTTTATTGCTTATTGCCACCCGTAACATTCGTAACAAAATTGGCCTCAGACCTCGACTCATGCATATTCAATTTTAAATATTTTTAACCAAACAATCACATAACGAACACCTTAAATACTTGCTACCACAGACAACAAAACACTATTAACAACTTATTATGTATTCAGAGTATATTAATCAAGTTCATACAAATAATATTGAATATAAAGTTCAATAAGCATTAAAGATGTATGCGCAACAAAAACGATACCATGGTGCGGTAAATTTTTTTTGTAAACATAAATTTTTAAGTTAAGTTTATTGAAATTAAGTTTTTAATGAATAAACTCAAATGAAACGAAACTAATTTGGCATACAATGCAAGTTATTTTTTTAAAATAATTCATTCATATATGTTTCTACTCGTACGATACTTAAACATAAAAATCTCTTTCGATGATCTTCATATTTCTGTATTGTTTATATACATTTTCTGTTTTTTTTTTTTTTTTTTTTTTTTTAAACATAATAAACCTGTCATATTAATTATAATACACCACAAAACTATGTACATACATATAAAAAACTAAATATAATTTTATGACCAAAAAGTAAAAATAACAAACTTGATTTTCTTCTCTGCATATACAACACACACACAGATATAACGATCGACCATCTTCTTACATAAACCGAATGTACTTAACTCATCTCATTTCAGAAGTTTGAATTCTTCTTGCGAGGTATACATTTTTGTAATGCTCCGAGTAGAGTACCACACGAGAGTTAAAAATCAATGAACTTAACGAACAATAAAAATAAAATAATTGAAAGAAAATTCTTGCATCAAAATTGTTATGTTGCAATAAAAAAATTCAATGAACTTAACAGAATTTTCGTTTGTTTGCCAACTATTTGTATGGTTTTATCGTTGCTGTTGTTGTTTTAATGGAATTGCATAATTAGACGATATATAATGTCATGTCATTTTCATTTTATTTAGTCCAATTCATTTTATTGGGTTTATGGATTTTTATAAACAACTCTATTTAAAGAGTTTTGAGATGTAGAAATGCATAATCAACTGCATTTTTTGTTGTTGTTTGATATTAGGCCAAATATCTTTGTGTCACAAAATATATTAATGTTCTGGTTGAGTGCACCTACAAGATATTTTTGTTTGTTTTTTATAATTTAATTTTATTAGAATTTATTGAATATTTTCTGGTGTAGGTGGCCGTGGTAATTTAATCTTTCCCATACATTAACATCCTTCCATTTTCGTAAACATAATATCTCATCCAATTTAATAGTTAAACCATAATGATTAGAAATAATAAATTTAAATTTAGTTTAGATTTAATTAAATTAAACACAATTACTCACAGTCACCATCTTCATACATAAGTACTTAATATAAAATTAATTTCGGCAATTAAAATCGTAAATAAAATTTATAAATAGATTCCTTATAGCGTATTTAAATTTTATAAAGTAATAGCTAATTACATATTAGCAATACATCATAATTTAATTTTATTTTACAGATATGTAGCAAAAATAATTTTTTTTTATCGTTTTTATGTATCTACCCATATGCATTATAAAGACTATATACAATAAGCTGTTTTTTACAAAACCTGATTGCAGATAAAAAATGTATTGGCCAATGGGCATAAAAATTAGATTTCATAAACAGTAATTCAGTTGTAAAATTGTTGGATTAAGCTAATGAAAAGACGAGCGCAGAGATGTTTTTCGTCGTAGTTTTAACCGATAGCTTAGATTTAATTAATCCATTTGTAATATATCAAGTTCCCCATTTCATTGCTTATTAGAAATATGTCAAGACTGTAGATATTTATAGTGGAATCCTCACTTACGGGGTTACTCTAAGACTGATTTTTTTTTGGAAATATTGCACCATTTTATATATCGCGAGCAAATAATTATCTCTTACACTCTCTCCATGGAGGAATTATTAAGCTATTGAGCCTTTGAAGTTTTTAATAAAAACAAAAAACACTTACATATAGTATACAAATCCAATAAGAATATTCAGATGTGAAGTTTCTAACAAAAAAATGGCGAATAACGAAATGTATATATTTAGCCGTAAATCCAATAAGAATTTTATTTTTTATTTGTGTCACATTTTAGTTTTATTTCTATGGCCAGCTGGCCCAATAGTATATAACATATCTTTGAGCTCCCCAACTTGATATCATGGGGTTAAAGTTGATTAACTTAATTCCGACTATGACAGATTTCGTCCATGTATAATGGTGAAACAAAAATGGGTCGAGCAGCAATTACAAGAGATAAATCTAAGTAGTGGGATACATGCATGGTCAGCTAGCCCAGGACTATGTCAAAAATCTTTCAGCTCTCCAACTTCATATCATGGGGATAAAGTTGATTAACTTAATTCCGACTATGACAGATTTCGTCCATGTATAATGGTGAAACAAAAAAGGGTTGAACAGCAATTACAAGAGATAAATCTAAGTTGCGGTGTAAATGGCCAGCTAGCCCAGGACTATATCAAAAATCTTTCAGCTCCCCAACTTTATATCATGGGGATAAAGTTGATTAATTCAATTCCGACTATGACTGATTTCGTGCATGAATAATGGTGAAACAAAAAAGGGTCGAGCAGCAATTACAAGAGATAAATTTAAGTAGTGGGGTACATGGTCAGCTAGCCCAGGACTATATCAAAAATCTTTCAGCTCCCCAACTTCATATCATTAGGATAAAGAGGATTAATTTAATTCCCACTATGACTGATTGCGTCCATGTATAATGGTGAAACAAAAAAGGGTCGAGCAGCAATTACAAGAGATAAATCTAAGTAGTGGGGTCCATGGTCAGCTAGCCCAGGACTATATCAAAAATCTTTCAGCTCCCCAACTTCATATCATGGGGATAAAGTTGATTAATTTAATTCCGACTATGACTGATTGTGTCCATGTATAATGGTGAAACAAAAAAGGATCGAACTGCAATTACAAGATATAAATCTAAGTAGTGGGGTAGAAGGTCAGCTAGCCCAGGACAATATCAAAAATCTTTGAGCTCTCCAACTTCATATCATGGGGATAAACTTGATTAATTTAATTCCCACTATAATCGATTTCGTCCATGTATAATGGTGAAACAAAAAAGGGTTGAACAGCAATTACAAGAGATAAATCTAAGTAGCGGTGTAAATGGCCAGCTAGCCCAGGACTATATCAAAAATCTTTCAGCTCCCCAACTTTATATCATGGGGATAAAGTTGATTAATTCAATTCCGACTATGACTGATTTCGTGCATGAATAATGGTGAAACAATAAAGTGTCGAACAGCAATTACAAGAGATAAATCTAAGTAGCGGGGTATATGGTCAGCTAGCCCAGGATAATATCAAACATCCTTAATCGAACATCTTTACTCTTTGAATAAAGTTTGAAGATGCTGAGTTGAAGGCGTTATTGGACCAAGATTCATGCCACATTCAAGAGGAGCTCGCTGAAACTTTGGCAGTGGCTCAACAAGCGATTCAAACCCGTTTTAAGGCCATGGGTATGGTGCAAAACAAGGAAATTGGGTTCCCTATCAACTCAACCCAAGAGACGTCGAATGCCGTACAAAATCGGAAAGGATTTTTGCATCGAATCGTGACGGGGGACGAAAAGTGGATCCACTACGACAACCCAAAGCGCACCTCAGCCTAACGGAACCATTACTGAAGAACGTTATCAACAACAATTGATGCAATTAAGCCGAGCATTGAAGCTTAAACGCCCACAATATGCACTATTGTAATACGTCACTGTCGCCAGAAAAAATTGAAGGAGGTTTGTGTTTTATTAAATTTTAAAGGTGCTAAGAGAAAGAAAAATGTTGAAGCGAATATAACTGATAATAAACGTAGTAATGCTATGGCACTAATAAAAGCTCGGCAAGAAGGTAAGTAGAAATGCGAAGAAAAAGAGGCAAAGGGACAGGCCGAAAAAGAACGCGAAGAACAGAAACTCGATGATTTGGATGTGGTCGGTGGCAAAGCTATCGTCAAATTGAAAGCCATTTTCACCATTATATATGGACGCAATCAGTCATAGTCGAAATTAAGTTAATCAACATTATCCCCATGATATGAAGTTGGGGAGCTGAAAGATTTTTGATATTGTCCTGGGCTAGCTGACCATATACCCCACTACTTAGATTTATCTCTTGTAATTGCTGTTCGACCCTTTTTTGTTTCACCATTATACATGGACGAAATCTGTCATAGTCCGAATTAAGTTAATCAACTTTATCCCCATTATATGAAGTTGCAGCCTAAAGATGTTTGTTATAGTCTTTTGTGTTCAAAACGATACCCTATAATTTACTTTTTCTCTTTTTAGTTGCGTTTATTTCCCTCTCTTTGAGAACAACCAAATAAAATATAAAAAAAATTTAATTCCTATTGGATTTTAAGTGCATGAATTACTAACCCATACACATTTTTTGTTATTTGTTGTTGTTTGTTAGAAACTTCACATCGGTAAGCTATTATCGACAGTAAACACTAATAGCTAAATTTATAGCTGGACAAATTGCTTTCGAATCAGCATCCGAAATCAAATTTCACTCGACAGTAAAAAAAATGTGAGTGTCTTTTTCAGCAATATCTGTAATTTAATGTCTAAAGAAAAATTTGGAAGTTTCATTTCCACAATGATGCTTCTTGTTTTTGTTGTCATGAGATGGACAAATCTGCGTACTAATTCGATACATAAATTATAAATTAGAAAAATATCAAATTTAACCACTGTTTCGATTCAAACTGGATTTAATATGAAAATGAAGTTACACTGTTAAATTATTTTTTCTAATTGGAATTTATATTAAATGAAAAGTATTGTACCACCAAACCTTCTCTAGGCAACAGCTTTTTGCTATCATTTTCGAAAAGTTCTACCTGTTTATCCCGTTGGCTAAGGTTTTCACAGAATTTAAAATTTGATTGATTTTTCAACGATTTTTTTGGAGATATCCAGAACGATCTCGCCTGATTTTTCTGATAGCTAGTTCTTATACCTGTCAATGCGGTTAAGCTGATCCAATTGGGATGCACTTTACTATATTCCACAGAATTTAGAAATGTAGTAATTTTGGACGACGAGTGAAACCCCCCAAGAGATTGCTCACATTTTCAGTTTTCTTAGGTCCTAATTCCAATAAATTTAGTCCAAAGGATTCCGCCGATTTTTTCGGGTAGCTTGGCCAAATTCTAGTATATGTGGCTAAGCTGATCCAATTGTGATGAACTTTAGTACAATTCACAGAATTATTGTTCGTGGAATCCTGCTCACATTTTAAAGACATCTCTGCGATCGGCAGTATAAAATTTTTGTAAATAATGAAAAACATTTGGTTCAAAATCAAAATTCTGTGATTTAGTTAAGTTCGTCACCTCATAATTGGTTCAGTTTGGCCACATTCATCACTTGCAATTGGTCATGCTGTCCGAAATTGTGGGCATTTCTTTATAAACATCTCTCAATTTCTTCACAATTGAATCAGGTTGCGCATATACAGTGGGATTTGGCCAAGCTATCCGAAAATGCGGGCAAGTTCTAGGATGAGAGGTACAATTTATTTTTTAATCAAACAGACTTCTAACAGAAGTTCGTCAGTGGTTGCTCAATTACTTTAATAAAAGGGTTCGTCGCTTTGGGATTTAATCCTTTAACAGAACTAATTTTTACTTTACTATTACTATTCCATACTCAATTTTTAAATTATGTTAAACATATGGTAAAGGTCACCTTAATTGGATCAGCTTGGGCTATAAAGAAATCATCTCAATGCCAATCATCTCGATGTCATTTTTCTCGATGCCATACGGAAACCTCGGTAGTTTAGATAGACCTTAGGCCTGTTTATAATTGAAGAAGCTCCCAAACGTGCACGTCAAACCCCTGCAACTCACTATTAAAACACAGACAAGCCAAGGTCTATTTATGATATAAAGCTCTCAACCATGGGCCTCTAGCCTTCACAAAATAAAACTTCTTAACCTTAGATAGTCTTGCTTGTTTACGGTACAACTACGTATCAACCACTCTACAGTGGTTATAACTCTAGTCTCAACTCTACAATTTATCGGCCTGTAAGTTATACTGCAAATCTTATAGATAATTGAACCAATTTTCGTACAGTGTTTTGCTCATACAGGTAACGATTTTCGAATCAATTAGCAGTCACTTCCATGTATTTATTTTTTATTACCATGTAACTCAATTCTTTTCTAAAGTTGCCTTTGGCCAAAAGGAATAGTTGTAGTAAACACGTTACCGTTTTAAAACGATAGTCTTAAAGAAACGATATATACAAAGCTGTATTTGTTGTACGATAAAGATAACCCCACACACGTTCAGGTTTTCGATTCAAACCAAATCGTTAGATTAATCGTACAATAAGTCGTATCGTCTGTGGTCTGTTTAAGTAACAACATTTTAATAATCTAAAATCTTAATCAGGCTACGGTGACCAGATTTATGAGAAAAATGAAATGTGCGGGTAAAAAATTGCTGGTAACCATAAACCAAAATCTATAGGGATAGTTAAAGTCTCTGTAACATAACCCCTTCTAAAACTAAGAGGAAATTTAAGACGGCTCGCTATTATAAAGATGAAAACGATCTCTTAAATAAGACACCCACAAATATTAGCAACATTTACTGTTACAAATTATAATAGTCCTAGAAATTCGAAATTGGATAACACTCTTATGAATAAGAGCAGCTCATCCGCAAATCCTAAGAACGCTGAACAAATCTTAAGAACGTGTCGTCTAACTGTGCCAAAATTAAGTGATCAAGTACAAAAGTGTGATCTTATGATTGGTATGTACGAAATCTCTAATCTGTTTTTTGAAGAGGGGTGATAATTTACTCAACAATTTCCACAAATTACGTTACAGGCATTTTTTGCCTTCAATATTCCAAGGCTATAACAGTACTAAATAAAGATTTTTAACAAAATTGTTTATTCCATTTCAGTGTCAAAAAATGCAGTTTAATGCAAACTCAATTATTTACAAAATAAATCAATTTCAAAACGCTTCACCTAGTTATAAAAAAATTTCATTCAAAACTGGCTATTTACAGTATTCCCTTGGAATCGAAAAATGCAGAACTCGATATTTACAAAACAAATTAAAATATTTTTAGTTGAAGTAGTGGTAAAATTTTGAATTTTTATTTAGTTTAGAAAATTTTTTCGTGTTAGTAAACGCGAAATTCACAAATAATAAAATAATATGGAAATTGTGTTTTTTGTTTAAGTCCGAAGAACATTTTCTTATTTATTGCAAAAGAAACGATTAAAAATAATGAATGGATTAGCCTAGATGGCTTTGTAGTCTGAGATAAAATGATCGCCTCCGACTTCGGGTCCAGCTCCAGCTCCAACTCAAACACTTACTTCGGCTTCGACTCTACATCCCTGGTTTTTTTTTTTTTTTTTTTTTTTTTTTTTTCGTCCCTGCCCAAAAGCGGCTAGCACTACGACCTAAAAGATCTTTTGTGCTGTTGGGTACTGTTACTCCAGGAGCTTCTCCACCTCTCTAATAAAGGCGAGAATGCTATTTATAGAGGCCAATTTACATTTCTCCGGGGTCAGATACCTCTCTTCAAAATGAATCCACCTCCGTGTGCACAGAGCAACACACTCACATAGTATGTGTTCTGCGGTTTCTGTCTCTTCCAAACAGAGTCGGCACTCCGTCTCTGTGGACAGGTTCATTTTGTTCAAATGATATCTCAGGTTACAGTGACCTGAGAGAAAACTCACAAGTTTCCTAATATTTCCTTTGCTGAAATTGATCGCCAAATTTTTGTGGTGAAATGGTCTGATCAAAGATTTGGCTTGTCTAAGGCCGGGAATACAGTTCCAATAAGTCAAGCACTGTATTTTTTCCCATTTACTGATTGTGTAGGTTGCAGAAGCCCACGGGATACCACAAAAAGGCTCAGGGCCAATGAGTGTAGTCGACGAGCCTGCCCGTGCAAGTTCGTCGGCTATCTCATTTCCAGTGATGCCCATGTGACCAGGCACCCACCACAACCTTACTTTGTTTTGACAAGAGAGAGATTGTAGCAGGTTATAACAACTTTGAACCGACTTGGAAACCAAGCAGTTAGAAGCCAATGCTTTCAGTGCTGCTTGGCTGTCAGACAAAATGTGGATGGATGCGCCTTTAAGACCTTTGGTCATAATAATAGAGGCGCAGATTTCGATGGCGTGAATTTCGGCTAGAAAAACACTGGGGTAAGTACCCAGTGATTTCGATATTTTGTGATTGGGTCCAAAGACACCAATGCCGACTCCACTATCCATTTTTGATCCATCAGTGTACCAGACTAGGCTGTTAGGTTCCATCTGCGGTAACCCAGTATCCCAGTCTGTTCTATCGGGGATTGTTACCACGAAATTCCTGCCAAAGCAGAGTTCTTTCGGCATAACGTCCGGGACACTAAAGAACATATTCAGGTCTGGAAGTTCATTCAAAATGTCCAGGTGACCCATATGGTCATCATGACTGTATTGATTCGCGAGCTTCAATCTAGCTGCACAGGTAGCAGCTGATTTTTTGACGTGGATATGAAGTGGAGTGAGCCCGATGAGAGCTTCCATTGCCGCCGTAGGGCAGGTGCGCATAGCACCTGTAATTCCGAGACATGCTAGTCTCTGTAATGAGGTCAGCTTGTTCATAATAACTTTTTGCTGTACCTTAGGCCACCAAACTATTGCCCCATATGTTACAATTGGCCTCACTATCATGATGTACATCCAGTAAATCATTTTTGAGTTCAGGCCCCAGGTCCTGCCGAACATACGCCGGCAGGCCCACATGGCCCTGGCCGCGCGTTCGGTAGTTGAAGTAATATGAGAGTTCCAAGTTAGTTTCTTATCTAGGACAACACCCAGATATTTGACTTCATTGGAGTATCCGATATTTATATTATTAAGACTAATTGAACCAAGGTTCAAATTACGTCTTTTGGTGAAGGGCACCAGGACTGTTTTGCTAGGGTTAATCGAAAGGCCCTCCCCAGTGCACCAATTCGAAATAACAAGCAAAGCCTGTTGCATGCTGGCGGACATCGTACGTTCATGCCCTCCAGAGACTATGATAACCAAATCGTCCGCATAACCAATGGCATCGTACCCAAGTAGATGTAAATTATCAAGCAACTCGTCGATCACGAGTGACCACAGCAAAGGGGACAGGACACCGCCCTGCGGACACCCTCTTGCTGCCGTAATCGTGACTGACTCATTACCTAATTTAGATGTAATCTTCCTACTAACCAACATGGAACTAATCCAGTGGTTAGTCGGATCGTCAATACCTCTACGCTTGATTGCCCTAGCAATTGAGTCGTATCCAG
Organism: Tipula vernalis; assembly: GCA_958295665.1. Lineage (NCBI taxonomy): Eukaryota > Metazoa > Arthropoda > Insecta > Diptera > Tipulidae > Tipula > Tipula vernalis. Next base: position 58,265,671 of record OY282560.1, on the reverse strand, counting down.
TATTGTCAAAAGCTCCCTCAATATCCAGAAATGCACACAGAGCAATTTCTTTCGAGCGATAGGCTGCTTCAATCTTGGTGACAAGTAGATGCAGCGCACCCTCTGTGGATTTGCCTTTCCTATAGGCGAATTGATTTGGATTTAGAGGTCTGGTTGCCGTTAACCAGTCTCTGATATGAAGATCTATAAGTCGTTCCATGGTTTTAAGAATAAACGATGTAAGACTGATAGGTCGAAAGGACTTAGGAAGTTCACATGGCCGATTGCCAGGCTTTGGGATAAAAACCACGTTTACTTGACTCCAAGCCTGTGGTATGTGACCCCAATTGAAGCTAGTTCTAAACAAGGCCACCAGAGCAGGGGTAATCAAGTCCAGGCCCCTTTGAAGGAGGGCGGGGAAGATTCCATCCCCTCCTGGAGCCTTGAAAGGCTGAAAAGAGTTAATGGCCCATTTGACTTTATCCGGAGTAAAAAGCTTACCGGATAAACTATTAACCCAACCCATATTTACACCCATGTGTGTACCAGATATGGAGTTAGTGATTGTATTTGTGTCGCAAACAGTGCAGCCCGGAAAGTGCACTTGAAGCAGGGTTTCGAGCGACTCTTTGCGACCTGATGTATAACTACCATCGGATTTCAGAAGAAGCCCAATCCCGTTGGACTGATCTTTAGCTAGAACTTTATGGAGTCGAGCAGCTGTAGGTATATCCTCGATATTTCCACAGTTTTTCCTCCACGTGAGGCGTTTGGAACGCCTTAGTTCTGTGTTGTAACTGGTTAGGGCTTGCCTATATTCATTCCACTCATTGGAATGCTTTGCCCTATTAAATAATTTCCTAACCTTCTTACGAAGTTTAGCCAGCTGTTCGTTCCACCATGGAACTTTGCGATTAACCACAACGTTACGCACCACACAGCTGCTTTCGTAGGAAGATAGGAGCACGTCATTAAGCAGACCAGCTGCGGTTTCTAGGTCACTAATTGAACTCAAAGATGTTGGCAGCATGTCTGCTTTGATAAATAAAATATCCCTATATGTTTTCCAATTTGTAAAACAAGGGATACGACGCTCTGTTGCCTGTATGATCACTCCCGGTATATCGAACCTGATGTGCATGTGGTCCGACAGAGAAGCTTCGCTTGAAACATGCCAGTTTGCAACAGAGTTGGAAATAAACTGACTTGACAAAGTGAGGTCCAACACCTCTCGCCGAGTCGAGTTTATGAAAGTGGGGTTCGAACCTTTATTTAAAATGTCTATGTGACTACTCATAAGATAATTTAAAAGGGACTCACCTCTGCCATTTGTATCACTGCTGCCCCAAATGATATGGTGTGCATTAGCATCGCAGCCTATGATGAAATGCTTGTTTTTTAGGTTGCAGTAATCCACCAGATCCTGTACAACTACAGGTGGAACACTAACCGACTCACCAGGGAAGTACGCAGAGGCACATATTGTCTCCTGCATTCCCCTGCTAGTCGGAACCTCCAGGATTACTGCAACCAAATCCTTAGTGGTGAACTCTGGAATTGGAAGAACGTTAATATTAGATGAAACAAATATTGCTGCTCGGGGAACTTCCTCCCTTCGATCGTAAATCAACTTACATGACTTGAGGTGGAGGCCTCTGATTTTTCCTCCATTAACCCAAGGTTCCTGGATAAGGCCAAGGGTTAAGTGTTGTTTCGCGAACCTGTTGCAAAAGGTATCCGAAGCTCCTTTTGCGTGATGCAGATTCGCTTGTAGTACCCTAATAGTACCAGCCATACTGGATGATTAGGGTAAAGGAGCTCTACGCTCCTGGCTGCTTGCCAGCCGTCTGCTTTGCGGGATTTGGCCTGTTTCTGCCACTTTTCCCAGTAACACCCCGAGCGCCCATATGCTTAATTTTCGGGGTGAGTGCTGATTTACTCGATCCCACAGTAGGAGTTGCGGAGAGATCCGTTGATCGTGCTCCCGACGAAGAGGCAGCAGGAACAGAATGCTCAATAGCGCTGCTGTTCCTGGATCCCTCCTCGTCTGTGATTGTGCCTACTACTGGGGCTGGTAAAGTACCCTCCTGGGTATGGTATCCCTGGTTGGTGAAATATGTATCATTGACCGAGAATTTGAAGTATGTATAAAACTCGGTAAAATATGAGGTCAATTACAAAACTTGCTATTTACAATTTAAAAAGGGTTGTAATATCCAAAAGCAGGAGGGTATAATTATTGTATTTTTACTAAAGGGTTAATTTGGTTAAACTAAAACGGTTGCATTAAAAAAATATTATCGACAACATTTATATTTCCTATTTTAGGTTCGCATTTTACAAGACACATCTATTACGCATATATCGAGTTTTGCACTTAGGTGTGTGTCGGTTGGGCTTTATTATTTTTCACAACCATTTACTTGACGGAAATGAGGTGCTAGCTTTTGCAGACATAAAATGCAGATATCTTCCGCCAAAACTGTTTTCATGGAACCTAAAGGCTCAATACTCGGCATTAGAAGACCTTATTTGTTGTCAATTAATGGTCTGAGAATAAAGATGGGGAAAACAGTTAAATGGCTATAGGGATCGATTTTGAGGTATGCTCGGTTCACTTCTTACGCCAAAAGTAGTGCTTGGTAAATCAAGATGCTTTTCAGAAGCTTACTACAGATATCAGGTCTGATTGACCAGCTAATTAACTAACGCTAATGATACCCTTTAAACTTAAGAACTTTTAAGGAGTTCACGGAACGGTACGGGTAGACTAAAACCGACTAACATTTTTAAGCTTTTACTAAAAAAAGTAAAAGCTTTTACTTAATTTTTTTTCAGCATGTGAATACGTCTTCAAGTTTTGCTTATTCCACTTACTTACAATTACTTAATGCTTGTTTTACAGGTAAAATAATCGATTAAACTCACCTGCTAACAAGATCTTTTTTGATAAAATTTAAGTAAATGCATTTACTTTTTTTTATTCAGTTCCCCCATAGTCTTACGACAGAAGAGATTGTTTTTCAAAAAAAAGTTTTTACGAAGTTTTAAAGTATTACTTATCGATATAATTTTAATATTTTTTTGTCACTGAAGCTTTCATGGTGGCTCTCGAGGTTCACCACCATTAAACAGACTTATCAAATAATGACAGTATAGTTCAGCACTATGCCATTTTTCTTTATTTAACCTTTGCGTCAACATGAACACACCAGGGTTTTAGCGGTTTATTGCTTCCAACAATTTTTTCTGTTTAACTTATCTGAATTTTATTTTTATTTTCCACTCAAAGTAACGGTAAAAATTTCTTTTGGTATGTCGCGTTCACTAGAAGTGATGGGATGATGCGAGCTAATTTCATTACCTTCATCGGTCATATTTACTCTTTAAAGAGGATTGAGTAAATCAATTAATCGAGTAATTTAATTAAAATCATTATTTAAACTCACCAAATAATGTAAACAGGTTGGCAGATGTTCACTGTAAACCACATGACACACCACATCACATTTTAAAGCCGTTCAGTTGATTGTGTATTTATATTGGAAAATAAGTGATTGGTAATCTTTGGATGACACAACATTAGTAAATCACCGTAGCCTGCCTTTTTTGGTAGTTTTTGGTTGTTTTTTTTTCATTTGGTTCCATTTTGACTTTATCTCTAGTATCCATAGCTTTTACATTAAAATATTTCTTTTTATCTCTGCTTCGGAATAAATACTAAACAAATTTCTTTGTCCACTCATCATTGGCTGTAATTGTCACCCATGATGCGTTAATCAAATTTTTAATAAACGAAGGCAATTTATCGGGTCTCATTAACCCCTTGCACTCGAAATGAGGACGGGTGTAAAGTTTGTCCTAAAATTAAACATTTGTCCTAAAATTTGATTTTCCTGTGGATGTATTAGTAAGAATAATAAAACTCTCGTTATTATGAATTTTTAAGTAAAAAATTATTTTACTTATGTAATTTAAATTTAAAAAAAAACTTCTAAATAAACTTAAGTCTTAATTTGAATTGTCCAAAAAAACAATTTAAAAAATCAAAGTTCATTAGAACAGTGATTTATAAAAATTACTCAATCTGGTCCAAAAGATCGTAACTAAGTAGACACAAGTTTTACAGACAGTCGGAGAACCCCTCTATCCTAAAACAATGAGAAAGACGTCATTCAAGATAGTGGGCGATGTCCCTACCTATAAAAAAAACACATTCAAAAATCTAGAAGATAAATGACTTAGGCAGACGTTTTGATTCCCAATATGTAAATTCGTATAAAGGAATTAATTAGTATGTATATTAGCATATAGTTGGATATTAAAAAAAATTCTCAATCTGGCCCCAAGATCGTACCCAAGTGGACATACATCAATAAGGGTAGAGGGCAACCCGACCTATCTAAGAAACATTACAATTTCAAAAATCTAGAAGATAAGTGACTTAGGACAGGCGTGTTGCGTTCCTATATGTAAGTTTGTATAAGGTTGGATATTAAAAAAATTCTCAATCTGGCCCCAAGATCGTACCCAAGTGGACATACATTAATAAGGGTAGAGGGCAATCCCCTCTATCTTAGAAATGTTACAACTTTCAAAAATCTAAAAGATAAGTGACTTAGTACAGGCGTGTTGCGTTCCTATATGTAAGTTTGTATAAGGTTGGATATTAAAAAATTCTCAATCTGGCCCCAAGATCGTACCCAAGTGGACATACATCAATAAGGGTAGAGGGGGATTGCTCTCTACCCTTATTAATGTATGTCCACTTGGGTACGATCTTGGGGCCAGATTGAGATTTTTTTAAATATCCAACCTTATACAAACTTGCATATAGGAACGCAACACGCCTGTCCTAAGTCACTTATCTTCTAGATTTTGGAAAATTGTAACATTTCTAAGATAGAGGGGATTGCCCTCTATCCTTATTAATATATGTTCACTTGGGTACGATCTTGGGGCCAGATTGAATTTTTTTTTTTTAAATCTAACCTTACACGAACTTACATATAGGAATGCAACACGCCTGTCCTAAGTCACTTATCTTCTAGATTTTTGAAAGTTGTAATATTTCTTAGATAGAGGGGATTGCCCTCTACCCTTATTAATGTATGTCCACTTGGGTACGATATTGGGGCCAGATTGAATTTTTTTTTTTAAATCTAACCTTACACGAACTTACATATTGGAATGCAACACGCCTGTTCTAAGTCACTTATCTTCTAGATTTTTGAAAGTTGTAATATTTCTTAGATAGAGGGGATTGCCCTCTACCCTTATTAATGTATGTCCACTTGGGTACGATATTGGGGCCAGATTGCGAATTTTTTAATATCCAACCTTATACAAACTTACATATAGGAACGCAACACGCCTGCCCTAAGTCACTTATCTTCTAGATTTTGGAAAATTGTAATATTTCTTAGATAGGTCGGATTGCCCTCTACCCTTATTAATGTATGTCCACTTGGGTACGATCTTGGGGCCGGATTGAGAATTTTTTTAATATCCAACTATATGCTAATATACATACTAATTAATTTCTTTATACGAATTTACATATTGGGAATCAAAACGTCTGCCTAAGTCATTTATCTTCTAGATTTTTTAATTGGTTTTTTTAGGTAGGGACATCACCCAATATCCTTAATGACGTCTTTATTATTGTCAAAGAGAATACACATGTGTATTCTCTTTGTCATTGTTGTAAGATAGAGCGGTTCTCCGACTGTCTGTAAAACTTGTGTCCACTATTAGTTACTATCTTTTGGACCAGATTGAGTAATTCTTATACACCTGTCCCTCAATTAACACGGTACTTGACTAACACGGATTTGATTAACACGGCAACGAGTTGAGACAAAGTCTTGATTAACACGCACAGAAGCTTCGCCGCGTTAATCAAGTACCGTGTTAATCGAGGGACGACTGTATTAGTCGCGATTAACACGGTTTTGAGTTACACGGTAATTTGGCGGAACGTAATTATCGTGTTGATCGAGGGACAGGTGTATATCACTTTTCTAATAACCTTTGATTTTTTAAATTGTTTCTTTTTGATAATTTAAATTAAGACTTAAGTTTATTTAGAAGTTTTTTTGTAAATTTAAATTACATAAGTAAATTAATTTTTTCACGTAAATATTCATAATAACGGGAGATTTATTTTTCTTACTATTACATTTACAGGAAAATCAATTTTTAGGACAAATGTTTAATTTTAGGACAAACTTCACACATTTGTGCAGTCGCGTGAAGTTTGTCCTAAATTTTGTTTTTGTAATTTTAGGACAAATTTAGGACAAACTTCACGCGACTGCATGAGGTACATATCAATTAACATAACATATCAATTGATTATTTGAAAATTTTGCCGTCGTAGCGGCGGCACTCGAGTAATACGGTAAACCATGCATGACGCTTCTATGGCGGCACTCGAGTGCAAAGGTTTAAATTTTGTAACAAAAGCTGTATGAGTAAATTGTCCTTACACACCCTTGCTTGCTTTTAAGCAGTTTTTGGTCTGCCGCTTAATGTTATCCTACATTTCATTTTGTATAAAACTGTGTTCGTTCTTTAAGGCTTTTAGCTGATTTTAGTTTTTATTAATTTTTTAATAAAAAATTCGACCTTTCTAAGGTATATTCCGTCATTCTCAAGGGTAAGATTTGCATAATAATTTTAAGGAACATTTTTTTATAACGAATGTTTTTCTAATGAATTATACTTCAATTTTAAATTTGTAAAATACTCAGTTTAGCCGAAAAATTAATTAAGTTATCCAATTATGTAAGTTAATAAATTTTTTTAACTGAGGTCTACAAAATGTTGTCGTAATAACTCAACCAGTACATTCAAATTTCCTGACATTTAATAAATTTTGAGGTAAATCTTAATGTTTCATAATATAAATGCTTTCCAAAATTAATCTTTTATGGAAAGCTACTGATGGCTAGTTCCACGTGAATAAAACCACATCCAAATATTGATGCCAAAAATAAATTCAGTATGATCTACCGCAGTTTTTAATACTTTTTTTGACATATTTTGGCAACAAGAAAAAATTAATATACGAGTATGTGGAACAATTACACCAATCTCAGAGATGTTTTTCGCACGGATATACCATTTAGAATGTAAAGAGCAAGAGTCTTTCCAAATCTGTATGTGTTGTTCCATAATTTAGGGTTGGGGCTCTGATGGCAAATTTTCAAATGTTACCAAAATGATCGAATATGTGGAAAACCATGATTCTACATACATTGCTAAATAACAATAATCTCAGAGTTTGGCTCGCGTAGACACAGTTTAGAATGGACAGAGAACACGTTATAGGCTTTCTAAATTTATGCATGTTATGCCGTAATTTAGGGTTGGGATCTGATGACAAATTTTAAAATATTATATATTTGGAAAGCCTATAGCATCCTCTATCTAACCTATATGATGCCTATGCGAGTCAATCTCTGAGATTGGTGTTATTTCGCAAAATTTAGAATTCTGGTTTTCCACATAATCGATCATTTTGGTAGTATTAGGAAATTTGCCGTCAGCGCCCAATCATAAATTATGGAGTAAAACGTGTAGATTTGGAAATCCTCTTCCTCTTATTTTTTAACCAATAATATAACCAAAGATGGGTCAATGTTCATGAAAACGAGACTACATCTAACGATAATTCTGCGTTTTCTTTACGGCCGATAAGTTATTTCCCACTTAACAATTTAAATTATAATATTATACACAAATTTGGATAAATTATACAAAGGTGAACCTAAATAGCTAATATTTGCTCTTAATGGAATACCAATTTTGTGAATTTTTGACAAACGTCAAATCGTATAAAACGCCCGGAACATATTTCCTTTTTTTTAGGAATTAAGATCCATGGGCATTATTTCTTTTCTGAAGTGGCATTAAAGTCCACTAGGAAAGAGCCCATACCTATGTGGTAATTCTGAAAAATGGAGATTTCTATTCTAATTTTAAAATTAAATCGTCGATTCTATTATAACATAATGGATTAAGCCAACCAAAAAGTAACTTGGAACTTTTGTGGTTCAACCATCAGTAGAAGCGATACGAGTGAAACAATTCCTTTGATCTGTGTCTGCAAGGTTGACGAAGCGTTTCAAACAACCCACACTAAAATGTTATTAGAGCCCTTGCACTTTAATACCATTTTAGAAAAGAAATAACGTTCACGGAGCCTAATTCCTAAAAAAAGGAAATAAAGGTATTAATTCCACGGGCGTTAATTTACCCCACCTCTAGAACCTATTGAATTTCTTAAATTCAAAAAAATTTTGTGCCCAAATAATTGTTTACACTCCATATAAGTCCATTCGCTATAATTTTTGATATGGAACAAAATCTTTTTTAAAAGGTAAGCAAAATTTATTACCTAACTTTAAAATTTTTAAGATCAAATATTAGGTTCTTCCTTAGTTCAACCAAGACAATTATTTTTTACGAAGAACGAAACTATGAAGAGTTTTGAAATTTCAGCTTCGTTCTGAATGAGGATAAAGACAATTTATTTGCAGTCAGTCTCATCATACTATAGCGACAGAACTACATATATACTTTCTACATATAGAAGCAATCGCGATAGCCTGATGAGAATGACTCAAAATAAATTTTTCGTAATCCTCATTCAGATCAAAACTAAAATTGCAAAACTTTCGATAATTTCGATCAATGTTTAAGATGTCCACAGACAGGAATTTCCAAACAAGTTAAATTCACAACCAACTTTCCATTATTGTGTGGTCGCAGTTTATTTTTCGTGATTTGTCGTTTTGCTTTCACCGATTTTGCCAGTATATTATTTCATTTTGGCTTGGGGATTTTTTTTTTGACGAATTTTTGAAAATCCATCAATTCTTGAATGCTACATTTCTGTATTTATTTTGATTCTGCATTCGATCGTGCACCTGTTTTAGCCACCTTCTGTCCATTATTTCCACTTTGCAATAAACCACATCTAACTCATTTTTATTTCGATATGTCAAAGACCAAGTTTAGTTACCGAATTTTGAAGCTTGCCAGCTAAATTTACCGGGGACTTCTCTACGTTATAAATGGTTCTTTGTAGAAACTAAAAAGAGAAAGAAAGATTAAATAAAATTCAGTTCAAATTCTTTGATATATTTCCGAATTTTCAATACAATATTGAGTAAATTTAAAGTTCACATAAAATAAATCTTTTAACCGCAAAGTAATTGTCTAAAACTTTTACTGATTTCGATTTCTTCGCGATATGACATTTACAAAAAACCAAAATATGTATAGACACAATCTAATTACACCCACAAAAAAAAAACCAAAAAAATTTAATTATTAGCAAGCATAAATTAAGCAAAATAAAATTTCACTCATCTTTCTTAAATAATAACAATAATGGTAAATAAAGAAAGTAAAGAGTTATTAAACAAAAAAATAATAGTTAAAGTGAATGTGATACAACAACACAAGAGTACAATAATAGTTTTTTTTTTTTTGATTGCTCTATCATTAACTTTAAGATTTGATTTTTGCGCTAAACAATGAAACATATCCGAATAAATTGCGGACAATTCCTTTTATTTATTTAATTTAGCAAAAAAAAAAAAAAAAACTAAATATGGTGGGTGTGTGGATAAACCATCTAATATCTCAAAACATGATATACCTGAAATTAATAAAATTCGCGTGAAACCCAAATTGCTAAAATAATACAAAAAAATGTCATGAGAACTTTTTTTTTTTGTTTGTTTGTTTGTTTATTTGTTGCTTGTTGTAATCTTTCTCCTTAAAGATTGTTGTTTCTTGCATGACAACCTGTACGATTAAGAACACATCGTATATTTATATTTAAATTATAAATTAGTTAAGTTATGTGTATACACGCATTTAAAATGAAATGTTATAATTATTTTGTGTTTTCCGGTTACATGAAAATCTAATTTTCTTATTTTTATACATGAACGTTGTGTGGGATTTCAATTATATCTATGTCAGGTCATGGAGGTAAAAAAAAAAATTTTTTTTTGGTTTTTATTTAATTTGCATCGAACTCCACTGCATGTTTATAAACATTACAATGTGCGGCGGTAAAACATGTTGTTGTTGTGTTATTTACCAAAAATTATTCGTTTATGTATTATTATTCAACTTGTGATTTGTTATTGTTATTATAAACTAAAAATAGTTTTTTTTTTAATAAATTTATAATTTGATTGAATTGGTTGCGGTTTTGAGAATTAATAGTAAATCAAAAAAAATAAAAGTGTTAAAACAGTTTAATAGTTTATAAAATTGATTTAGTAGAGCCAATGATTTTAAATATATATATTGTTAGAAATTGATTTCGACACAATTTTTGGCATAGTTTTTTTTTTTTTGCTTTGAAGTGTGTGGCATAAAACGCGCGGGAAAATGTCAAAATTTGGTCAATAAATCATTTACACTTGATGACCTCACTTGCTTATTGTGTATCCAGTTTGACAAAAAAAAAAATTGATCTTTTACAAAGTAGATATCGAAGCAGGTGAGTCAGCATCGTATGTTTAAACAATATATAAACGCGTTGGCGGCTCATTATTACTGTACAAAACAAAAAAAAAAAATATTATATTTGCAAACGTAATTTAAATAGCTGTGCAAATATAAAATGACAAAATAAATTTCCGTAATAATAATAAAAAAAATTGTTTACTAAGCCGAGAACATGATGAAGAAATTGTTGATACGCGAAGACACGCAAATAAAGTAAATGTAATAATTATGATAGAACTGAAACAATTGTATAACTTGGTTATTGCGATGGTGACAATAAAATATGTTCCTGGGTCTGTGTGTGCACGCGTGCATTATTACAAAATAACATCTTCAAGATGCACTCTGTGCCACGATGATTCAATTCCATATAACCAACCGTTTTGTCCACTCATGTATACCATATGATTGTTAACTATATGGCATGGAATTAATTTATTCTTTTATTTATTTAAATTTTTTTTTACAAATAATTTGCATTTTTCACAAATATCATTTCCGCAAATTATAATACATTTCTTTTGTATATTTCTTTCAATATTTTGTTATATACAATAAATTCTATAACTGTTATGCTAATTAGAGTGTCAAATATTTTTTCAACTATGTATTGTTAAAATATAGGAATATAATTATACCGCGAAGTAGCAAACAAAAAAAAAAAAAAATTATTTTCCAAAACAATTATTAAGTGGAAAATAATAAATTAAATTTTATTTTTTTTTTCCGTCTTGTTCGACTAAGATATCTTAAAGATTGATGCGCGCGGCTCTACAATCGATGAAGAAAGAAACGTTGTTAATTTATTAGGTGGCATATGTGTGTTCTGTATGTGTATGCGGCTAAGTGTAAATATATAACGAGGAAAATAAATGCATTCACGCCTTCATTTATCTTCTATACTTTTCTCGGAAATCAATCAATTTTATTTATCTCAGCGGTAATGCAATTTGTATTTTTATTGCTTTATCGAAGAATATTAGATTATTATTGCAACAATTAGAGTTAAAATTTTGAAAGATTATATGGAGGGTTAATATAATAAGTCACCTTCCTACAAGATTACAAATCAATCCTAAAGCTATAGTTAAATTAGCAGCGCTACGAAGCGGTCGTTTTATAGCAATGATGGAGAATCTAGGAATAGTTGCAATTTAACTAGAAACAGTTGCTTTTTATTTGTAAAATTATTTACCCAATTTGTTCAGGTTTAAAGCAAAGAATTCACATTAAAATATGTTCATAAACGGTAACTAATATTATGAAGGGTGAACCATTTAAGTTGACCCACCGCGCCGCTAACTGAAAAAGTTTGCGAATTTATGCTACTTCTGCAATAGCTGTAAAATTTGGTTCGTAAATAAGGATATGACAAAGCTCTTAAAAAAAAAATTGACGTGATTGTTGACAGAGCTGCCGAAAAATTGGACTTAAAAAAAATTGAAACGGAGGTTGCCGAAAACCGCAAATTAATCAATGCCTTGCTGGATAAAAATACTGTTGATATTGCTAATAAACCATTATCTGTAGTAGTAGCTGAGACAGTGTCCAATCCCATTAGCTATACTTCGCCAGGACTAACACAGGAAGTTATGGGTACTGGCACACAGATCAACTCGCTTAGAACTGTACCTCTGCCGAACAAAAATTTTTTATATATTAGTCGTTTTGATCCATCTGTCACTCCTGATCGAATTGTGGAGTACATTTGTAACAAACTGCAGGATTGTTCATCAGAGGACGTTGAATGTAAATTGTTACTATCCAAGGATCGTGTTATCGATAACTCACTAACATTCATCTCATTTAAAATCGGATTGAAGGAAACCCATTACAATATGCTCAATAATTCTGAGGCTTGGCCACTTGGGGTAATAATTCGGCCATTTACCAGCTATCCACGTGCGGCAAAAAACCGGACTGGGGTACATTCCCGACCAAACAATAACATCTGCGCCTGCCATCACACCATCTTTTAAGCCTCTCAACTGCGGAACAAATCCCCAGCCTTATTCATTCTTAAATATACATTACCACAATTCGAGCGGCATTCGAACTAAATCTAAATCTCTATATCTGTCAATTTTAGAGTAGAATTATGACGTTATTTGCATCACGGAAACGTGCAGGACACTTATGCCGTGGGGAGCGGTATTATAATAGCCGTCTCTAACAAATACTCATCTATGCCGATAACGTTAACCAACTGTGGTACTGAAGTTGTTGCCGTGTGCTTACGGTATCATTCATACTCGCTGATGGATTGGTCGCTCACAGATTGGTGACTTTAACTTGCCAGGTATTATATGGGAGTATACGGATAACAATTTAACTCCCATAAACATGAACGATGATGTGGAAAAGTTCATATCTGAAATATTTTCGTTGGGACTGAAACAATGTATCAATGTGAAGAATTGCAGTAATAACGTGTTAGACCTAGCCTTTGTGCCAATTGATCATGAGATGACCGTCACAACCTGTGATGATTTAGCTGGATCTTCAAGTATTCATCATTTGCCGCTGAATATTACAGTCTTGTTTGAATACAGTGAATTAATCGAAAATAATACCGACTCTGTCATCTATAACTTTAAAATGGGTGATTATGTTTCTTTAAGTGCATTTCTTGATGGGTATAGTTGGTCTTCATTTTATAATAGTAATAATATAGACGATATGTTGAACGGATTTTATAATATTGTTCAAATGGGCATTGAAACATTCATTCCTAGATTGGTAGTTTCATTTCAGGCGCCAAGAAGGAACCGTGGTATAATGGTGAATTGATAAATTTAAAAAATAGAAAGGATAAGGCTCATAAACTTTATAAACTCTCTCCGAATACAGTAAATTACAACTCATTTAAGGTTTTACGTATAAAGTATATATTTCTTAACCGATTTCTTTACAGTAATTATGTTTTGGAGGTGGAATCACAAATTAAAGCGAAACCTAATCACTTTTGGCATTTTGTAAACTATAAAAGAAAATCTGATGGTTACCCTTCCACAATGTATTTGAAAGACCGATTCTGTGATAACATTCTAGATAAAGTTAATTTGTTTGCTGATTTCTTTGAGAGCGTTTATAATCCAGCTTCAGGTTCTAATCTCTGCAGCTTGAATAATGTCACGAGTAATGATACATTTTCAATGTTTCGTTTGGAAATTGATACAATCTTATCGGAATTGCCAAATCTTGACATTAACCATGGTACCGGCTTTGATTCGTTACCGCCTTTATTTTTAAAATTGACCGGTAACGCAATTGCCGCTCCGGTGTGCTTTCTATTTAATAGAAGTCTAAGAGAAGGATATTTCCCCACTCTTTGGAAGCGATCGCTTATTAAACCTATTTTCAAATCCGGGATTCGTCGTAATATTGAGAACTATAGGGGTATTTGTATAATTTCAGTCTTACCCAAGTTGTTTGAGAAACTTGTTAAAGATCAATTATTCTTTCATGTGAAAACTTTTATTTCTCCTAAACAGCATGGTTTCTTTCCAGGCAGATCAACTGTTACTAATTTACTCTTGCTTACAAATTGTGTCTCTAATGGCTTACATAAAGGTAAAATTGTGCAGGTTGTGTACACTGATTTCTGTAAGGCCTTTGATAAGATTGATCATGACTTGCTGTTGAAGAAACTTGATTCGTTGCATTGTAGTTTTCTCCCACTGGACTGGATCAGATCTTATTTTGATTCCAGAACTCAGATAGTTAAGATTGGTGGTCTCACATCCAGAGTTATTAATGTCACTTCGGGAGTGCCTCAAGGTAGTCGTTTGGGTCCTATGCTTTTCATATTATTCATCAATGACGTAGTGAATTGTTTGAGTTATTCCAACATCCTCATCTATGCGGACGACATTAAAATTTTTAAAACGATTTCATGCACCAATGACGCAAGAGGCTTCCAATCTGACTTAAATAATTTCAGTATGTGGTGCGCAGCTCAGAATTTGACCCTAAACATTTCCAAATGTAAAACAATCCGTTTTACCCGTGCTATCATGCCCGCTAATTTTGATTTTTTCCTGGATGGCTGTATTATTGATAATGTTGATACGTTTATGGATCTAGGTAAAACATTTACGTCGAACTTATCGTTTAATAAGCACATAGATATTTGCATTTCTAAAGCGAATTCCATGCTTGGGTTTATTAAAAGGTTTTCGAGGGATTTTCAAGATCCTTATTCTATTAAAATATTATATATATCATTTGTGCGTTCGTTGTTGGAATATGGTGCAGCAATTTGGAATCCGTTTTATGGTAACTGTTCAGCCCGAATAGAAAGTGTTCAAAAGCGCCTTTTAAGGTTTTCTCTGCGAATGTTGCCCAGAGATGGAAATCTACCCGCTTTTGTACTCCCACCGTATCGAGGTAGATGTAAATTAATAAATATTGAGCCGCTCTTTATCCGCAGAATCGAAATTGGCGCGCTATTGGTTAGAGACTTGTTGGTGTCTAAAATGGACTGTTCTGAGATTTTGGTGTTGTACAATATATATGTACTCCGTTACGGACCCTTCGCGTTAGATATTTCCAAATTAAGCTGCCTTATATTAGGCATAACTACGATAAATATGAACGGCTTTCGACTTTAACCTGTCTAGGGATGCATTTAAGAATTTAATGTCTAATGTTCTTTTAAATTATTGGTAATTTTTCATGTCTGTTTAATTTTACTTTTTTTTAATTAAATTCTTAGTATATATTAATGTATTATTGAAATGTAACCAGATTATATATAAGTATAAAGTTGGTAATAAATAAATAAATAAATAAATATTTCGAATCTACATACATAACGGGTGGTCCATCTAGCGTTTGCAATTTCAACTACCGGTTATTTCGAGTGTGGCAACACTTACATACGAAATGAATCGCTTTACGGCTTGAACAAAATTGAGAAATATTGAAAAATTACTTTCAAAGTGATGACTCTTCTACCCAAACAATAAGAAACTTACGTGGAAAATACAGTAGAAATGAAATGCCTACTAGACAATTTGTGAAGCGAGTTCATGAAACTGGGTTGTCATCAAACCAACATGAAGATTTCGGTATGAAGGCGTACAAAGATCAATTAGTGCAGAAGCTGAAGTAAAATGACCATATGCAACGTTTTCAGTTCGCTAATTTAACTGTTGAACGCTTGGAAAAAAATAAGCATTTTTTACCGAAAAATCATCTAAGGCTCAGAAAACCCACCCGTAATCATGGAGAAGCCGATGCATACACAACGAGTAACTGTTTGGTGTAGATTCAAGAGGAGGACAAACATAACATTTGGTTTCAACAGGACGGCTCAACTTATTACACAGCCAACGAAACATTCGGTCTTTGGCACATTGTCTTCGGGAATCGAATAATCAGCCGTAATGGAGATGCCACCACGCAGCTGCGATTTGACTCCGTTGGATTTTTTTTTTGTGGCGAGCCGTTGAGGATAGGTGTTACGCTAACCATCCAGCGACTATGCAAGACTTGTACTGTAAAGACAGCCGTGGAAGTCATTTGAATGAAATTATGTTCCATACTTAATGTCAATGTATACTCTTACTAATAAAACAAACCACTTTGAAAAATATTCATTTGTCTTTAAATTTAGAGCCAAATTAAATTGCAAACGCTAGATGGACAACCCTTTATAAGTATGTGTCTCGAAAATAAAGGATTGTAGAAAAATGTTTCAGTTGAAAATTATTTGTTTTTGAGGTAAACTATGTATATTATTTTGGATTATCATGAATTGATCTATCAAGGTCAACCTATTTTTCTCATATACACCTATCTTGGAAAGGAAGCGAGTAAAAAAATATTACAGTACAAAGTTATTTGCATTTGCGCGTAAAAATGGTCCCGCAAAAGAAATAGTTATGTATTTGTATTCAAAAAATAAACTTGACCTTGATTTGTGATTTCAAGGTCATCTACAATAATTTGAAAATTTTAGTGATTTTTTTTTTTTTTTTTTGAGAGAGTGAGCTATTGAACTCTGTGCACTGCGACCATTATGTTCTAACAGTGCATCTCTGAGTTGTCGCTTGAAGTGAGGTTTCAGAGAGACATTTGGCGTCAAATGACTTAAACAT
The DNA here is from genome assembly GCA_958295665.1 of Tipula vernalis. Taxonomy (NCBI): domain Eukaryota; kingdom Metazoa; phylum Arthropoda; class Insecta; order Diptera; family Tipulidae; genus Tipula; species Tipula vernalis. Next base: position 58,249,049 of record OY282560.1, on the reverse strand, counting down.
TTAGTCAGCTGAACGCAAAAAATAGGCCATCAACTTTTTGAGCGAACCATAACCGAATAGCAATCAGCAATTATGTTATTCTTCCATGCTCATAATTATTTTTATCGCTTTCTTTACGTGACACATTATAACTATCAACTTTTAGATAACATAAATTGTTTGTTTTATTTTCTTGCATTATATTACCACAAACAAAACGCTTTATTCGCTCTTCAAGCAACTGAAAATATAACAAGATACGTAAGGCTTCAACCAAAATTTTCTTGTGGTAATATTTAGAGTTTCAGGTTCTCTTTAGATCTGCTGGTTTAAATGACCAAGCATTCCAAAAGATTTTTTTTTTAAATTTTATTCGGACCAATTTGCTTTTCTGTTTTATTTTTTTCTTTGTTTTTTGCGGACTTCTACATAATACATTTTTACAACTATGTCACATTATTTAAAGAAAGCTGAATAAATTAAACGTAATATTAGCCGGTATAAAACATGGGCCTGCTTGCTATCTAATTGTATGCTTAAATAACTACCTAAAACATGCAAATGTCGCACCTTCATCAAAAGGTATTTCGAAAAATATCATGTAGGTGTTGCAAAACCTCTAATAATCTCGGAAATATCGAATAATGTCGATAATTTGGAATAAATAACTTTGATGGCAAGCAACTAACAAAACACTATTTAACTAACTAATTTATAGGCTAGGCTAACTCAGAGAAAGAGAATCGAATTATATTGAAAATCTCGAACAATAACGAAAAATCTCGAATAAACTTAAAAAAACCTCAAAATTATCGAAAAAAAAAATTTTCTGGAGAAAGTCGAGTAGTCTCTATAATATTGAATAATGTTGATAATTGCGAATAAATTGGATGTAAAGAGAATCAAGCCGAGATATTCAAAAATCTCAAAATCTTAAGTCCAAACTAAACTCGAATATAATATCGATAATCTTAAATAATCTCGAAAAATCCATAAAATCTTCAATAATACATATTACATAATTCGTATAATTTCGATTAATACTTTTTTTCAGACAATTCGAATAAACTTTACTTAAAACGAAAATATGAAACCTCTAAATCCAAACATCCCAGCCAGAACCAACAGAACACCCGACTTTTCCACGTTTTAATATCTTATGTATCAAACGATGATAAAATTGATGTTATATATTGGGTGTTCGTTAGGTCACTGGAATGTATATCCATTGTGTCTTTTAAAGACGATGTCGTCTTATGTAAAGTAGTAAAAGTTCCGGTCTTGTTTCAGCCTTTTTATTTCCTTTTCCTAAGGCCGTACGCTAGATGCCCATTGAAGAAGGCAATACCAAGCCCGAACTCAAATTCTTGCACCCTACCTAAAAAAAGTAAATCTAAAATAAATTATAAACTGAAGCTGCTGAGGCTAGCAACGCAAACCGGCTGTCCGAAATTATGTATATGTATATATCTCGGCTTCCCAATATTTCAAGCAATAAGGGTTAAGAAGAGTACGCTGTTTCTCGCTAGATCCCTCTCGTCTCTACTGCGTAAGTTAATAATAATAATCCTTACAAAGTACGGTTAGGTAGAATAATAATTGAAGTTGCGACAGCTATACAAAAAACCTTCAGTAGGGTGTCGTCACTGAAGAAAAAATCAATCAGTAATATGAAGAACGTATTGTGTGCGCCAATTATTTGTACTGTAATCAGTGAACATGATTATTGGTCACAGAAATTTTATAATTCTCATTAAGATGGTGCAAGGTAATTAATTAATTCTGCTGATTGCTGGAGGAACCCGAGTTTGTGATATTTATCCTTAAATAGTTAGTTATTATATGGCATCAAGGTTTGGGTCTTAACACCTGCGAAGATTTTAAGAAATTAAAAGGTGGGCTCAGTGGATTGAACTTTCAGTTTAATAAAGTGAGCAGATGGCATCTTGAATATAATTCACTCGGACATACTCGTATGTGAACCTAATGAAACCGAATTACTTATTAGTGCGAAGTCATTTTTGTACGTCCACAAATTGAAGTAAGCAGTTTTCATTGAAAGAAGAATTTAACACAATCCTGACACGAAAAGAAAATGTTTTAGGAAAAACTATGAAAATTAGCGAAATGTTGCGAGACCCGATTTTTTTCGATTTATAATCGCTCAGTGGCACATGTTCCCGTTAAGCTAGGCACTTAAAATTTTGGTGATCTAGGGGATGCGGCTAAGATTTAAACATGTTGACCATAATAAGGACCACCCTATTAGTGTACGTCCTCACGAAAGTGGTTTGAAACAGGCTAGAAGAAAAGGACACATGGAACGCGTAGCCATTCCTGTGATGATCTAGAGTTGGTCATTTAAAAAAGAGATCGTTTCGGTGTTAGCTTGTTATGCAAAATAATGAAAAATCAATATTTTATTTTACAACTTCCAACTATAGAGATAGTTATAGAGATAACTTCCGAAATTATTCGTTACGGTTCTTTTTCATCTGTCACATCCTTAAATCCCAATGAGAGAAATAGACCACTATTTAACTGCATAAATTGAGTTCTTTTACAAATAACTTGACTTTGCTCTGAGAGAGACTAAAGCCTGACATGGCTTCATTACTACTCATTTTGGCGTCTTACCTAAATATCGAATTAAAAGAGTCTGTCTTACAAGGGCTTACATGGGTTTTGAAGGGCAAAAAAACATATTTTCTCTAGTTTCTTTTAACATCAACTTAATGAATTATTTTATTCGAACTTTTAGCATATGAAACAATAACATTTCAACAAAATTTTTTAAAATTTTCATCAAAAAAAAAAAAAAGTTATCACGTGTTATCCTGCTCACTGCGATTTCTAAGGGGTCTCGAAAAACAGTTCTCAACGGCTGAATTTTCAATATTTTTTGATGAACATTTCATAAAATTTTGTTGAAATATTATTCTTTCATATGCTAAATGTTCCAAATAATTTATTTAGTATGTTTAAAAAAAATTAGAGAAAATATGATTTGTTTGCCCTTCAAAACCTATGTAACCCCCGAATTTAATTTATTCTGAATAGTTATAAAAACAATAACTTACCGAAATTATTTTAAAGATTCTGATTATTTCGACGAATTAGGTCAAAACAAAAATCAGGGCTTTTGAAATTTGCATTTAATGCTGCTTCATGTAAATCTGCTTAACGTATTTCAGTTGAAATTGATATCAACTTGCACGTTTCAATATGGAAAATTCCAGTGAGGCTTGAGTTTTGATTTGAAATTAGCTGAAAAAATGAGTTCCTCCCATTGTGTTCCTTTGGCAAAATAAAAGAAGCTGGTCTGTGGACTGGATTCTACTTTCCTTTACTGCTTTTCTGGAATAATTCAAACGAAGTTAAATCAATTAAGGCCAGTATTGACGTACAATTAAATTGCGCAATATACTTTTGTGACGTCAGAACATTGTACAATATATACAAATTTTATTCAAGATTTTTGAATTTTATTGTGCAATATTGACGTCACACAATTATATTTCGCAATTGCTATATTATATGAAGAAGATAATTTTCATTTTTTTGCAGTTTGAAATAGGACCTTGTGGTTTAGTACTTACCAACAATTCCTGTTTAAACCACTCAAAATTAATTTCAATAAAAATCGTTCAATTTCAAGCAATTTGGTTTCAATACAATTTGCTTTTTTTTTGTCCCGCACTATACTTTATACATAACTTAATTAATAAATAATTTGTTTATCTCGCTTAATAGTAATAATAAATTAAAAGATATATTTTTTTAATGACAAACTAATATAAAACTTAACTCAAAATCATGTCTTTGCCTGTTCAACAGCAATAAACACACAAAACAATTGCCATGCTGAATGATGAATGTCATAATTTAAAATAAACGCACGTTGAATGTTGTGATTTATTGTTTGCAGTAGAAAATTATTGTTCGCAACCCAAATATAACTTGGTGGTGGTAAAGACTTTATTATTAATATACTTATACAAGAATCATGACGTAATTTTAAGGAAAATTCCAAAGTTATTTCCAATTAAAATTGTAAATATTGTTTACTAATCAAATATACCGGCACTAATCATAAAATGCCCTAAATAAATGTTCTTAATTTAAATCAAGAATTCGACTTGACACATACAAAAAAAAATTAAAAATTGAAACAAAATTCTGGCATTTTCATTTTGTAAATAATTTTTAAGACATTTCCCGCAGTTAAATTTTCTATTTTATTTTATTTATTTAGTATGTTGCCTATACAATATACGAGACACATATACGGTGGAAATGATAAATTCCATTTTGATCGTCCGGTATTTTATGTAGGCGTATTTTATTTTATTATATGAGAGAGCATTTAACAGAAATAAAGTTATGTTTCATATTATTTATAAACATAATTAAAAATGCTGGCAGCACACAAATATCATGTCCTGCGACTATTTGATATACAAATTGAAAATTTCAATCAATAAAAATTTGTTATTGTTTAAATTAATTAAATTTATTTGATGACAATTGGTTTTGTTATTTGTTTTGTATATATAGATATGCTCATATAAATTTATATTTTAAACGCAAAGAATAAAAATAAACTTTTCCAAATTTAGATCAAATGGAAAAACTAAATTAAAGAAAAAAAACAAATCAAAGTGATTTACATTTCTAGTTTATGTTTGTTATATACGCGGATGAAACAATATTGTGTAATTTGTTCGTATTATAGGTTATATAAAACAAATGTGAAACGAGTAACTTACTAGAACTAGAGTATATATACATATATAACTATATATAGAGCTAGTTAGTTAGTTAGTTTCAAGCCATGTTAATCAGTCAACAAATCTTTGTTTAATCTTTTTGAAATGTCTCTATATACATATATATATATACTATATATAATTATTTTCGCTAAACTCCCATGTCAATTAAAAAGACATCAAACATTTTTTTTTTGTTTCTGTTGATATGTACCACTTGGTTCTGTAAATTAAGTTATTGCCCCAAATAACTACTTTGCTGTACATATACGCGTGATCATCAATTATAACCTCAAAGGCAGACTCTTATATTTTGCCTTTTTGGTTTTGTGGTAAATTATGATAAAAATCGCGTTATTAATTGATTTGGCTCTTTCGGGGGCAACAAATCACTACTATTATTAAGTTTAAACTTTGGTCCAATATACTTATATTGGTATGTACAACATATTTAACGTTTCAATCAATTATTTCTGAGATTTATAAAGAAGTTATTAAATGAGCAAAAAAGAAATTATCTTTCGCAGTGTGAAATCTGTAATTTGCCCAAAATTATTATTTTGGATGTGATTCGAATGTCAATCATTTGATTAGTATTTAAGTATGATTAAATGGTTTTGTATATGTTTTGGGCTAAATTCTTCGATATATGAAATGATTTATTTCCGGCAATTTCTTCACTACGTACGCTTATTAATGATTAATTAGACGCTAAAATTAATTTTTAGCTCCAAGGGGTTTGAAATTGGGTATTGTTAATTCGCAATAATAATTTCTTGTATGAATTCATTCAAAAATTTCTAAACTCTCTTTACTTTAAATAAATTACTCTTGACCATTAACACGTTAAAGATGTACGATGTATAATTTGGTTGCAACCCAATTTAAATATCATCCTACCTTGTATAATAATATTCTTCTTGTGTGCAAAAAAAAAAAAACTTCGTTTGTTTCAATTTATGACATTACGTATACGTATTTATTACAAGAAACATGGTGAATCGTGTTGTGTGTGATTGAGTTTCAATTTATTTTAATTAGAAAATATATCCTTTTGTTAGTTTAATTGATTTCACGTAAGTATTACTTTAATTTTAATATTATTTATATATGTAATTGTTGTAAAATTGTAATGTAACAAATTTGGGGCTTGTGTTGGTACATTACACTAAATCAAATAAAATTAGACCCGCAAGTTTTAACAAATTTGATGAATTTCTTAAGCAACCGATCCAATTTAGTAGTATGGTTTCCTTCAGAAGTTCCATTGGCAAATTAATGCATGGTTTTTACTTGGAAAATGAAATACGGGTTGAGCCGATGTACATAACAAATTTGCGAAGCTTCTTAGAAAGTTAATATCCAAACTAAATTTTAATTCGAAGCGATTTTGGCACAAGTCATTCAATCATTCTCGTCACTGTTTTCTTCGCCCATCAAATTTTTAGTGCTGCTTAGCATTTCATAAACCAAAATAAAATTTAAATTCGAAGCATGTAAAATTTGGTTGAAGTTTTCGCGTAAAACCAAAAATGGGATTAAATAAATTAGCGTTCGAACTGGTAAGACAATTACGAATTAAAAATGTTCTTAGTAGTACGAGATGTTGTAATCTAATAACTATAACTGGTTTGTTTAACCATATAATTCATTGTCCCTATAATTGCATCAGGTTAAAGTTTCGATTGTAGTTTTCAAATTTTTGAAAAAATTTGTTACGCTGATCTCTGGCAATAAAGAAAATTTTTTTCTTCGATATGGGTACAAGGGATGGCCAACAAAAACTTAATTAAACCGAATCAGAGAGCAATAATTGCAGCATTTTACTTAACTTTTCTTGAGCATTTGAAAGAGATAATAATGAAAGTTTGTTCGAATTTGGTTGTTGAAGATTTGATTTTGCATCACAAAGATGGGTTTGGTCACACTCACATCTCTATATAGCTCGAAATTAGTGTAGAGACGTTTTTAAATTCTTTGATAAAGTGTTGATTGAAAACAATGCACTGGGGAAAAATTGTCCTCAAAAACAAAGAATTTTCCATTTTAAAGGATTTTCGCCTAGAGATTCTCCGCAAAATTTTTTTTGGGGCTAAAAATAAAATATTCAAAAACTTTAAAATAAAGCCTTTTTAATTATTTATTCTAAATAATTATGGGTTTTAGAAATACTTGAAATTAAAAGCCTTGCCATCATTTATTTTTAAAAATTGTATCATTCCAACTAAATTTTATAGTAACTTTCGACTTTTCGACGTCATCTAAATAAAGATTAAATGGAATTACAGTTTTTGTTCCAAACTTTGTTTCAAAATACTTGGTAATTTGAAATTCCATGTCAAGAAACCGTCAACTTTACTATTCTCTAACGATGAAGACTTCAACTAACTCATTTATTAAAAAAGGATTTGGTATTGAGTAAAAGCCTTAAATGTTCGATGTATTTGAAAAACCTACAATATATTTCGCTTAAGCTTAATATTCGTCTAAATTCTCTGTATGAGTTGCCAGATAAAAGTTTGGAAAACGGAAATAAAAGTGAACTAATAATTTTGGATAGAGCAAATTCAGCAATTAGCATTAGTGTAAGTTAAAGAACACATTTTTGTAAATGTTTAATTGTAATTTCATGACTTTTTTCACTAAACCGATTTGAATTTATTGAATCATTTCTAATTATTGTTGAAGAAGTGGCTTCAGCGTTTGGTGCCACCTCTCGATTAGCCCGTTGCAGTTTGGGTTATATGCATTCGTCCTCTTCCTCTCGAAGCCCAGTAATTTCGAGAATTCTGCGAATAATTCTGACTCGAACTGGGAACCCTGATCCGCCAAAACGTGCGATCCACTGGTTTAGTACTGCGACTGCCATGGTTTCGGCGCGAATGTCTGGAATCGGTATTGCTTCTGTCCATCGCGTGTACCTGTCGATTAATGTGACACAATACCGCTGACCTTCCGAGATTGGCGGTGGTCCGACGATGTCCAGGTGTATCTCGGTAAACCTTTTGCTTACCGGGGCGAACTCTCCTAATGGACTTTTTGTATGCCTTGCTACTTTCGACTTTTGACAGACTATGCAAGATTTGACCATTTTACGAACGTCTTTCTTTATGCCGACCCAGATGAATTTTTCCGTCATTGCCTTCACGGATGCTGCCACACCTGCGTGTGATAATTCGTGTGTTGCCTTGAAAACTGCTTTGCGGAAATCGCCTGGTATGTGTGGCCTCGTTCTTCCCGTCGACATCTCTCAGCATATTTTTTTGTTTGCTTGGAATGTCACGGGTATTTCTTCGAATCTTAATTCTGATGCTGTCTCCCTTAATTCCTTCAACTCCTCGTCCAATTGTTGAGCGTCGGCGATTAAGCTGTACTCGATTGCTGCTGGTAGATTTATACTCTCGACCCTTGATAACGCATCTGCCACCACGTTGTCGCGACCTGCGATATGTTGGACGTCTGTGGTAAATTGTCCGATGAAATCAAGGTATCTGAATTGCCGAGGTGATGCCTTCGCTAAATTTTGCATAAACGCGAATGTTAGTGGTTTGTGGTCTGTGTATATTGTAAAAACACGCCCCTCCACTAAATGTTTAAAGCGTTTTATAGCCATATAAACGGCTAGCAGCTCCCTATCGTAGGCGCTGTAGCGCTGCTGTGCTGCTGATAATTTCGCGGAAAAAAATTGCAATGGTTGCCATTCTGCCTTGGGACTTTCACCTAGTTGTTGGATGACTGCTCCTATTGCTGTGTCTGACGCGTCTACCATCAGGGCCAGTCTTGCTGCCGCTGATGGGTGGACCAATAATGTTGCTTAGCTTAGCTGTTGCTTCGCTAACTCGAAAGCTTCGACCACTGCTTCGGACCACTCAATCTCCCTCGTATCATTTTTTCTACTACCTTTCAGGTAGTCGTTGAGGACAGCTTGGTTCCGACTGGCGTTTGGAATAAATACCCTATAAAAATTTATTATTCTTAGGAAACGGCGTAATTGGTTTATCGTCTTTGACTGTGGGTACCTTACGATATCTGCTACCCTTTACAAGTGTGTGCTGATTCGCGGTTTTTCATGTAGATATCTTCGGTATTTTCCATACGTTATATTTGTGCAGCGCCTGCTTAATGTTGTGGCGGATTGCTATTGACAGCAAAATGTCACAATACCACAACAGCAACACAAAGCTAACGTATTTCATGGGACCGAAAAGTATACAAAAGATGTGCGGTGAAATTTAGAGTGTTTTGATTTTTATTTGTAATTTCCTCACATCGCCACAGTTATACCACCCGGATTGCCGTAAAGTGCAAAAATTTAAAGAGGAGAAATCCTAATCAGCTTTTAAAAGGAAATTGCTGAGAGAGAGAGAGAGTTCTATTTCCAATATGCGATGACCAGATACAAATTTATTGTACTAATCAAAATTTCTGGCCGCACATAAAATTCTCTAAATATTTGCACTTAAAGCATTGACCAGCGAGTCTTTAAGAAATTTAAGTAAGAATGCGACCATAGGAACATGCATGTTACTGACCAGCGAAACTTTAAGAACTTTTCGTTCAGTTTCGTTAAATTTGAATTGTCATTTAACATTCTTTAACAAGAGCGAAAATTACCGCCCAAACTGAAGGAAGAAACGTCAAACAGTGAAACATGGCCTATTTATGTTTTATTAATTAAAATAATGTTTTATATGTATTTCAAATATGTACATAATATATTATGTAGTGTAATGTGACAAAACAATTATTGCGAAATACAATTACGAATATTCCTTGTTTTTTTGTTGTCAAATCGTGTTACGGATTCGCTGGGCGATCTGTCAAAATTTCCTTTACAATATATTTTCGTTAAATTCTGTAAGGTTTTGTTACGGATGCTTAAAGACTCGCTGGTCAATGCTTTAGTTTCAATATGTAATTTCATCTAAGTTTTCGGCTTCGTTTAATTTTTTAAAAGTTTGCTGGTTGGTTTTGTCTTTAATTTCCGATAAATTTTTTTTTGATATTGGCAATTGCTGGAAAATTCGCCGAATTGATTCAACAATTTGGTGGATTTTATTGGAAAATTGATTTCAATATCTTTATCAATCTGAAATGCATTAAGAACACAATATATAAGTCATTATTTTTCCGATGGAATATAAAATAGTTATTTAGGTCACAAGAATGGTAACAGAGTTGTTACAGTACGAGTTCGTTGTTTTGAAATTTAAAGAAAAGCAATGCAAATGATATAAATGCCGTCTTACTTTGAGCATTTTACAACAACAATGCCGTGTATTTTCATTCCGGAATGAATAGTTTCAAACCAAGTTTTTGTTGGTATAGAATTATTGTAGGAATATTTTTGAAATTTTTTTTTGTTTTTTTATTTAATTTTTAATGTCAATTGATAAAAGTAAAAAGAAAATTATTTTCGGTTTTTATTTTGAGCATAATTTGCATTTTTATTTTTATACCAATAACTATTCCAGTGACCAAAGTAAGACGGCATAAAATTATCGCTCGCAGAACGACTAAAATATGGTATAGCGGAAATTTTTTAAATCCGAGTGGCCTTAAATATTTTGTCTAAAATCACGGTTCCAATCGTTAAGAAGATCCAATCGTCCAAAAGAATGCTATTGACGATTGGAAATAGACAGAAAGCACTACCTATCGGAATAAAATATAGCTGTAACATCATACAAAAATTAGCATCAGCGCTCGCAGAACGATTGAAATATGGTACAGTGGAAACTTTTTGAAGTTGTGAAGCCGACAAATATTTTGTCTAAAATCACATCAATCGTCATAACTAGTATGAAATAAAGAAATATTTTGCAACAACCAAAGGCTTATCCGATTGTATTTTAATTATGTACGTAATTTTAATTATAAATTTGTTGTATAAATCAACGGTAGTGAATGATTCCCAAGCCTTTTTGGGATGGAGAAAAGCGCGTGGCTTGTAGCACTTATATAATTTTTGGAGTTGAACATGCTTCAGTGTACCTGATGCGGTATTAATAGTGACAACTCTAACGAGTTGATCTGATCCCATATGAATTTCAGCTATTCGTCCCAATTTCCATTTCATTGGAGGCATATTTTCATCCTTGATGACAACTAGTTGACCAATGGTAACATTTTTTGAACCTTTTGTCCATTTTTGACGTTTTTGAAGCTCAGAGAGGTATTCCTTGTGCCATCTATCCCAGAAATGTTGATGAAGTTGTTGAATGAGTTGCCACCGTTTCAATATCGGGATTTTGTCATTTTTGATGTCACGCTCAGGTAATGCAGTCAGTGGACGGCCAATCAAAAAATGCTCTGGAGTAAGTGGCAAAAAATCGTTTGGATCCGAACAAAGTGGTGTAAGTGGCCTAGAATTTAAAACCGCTTCTACTTGTTTTACCAGTGTTAATAATTCCTCAGCAGTGAGAGATGCATTTCCCATAATCCGCCTTATATGGTATTTTGCGGATTTTATTGCAGCTTCATAAAGTCCCCCAAAATGACGTGACCCAGGCGGAGAAAAATGCCATTTAATTTTCTCCTGTTGGCAATAAGCCTGAAGTGAATGTTTGTGCTGCTGAGAGCTGAAGAGAAGATATAATTCGCGAAGTTCATTCCTCGCTCCGACAAAGTTCGTTGCGTTGTCGGAATATATATTGTTGCACAGGCCACGAGTACAACTGAATCGTTTCAGCGCAGCAACGAACGCTGCGGTACTCAAGTCAGTGACCAATTCGATATGAATCGCCTTTACTGCAAAACAAACGAAAATGGCCAAATAGGATTTTGTTGGTTTCTTGCCGCGTATTTTGTAATGCGTATAAAACGGCCCGCAAAAATCAATACCAACATTGGTGCACATTGTACACGATTCGCAGGAAGACTGACTTCCGTTTAACGGCCAAAATTCTTGCCTGACTGATGCAAGCAATCCTTGAGGTCCCGTGTGGCAGTTTCTGTAATGATAAAACCTGAACATAGTTAAGGTGAAAGGATAATTGTTTGGAAGGAGAATTGGATGCTTGGTAGTGAATGGAAGTTGTGAATCTTGGAGTCGACCACCGACCCGAAGGATGTGTGTCTTATCAATAAAAGGATTGAGGTTGCGGATTTTGCTTTTACAAGTGGTCTGGTTCTTTGTTCGCAGCATTTGTAGATCATCGGCAAATGAATCAATTTGAATCGCCTTTATAATACAGTTTAGCGCATTTTGGATATCATCTGGTGTTAACGGGCCGAACTGTCCAAGGTCTTTATACTGAACCCGAACTTGACAATTTTTGAAAAAGCGAAGAATGTATGCCACCACATTCAGAAGTGAGTTATAGTTATTATGGTGTTTTATTTTTCGAAAGAAATCAAATTGCAATGGGTTTGAAGATATTAGTTGACTGGCAGCCAAAACCGTCTTTGATTTGCGTTGTTCTAGTAGTTCAGCATCGGGTTGCAATGAAAATGTAATTGGCCAATCAATTTTAGGTTCAGTCAAAAACGAAGGTCCGTTGAACCAGACTGCTAATTGTGATTGAAATGTCTCCATTGTGATCTGGAACTTGAAACTTGAATTTCCGCTACACGATTGGCCACATAGGTTTTCCACATTGACGAGTGGCGATTCAGCCAATGGAGTACAATTGATGAATCTGTCCAATATAAAATTTGGGATGGCTGAACTTGAAGACTCGGCAATATCTTTTGAACTAGTTGAACCAATAACACTGCAGCGCAGAGTTCAAGCCGCGGAATTGTAATTTTATGCAAGGGAGCTACCTTAGATTTGGCGCACAGCAAAGTCACCACAACCTTTCCGGCAGCATCTATGTAGAGAGATGCTCCATATGCTCTTTCGCTAGCATCAGCGAATCCATGTAATTGTATTTCGTTCGGAACTGTAGAGTTAAACAAATGACGTGGTAATTTCAGCTGATTTAATTGCGGAAGGTCTTGTTGGTAATGAAGCCATTCTGTTGCAATTGTTGTGGAAGAGACTCGTCCCAATCAATGCGTAATTGCCAAAGTTGTTAAAGGAAGAATTTGCCGATTAATATTACTGGTGAAATGAGGCCAAGTGGATCGAAAATCCGTGCAATATCGGAAATAACTGTGCGTTTTGTAATTCTTTTTATAGTTCCAAGATTGACATGAAACCAAAATTCATCGCGAAATGGTTCCCAATACATGCCCAAAGTTTTCACCGGCTCGCACTCATCGAAGTTTAGTGTTTTTTCACGATCAACGTCTGGTATATATATCCTTCAATATTGAAGTTTCATTCCGGCTGTGTCGAGCATATTAATTAGTTGTGTTTTCGCTTGAATAGTCGTGTCTAGAACATTGAATCCAACCAAACAATCATCAACGTAGAACGAATTGTTGATAATTACTGCAGCTAATGGATATTCCTTACCTTCGTCAATTGCTAGTTGTTTCAGACACCGTGTGGCAATATATGGAGCTGCCGCGGTCCCGTATGTAACTGTAGTGAGTCTGTAGATTTGGAGTAATTCTGATGAGTTATTTCGCCAATAAATATATTGGAAATGTGAATCGTTATCACCAACTTCAATTTGATCATACATTTTTGTTATATCGGCACTGAAGACATATTTTGGGTATCGAAATCTGAGGAGAATACTAAATAGATCATTTTGGACGATAGGACCAACCATCAATATGTTATTTAAGGAAAGACCTGATGTCGTTTGCGCTGAAGCATCGAAGACCACCCTCAGGCGTGTTGTAGAGCTATCCGGTTTTACGACACAATGATGTGGTAAGAAATAATTTTGCGATCTAATTTCATTTTATGTAATTTATGTCATGTGGGGCCACGCGATTTATAATCGCTCATAAATTCAGCATACGACAATTTTAATTTAGTATCTCGATACTAAATTAGTATTCTTAGTTGAAGTCGTTTTTCGAGACTCAAAAATCGGCGCTGAGCCATACATTTTGAATCACCTAATGAATTTTCTGGTGAGTGGAATGGCAGCCTTACACGAAATCTTCCAGTTGCAGTTCGTTGGATTGTTTGACGAAAATGCAGTTCACACTCTTCTTCTTCTTTGGGTGTGTATTGTAGTTGATGCTGTGATTCAATAACCTCCTGCTTGAAAAATCGTTCCAGCTGTGAATTCAAATCCAGTTCATCGCTTGCAACCAGATTGCAGTAAATTCTTGAGCTTGCATCCGCAGTAAATTTACCTGACACTATCCAACCCAAAGCTGTATTCTGGAGATATGGTAAGTTGTCAGCAGATTTGATTTGGCCTACTGATATAGTAACTCGAAATAAAGTTCTGTTCCTATGAGCATATCAATTTTTTGTGGAATGTAGAAATGTTGATCTGCAAAACGTATGTTCGAAGGTATTGCCACTATTCGACCCTCATTCTGGCTACAGGTTGAACTCCAGTAATGCTTGATAAAACATGAGCGTGAATATTTGCAGTATAAGATGAATGATATGATTGAATTGTGACATTTGCCTTCCAGGCACTGAAGATTGTAGAGTCCCTCACTCCTGTTATGTGGTTTTTTGTGATAATCTGCACGATGACATCAAATTCCTAAATCCAATAACTTTACTTAATTGGGCATGATTAGGGTTATGGTTGAAATCCATTTTCCTATTTTAATTAAGAATATAATCTCGAGTAAATCCGCTGAATACGGTAAACGCATTTACGTTTTTTTTATGGATGGTAAATGAAATAAAAGGAGGTAAATGTTTCATGTTTAGATACTTTACTCTTTATTGTTACAATAATTGAACGAGCATCAAATAGCAAAATTCCTAATTTAACCATAAAAATGAACACTAAAAATCAACATTTACCGTGCAGGTGTTCTGCCTGAGTGCAGAATCCATGGGCCGACCCCTTTACTGCGTAAAGTAGGACGGTAAAAGTAAACTGTGAAAGTGTTGGGAGTGCCTTGAGCCCCAGAAATTGCATTGATTAAATTAAATTGATTTACGCGAGGATTCGACCGCAGCTTCAATTAAACTTCGATAGCAAAATAAATTTTAAAATAAATGTAATCAACAAAATTTTCTAAATTTTAAGTCAAAATTGAAACGATTAATTTTTTATAACTTATTGCTTATAGTTTGATAGAGCAGCTATTCAGTATTTGGGCTCTTTCATTTCTCCAAAGATACCGTAATTCAGCGTCACGATTTTCCTATTTTGAACCTCTTGTGAAGATTCGTTAAAACAAAACTTTAATGAAATAAATTTTGGCACATAAACAATGACTTAAGCATGTTAAGTTATCTAACTTACTATAACTGTAACGGTTTCTTTGGGAAAGCCACTGTTAGCAAAAAAATAAAAATAAAATAAAGTAATAAAAAAAAATGATGTTTACGTTAGTGTGCTACTACAGTACGCCATATGTGCCGTTGCTCAGTTTGGTAGAGGTATAATTGGTCGCCGGCTTGTACTACAGTACTACAACACAACTTTGGCGGAGGAAAAGACATCAATAAAATAGAACTACTACTCTCACTCTCATATCACTTACCATCTCAGTTTACTCCATGGGTTAATGATCGCTTAAAAGTTCATATGTAAATAATTAATAACGAACGAATTCTATTTAAGTTTACCAATTTGATATAACAATTATTTATTAATGAAAGCTTGCAAAAACAAAAAAAAAATTACAGATATCTTTCTTACGTTAAATAAACAGAAGTCATTAATTGAAAATAAACGAATAAATTAATTAATATAAAATTGGGGCTTCAAACAAATAACCCAAAAAAAAATCACTATAATAGTTTACTAACTTGGACATAGATACATACTTTTAGTGGATACTTTAAATTTTTATTTTAATCTCAAAGTAGATTTTATTCGATATTATGAAGTATATCGTACAATGTTGATATACCAAGCAACTTCTTGAACAGCATTATTTTACCAACTGCCTATTGCAAAAAAAACATTCGATGTTTTTCTTTTGTTTTCCTTTTTTTCCAGAATTGTTAACTGGTATCGCAAACGGTACACACACAAAAAAAAAATTGAATTTTTAACTTTTCCCCGCCAAACAATACAAAAAAAATCAAACAATCGAATATTAATATCATTCACGCAAAGAAAAGAAAATAATCCCTCGATTAAAATGGTGCATCGTACTTTGGTGTGTATCTTGTTTTGATTACCGTTGCAATCGAGGACTGTTTATTTATTAATCAATGCAAAACTAATGAATGAAAACAAATTTTGTAAAATACAGTAGCACCTCATATCGTAGCATCCGTAACATTGGCAAGCGGTAGGCGAATGTTACAAACGTGGGGACGTACCCATCGACCACTGAATGTCTCAAAAGCCGGGCAAAAAAAAAAAAAAAAAAAATTAAATAAAAAAAACAGAAAGAAAACAAAAACCGACGAATTGTTAGAATCCGTGGAATGCTCGTTCTCTAAGATTAATTTCGGATGTCTTTTGCGTGATATATTCCAACCAATTTTTTATCACTAATGCTCAATTCGTAGGCGACACTGCCTACCTTTCGAAGAACAGTAGCTTTTAAATTTTTTTTTTCTAATTTAGCCGAGTTCTTCACTGCATCACTAAGGGTAAAATTACGAACATATACTGTTTGTCCCACTTGGAAATCCCGATTTCGACCTCGTAAATTATAAAAATTTTCATTCTTGTAATGGGCATCTTCTAAATTAGAAAGCACTTTTTGCTGACTTAGGCTAAGTCTGTTGGTTTTACTTTGCACCGCGATTTCTCCGTTGGCAACCAAATCGAGCTCTCTCAATAATTTGTAATCATTCCCATGCCCAATGAAGTGTTGGCCAAACATGAGATAATGAGGTGAAAATTTCGTAGAACTGTGGGTTACGTTTCGTAAGGCAGAGGCGATTTCGTGAAGATGCTCATCCCATTTTCTATGGTCATCCTTTATGTAAGAGCGTATGGCAGCAAGTATGGAACGGTTCACTCGTTCTGATGCATTACCCTGCGGGGAATATTTAGGAACAAACATATGGTTTACTCCAAATTTCTTTAAACAACTTTTGAAACACGCAGCATTAAACTGGCTCGCATTATCAGAGGTTATTGTTTCCGGTACCGAGAAAACTGGGAATATTTCTTTTTCTAGAAAACTGCAAACTTAAGTAGCCAATGCTTGTCGCATAGGATTAAGAAAAACAAATTTGGAGTAACTATCTAAGCCGATAAATAAATATGCATTTCCGCTACTAGATCTTGGGTATGGACCCAATAAATCAATGTAAAGGTGTTGCATCGGCCTTACTGCTACTATTTGTTGTCCCATCAGAGGTTGAGTGGAGTAATTGGGTGCTTTAACCTGTTTGCAAATCTCACAATTCCCAACATAATCCTTTACCTTTTTCGGCATTGCTGGCCAGTAATAGTATCGCTGTAATTGATCAAGTGTCTTTGCTATTCCAAGATGGGAGGATGAAGGTGGATCATGTGCCTTACTAATCAGACTAACCGTCAGATCTTTTGGGATGTACAACTTCCAAAATGGAATGTCTGTGATGCTTTCACACTGACTGTTCGACGGATTAATGTATAATTTTTCATTTTCAACCCGCAAATTAGTAAATGCATCAAGATTCTTACGAACTTTTTCGATCAGCAGTAAGTATTCATCGTTCCTGAATGTTGGGGAATCAAAGTTTATGCCACTTGTATCTGATTCAAATTTCAATTTTACCTCCTCCATGAAAGCGCGTGATAAAGCGTCTGGTACAACATTTAGGGAACCCTTGCGATGTTCTATGTCGAATTCGTATTCCTGCAATTTCAAGGACCATATAGCCAATCTCCCGGACAAATCCCGCTGTCCCATGAGCCATTTTAGACTAGCATGATCAGTGATGATGGTAAACGGGCACCCCTCGACATACGCTGCATAGAAACTTCTTTACGCTCAGTACAGCAGCAAAGCACTCTAATTCGGTTACCGAATAATTGCGCTGTGCCGCGTTGAGCTTCTGGGACATATATGCGATAGGGTGCTCGCAACCATCATCACCGATCTGAAAGAGCACGCCTCCCACGCCAGTGGCACTGGCATCGCACTGGATAAAAAACCGCCTACCGAAATTGAGGTGAACTAGTACAGGAGCTGTGGACAAAGCCTGTTTCAACATTTCAAACGCGTTTTGACTAGCCTTGTTCCATATAAACTTGCGCTCCCTTTTCAGAAGATCGGATAGTGGGGCGGCCAGGGTAGCATACGAAGAAATATTTCGTCGATACCATCCTGACATACCTAGAAATCATCGAACTTTTTTTTACAGAATTTGGAGCAGGGAAAGCCAATATTGCACTGACTTTATCTGGATTTACTTTTAAGCACCCGTCTCCTACCAAGTACCCTATTATTATTATTATTTACTGGAGGGCCATGTGGGCGATAAGCCCTACCAGGGTACCACGTACCCTAAATATTGAATCTCTTTTAACAGAAACTTACTTTTCTGCAAGTTAACCGTTAGACCAGATGTTCGCAGAAGAGTAGCAACCAACTCCAATAGCTTGATATGTTCCTCGAAGTTACCTGAAGTAATGAGCAGGTCATCTAAATAGACGAACACTTGCTCGTGGAGTTGGTGTGGTATCACCCGGTGCATTAATCGACACATCGTTTGTGGCGCATTGCAAAGTCCAAATGGCATCACCGTAAAGTGGTACAAAGGACGGCCAGGTACGGTGAATGCAGTTTTGTCACGAGACTGCTGAGCCAAAGGGATCTGCCAAAAAGCATCCTTCAAATCAATGCTTGAAATGCCCGTCGATGATAGGGAGCGGATATGCGTCCCTGACCGTCACTTCGTTCACTCTACGGGCATCGAGACACATTCGGACCTTGCCATTTGACTTTGTGACCAATGTCACCGGGAAACTCCACGAGCTAGTGGACTCCTCAATCACTCCAAGCTCTGGCATTCTATCTAATTCCGCATATAACAAATTTTGCTTAACTGGCGATATGGAATAATGGCGCTGTTTGATGGGTTTTGCGTCTCCTACGTCAATCTCATGGATAATCAGGTGCGTTCGCCCTAATCCAAGTTCCTCAAACGATGGAAATTTTTGAATTGCATTGTTGAGTATTTTTGTTTGGTTAGGACTCAGTTCGTGTTTCAATTATTCCTTAATGGGTTGTGGATCTTCAATAATGTTTAACGCAGAAATGGAGGGTGGGACGATCTGAATATTGAATGATTTCCAAAAATCAATTCCGAGGTATAAGGTTTGTTTCAAGTTTGGAATGATATGAACCTTGAGAATCTTGTCTATGCCGTTGTAGTTTATGGTAGCATAGAAGTAGCCAAACACCCGTTCTGTACCCCCTGAAGCTACTTGAACTATAGTGGGCAAAAGGAATATTTTATAACTTGGGTCTTCCAACAGCTTTGTTACAAAGTAAAGGATTAGAACATGGAACTTAATGAATAAATTAATGAATTCAGATTTTTTTGAGTTATGAGTATAAAAATTTGTCTTTTCTAATACCCATGGGCTGATAACTATATGTACTGTAAATAAACCAATTCGAAATTTGAATCAATGAAAGTAATTTATTATATTTTCGCTAGAATTGTTATATGTTACACTTCTTACGGGTATAATTATTACTATAAACTACCTTGTGTGACATAGTTTTTTTTTTTTTGAGACAATCAACTAGAACAACCCACCCACTTCAATCAAGTGTTAACAAAATTGGATATTACAATCGCATATTTAGATTAAAACGTCCCACACCGAAATGCATTTTCTCTACCGGTTATTAAATTTCCCAACACACCTCTTTATTTTTGGTTTTTTGCGAGACAGTTTGCTATTTGATTTAATATAAATTGCATATATTAGATTGGTAATTTAATACCATGAAATATTGACGCGTCAACACATGTAATTTTGAAACACTTTTCATTTACTTATTATAACTATAAATATAAATGTTTTTCCAACCTGTTTTATCAATTTTATCATAATCCATCATACCGTGATAAAATGTTCACATTGCATTAAATTTTTTTCCAGTTTGGTGAAATTTTTGTTTTATAATGTGTAGCTAAAAAAAAAGTTGATTTAATACTTTAAAGCTAGATGAAAACATAATTTTTCCAACTCGTATGTACATGCACGTACTTACAAGAAAATTAATACGTTTTAGTTTATAGAGAGCTCAAAGTCAAAGTTGGAATGATGAAGATATGGTATAAGCCTACGCGACGGATTATTATTTGTATTTTTAATTAAATTTGTTAATTGAAAAAAATTGCAGAAATTAGCCAGTGGATAGACTCGATACATTGTATTTAATTAATATTAACAAATGTGGACACCTTTTGGTTGTTTCAAAAATAATAACTTTACACAATTCAAATAATGCGTAGGTGAAATCTTTCTTGTATTTTACCTCAATGTCATACATATACAACTTATGTACGTGTGTCTTACTTCAAATTTATTTTTGTATTTTTTTATTTTTAACACCCAACTTATTTATTTGTAAAGGAAAATAAACAACACTAAAAATGTTATTATTTTAGTGATTATTTCCATGTCACTAATAAATTATATGGTTTACAGCGGAAGTAAAAAATTAATCGTTTTATATTTGTACGCGTACGCAAAATGACATAAAAGAGGGCTTAAACTTTTAACCACCATTAATATAGCGACTTCGTAATAAAAAAAAAATTTAATAATTGTTGAGGTATCTCATTCAACAACAAATCTTGAGACAGGTTCAAAAATCAAACCATAAACTTTTACTTCTTTTAATTTGCAAAGATAAAAGTAACGGTTTGTTGGGTAATATCTAGGTATATTATATGCAAAAACCGCCAACTTTTAATAAAATTTGATTACATCATTTAATAATTTATTTATAAAATCAAATCAATTCTATAGAATTGAATTGTATATTGACCGCAAATTTAATGAATCATCATCATCATCAACATCGGTGTTGGTAATGCCGTTTTGCATATATTTTTATTTTTATTTTTTTGCTTAACAGAAAATATTAAGCTGAATCAAATGAAGGAAATCAAAGATATCTCTTATTTGTAAGTCGATGGTGTACTCGTATATTATAATGACACAAACGTGATCAGTCTATAAGCGAATATATATTATATAAAATTAATCTAATCAAATGTAATTACTTAATTATGATTTACGATTATTATTGATTGGGTGGTTCTGGTTTATTGGATGGTTTTAAATCGAATAAATGTAACGATATGTGGTGGTTAACACCATTAGCTAATATGTTTATTTATTGGAATTTTTATTTTTACGCATATTAGTTTCTATTACTCGAGGCATTTTAATTTTATGACGTGCTTTGTTAAATTTTGTGAAACTCGGCGGTATGCTATTTCCAGCTGGCGTAATTTTGCGATTATATTCAAAGTGATTGTTGAAATTATGAACACTGTTTGCTACACCAAAAAAAAACACGATCGCTCAATTTATTGGAATTTATTATTTTTGGTTGATCTTCTCGACCTAAAAAAAATTAAATAATTCGTAATTTTCGAAGATTTGCCAATCAATCAACATTTTAAAGTATTGATCGAATGTTGAAATTCGTTGTGATCATTCACAATCGATAGCAGATCGTGGGTGATCATTTTTGCACTTTGTAATTTTTATTTTTATCATTTGGCAATTTTGGTTTCTCGGTTATGAGATCTTTAAAAAATAAAACTGTTCAGCAACATTTCAGAACGCTTCTTCGCAAATTAGGATTAGCAACTATATAAAATGTTGCAATTTTTATTTAAACGAAACTGGGCGATTTTATTAAGTTAACCGTTTCTAGTTAAAAAAAACCGGAAATTATTCGAATTAACCCGAGTACTAGAAGTCTGATTTTGCTCACCAGTTTCAACATAACCGCAGCAGAACTTCAATATCAAATTAAGCAGGATTTAAACTGTACAATTATAATATAAGTTTCAGAAGGAAAGATCATAAAAGGTTTGCATTTGAATAAAAAGCGTCTGACGCCAACTCAGGCTTGAAAGACCAAAGAAAAATGATCGCAATTTTGTGCACCGCAAATCAGGAAAGGAAGAAGCTCTCTTAACAATAAGTCAACGCTAATCAATACACAACATATTTATAAAGGCATCGAGCAGTTTTAAGAGATTCTGTTATTATGTTGGTGTTCTGAGTTTGATTCTTGCCGCTAAATTATTACAACATGCTCAGTGGACAGGTCTCAGTGGAAAAGGTCGATACGTTTTTATAATACTTTACCGAGTTTTTTTTTGCGACCTCAAGTTGTCTACTTAAACAAAATTTTAAATTTTTTGCTCTTGAGAGTTGCTCTTGACACAACCAAGGCCTGAGAATTTTTATTATCGAACGAAAATTGAGATTAAAGTTTGTATATGAATAGCGTTTCTAGTGCATAAGTATCTCAAAAAGTGGAGAGCTTGTCAAAATATCAGTTGTCTTCTTTAATTTAAACAATCTATATGATTTTAATATGTTTCGAAGATTGTAAGAGAATTCAATCCAGTTTCGAACTGATGAGCTTATGATTATGAAAAAATCAATCTTCTCATCAGGCCGCGGCGACTGGACTGATTATACCACAATTTACATTCTATATATACAGAATGTGCTGTGCGTTAAGTACTAGCGAATCATAATAATACAGATGAAATCTCTTATAATTTTTCTTCTTTACAATATTCACACAGCTCTATTTCTGTGTACGCTAATTTATACTTTATTAATTTTTACTTTCTTTTACTCTAGTAAAATAAAGTATAGTAATCATGAAAATTTTGGACCTTGAGATTTTTAGAGATTTATTTGTTTTGAGGTCCCCTGAGTCCGAAAAAGTGGGTTTCGAAATGGTGTCTGTCTGTCACTCTGTCAGTCTGCCTGTGTCCTCTCTACAGCCCAGATGGTTTAACCAGTCGAACTGAAACATCAGTCATCGTCCCAGTGAATTTTACTCCAAATCGGCCAACCGGAAGTGGCCATTCCCTTGGTCCAGAAAATTTATTTTGCAAATATTTTAAAAAGTATAAGGTTTACAAAAAACTACTAGAAACAAAATGTTTCCAAAAATTAAAAACAAATAAAAATAAAAAAAAAATTAAAAAAAAAATTGAAAAATTTAAAAATTAAAAAAAAAAATTGAAAAAAAATTAAGAAAAAAATAAAATTTCTCAAAATTCTCTGTTCGTAAAAGAAAGTCGTGTGTTGGCCACACCTTTTTTTTAATTTCTTTTAAATTTTTTGTTGAATGTTAATTAACATTCAACAAAAAATTAATAAAGTTAAACAATCTAGTTTATTCGTCTTGATATTGAACCAAAGCAATTTGAATAATTTCAGTGAAATTAATGAGATTAGTAAATAGGTCAGGGGATTATCTTGATTTTGTCCCAGCCTGTAACGTACTGCGAAATTTTAAAAAAAATTTGAAGAAATTAAACCAAAAACATAAAACGTTTGCCGGTACTACACACATATTATAATTCAATTTTCAGTTCAATAGAAATCATTCGAATTTACAATTAAAATAAATTTAAATAATGTCAAAGGAGGCTTAGATAAGGGGTTAAATATATGGATCAATCGTTTCTAATTAAATTTTTTGAAATTATTCGAATTTAAATTAACTAAATTGAATTAATTGTTGGCGTTGATCTACTGAATATATTCCAATAACACTTTTCGAAATTGTTATTAAAATTTTTAAAATTAAATCCCCAAATTTTAGGTTGAAATTTTACAAAATTCGTACGAAATTTTTTTACGTTTTCACAATTATAATTTGGTAAAGTTTCTTGAGGAAAGTGAACACAGTACTAATATTACAAATCTGTGAAAACCAGCCCATATTCGACTAAAAGCCGAGAATTATTAAGAATTCACTTTTTATTTAATTCTAGGATTTTGAATTGTACAGAAGAAAGTTACTAGAGCTTGCTCTAAAAATGTTACGCAACGGTTAATCCTTGCTTAGGCCATAGTAACAAATAGTGGTAACAGTACCAATACAGATTCACTAATATGTTCACATTTTGTGGTTTGGTTTGGTTTTGGTTCATTATAATTTCATTGGATTTTCTTTTTCGGTTCAAAACCGGTTTCCATCTCTGATTAGAAGAGAGAGATAGTTTTCATTGCCTTCTAGAAAAAAAAAGATTTTTGACCTTGGTTTTGGAGACAATTTGCATTTCTACACGAAATTTTCTCAAATTCATGTAGGATCGCTATACTTGGTTTTGTTATATTCAAACTGATCACAATAAAAACACGTTTATACCGAAAATAATCTCTTTATTTTTAATTCTTCTCACTTCAACGTTTTTCTTTCGACTCCCTTTTGTTCTCCTTTTTATATGGCATCTCTGTTTTTCGCAGTGGCGGCGTAATTTAGTAATAATTAATTACCCCACACTCGGCCATCCTTCAAAATCTTCCGTCCCGGAAGATTCGGTACCTCCACTATCATACGATACCCAAGGCTTCATTAAATCGGCAGATGCCAAAGTTTTTATTGGTCCTTCGCCATCGCCTACCTTCCTAACATCGTATCTATCGTTCCCACCAAGGGCTGTTACTTCGTATGGTCCCAAATACTTCGCTCGAATTTTCAATCCTGTCCCAAACTGCGAACGACTTATTGCTACTAAATCACCTATATTATACTGTGTAGCCATCTTCATTTTCTGGTTAAAAGATTTTCTTTTCTCGTCCTGTAGATTTTTTATCTGCTGCCTAGCGTTTTTACGTAACTCTACCCTCTTGTCACTGAACTCATTAATCAGCTCTTCCTCGATTATTTTGGTCAAATCATAATTTTCTGACCATAAGCTTAAAAGGTGTGTTGTTGGTTGGTACTTCGGCTAACCGTGGAATTTATCTGCTTCTGTAGAGTTGTGATTTGCTTATACCATTTTAAAGGTTCCGCCAAAGACAATTTGGTCAAGATTGGTATAATTATTCCATTAATACGATCGACCTGTCCATTTCCCCTCGGAACACCTGTTGTGATTTTTACATGCTGTATCTTTTGTTGAGTGCAATACTCCTCAAAATTATGCGAGGTAAAAGCCGTTCCCCTATCCGAAATAATTCTTTTTGGATTTCCAAATATGGCTTGTTGCCGATCAAGTTTTTTAACACTTCTTCTGTTGACGTCGTTTTAACTGGATATATCCACGTGAACTTTGCAAATCCATCAACAACGACAAACAAATATTTGTAATTCTTTGCGGTGGATGGTAATGGCCCTAGATGATCCACATGGTATGTGTGAAGTGAAACATCGAATTTCTCGATGGGATTAAGGTAACCTTCCTGTTTTCCGTATTTTTTTGTTCCTAATATGCAATGTACACAATTAGAAATTGTTTCATTGATTCTCTTACTCAACTTTGGTATGTCATAGTCCTGCTACGCTACAGCTTCCACTTTCCGTCTACTGATATGTCCGTTTTCATGAATGTTTTTTAGTATTTCATGTTGCATAATTCTAGGCACTGTGACTACATAACTTCCGTTAACAAATTTAAACACGATCCCGTTTCTCAATAAATATCCATTATATTCCCGTTCTTTCAGGATTTTTGCAATTAACTGGCTTTCCTTGTCTTGGCTTTGGGCATTTCTGATTTTTTTTAAAATCCCTTCCTCAATTATAAAGATGCTCGGATTCTCACTCAGTGCGTCGACGTGGCGCATTGCACTCCCAGACCTATGTAGAACTTCACAATCGTACTCTTCTAAATACATTGCCCACCTGGCTATTTTGGCACATAATTCTTTCTTTTTCATCGTTAACTGAAAAGCTTTACAATCTGTATACATTTTAAATTTCAGTCCTAACAAATAAACCCGTAGTTTCTCCAAACATTTTATAATTGCCAGAACCTCTAATTCGTAACTGCACCGTTTCGCCTCTGCTTCTGTGGTTTTGAAACTTACATATTACACCGGATGAAATTTCCGATCGTCTGGGTGTTTTTGTAGAATTACACCTCCATATCCTTCTTTGCTTGCATCCGATTGCAATTCAGTTTCCAGTTTTGGGTTGTACATCTTTAAAATTGGTTCATCACATAACCTTAACTTCAATGTTTCAAATGCCTGCTTTTGACAGGTACGAAATTCAAATTTAGTATGCTTTCGTGTTAAATCACTTAAAGGCTTCGTGATAGCAGAAAAGCTTCCTATAAACTTTCTGAAATATCCAGCTAAACCGAGAAAACTTTGAACTTGTTAGCACGTTTTTGGTTCTGGAAAATTTCTAATGCTTTTGGTTTTTTCAACTGACGGCTTGATTGACCCATTTGAAATGGTATGGCCCAAGAAATAAATCGAAGATCGAACAAATTTTGATTTTCCAAAATTTATTTCTAAGCCATCATCTTCTGCATTATTAAATATTATTTCTAAGTTTTTTAAATTTTCAGCTTCTCTGTTAGCCGCAACCATGATATCATCTATATATAGAAGCATAATCTTATCCCTTATCAATGGTTGAAATATTGTGTTTATGTACCTTTGGAAAACTGACGGAGCATTACAGAGCCCAAAGGTACTTTTAAAAATTCATAATGCCTGTCCGGCGTAACAAATGCTGTATATTTTTGGCTACTATTCTTAACATCTACATGAAAAAATCCGTTTTTTAAGTCTAATGTAGAAAATATCTTCGCGTCGTGTAGATTTTCAATTATATCCTCTATTAACGGCAATGGATATCTATCTTTAGTTATTTTCATATCCTTTTCGAACCATCCTTCTTTCGCACTAAAACTATAGGGCTTGCATACTCGGAATTTGAATGTCTAATTATACCTTCTTCCAGCCACTAATTTATTTGCTTGTTAACCTCATCTTTTTCTACTTGAGGCAACCTTCTCGGATTTTGATATACTGGTGCTTCGTCTTTGAGCGGAGTTTCAAGTTGTACACACGACTTTGCTGTTTTTTCGGTGTATAATTATTGATTAAAGTTGTAATTCTTTGTTTAATGCTAGGATTTTGAATATCTGCTATGCATTCCATTTCATTTTCAATGGGTAAAACTGACACCTCAACGACATTAATATCGTTCTCTGGAATGTCATGACTTTTTGTAACTTTCCGTAATGTGACTTCTCCATTGATTATGTTTACTTAAACTGTGTTTAGTAAATCCTTACCAATAATTAAATCGTGGTTCATAACAAAATCATCCACAACATAGCAATACAGGTCGAATGACTCGCGGTCGATTTTTATCGGTAAACTTAAACGCTATACGTGTGTGTAATTTTCTTACCCAATCCGGTTAATGTTATATTGGATATACCCAATTTACGAAAATTATTTAATTTACCTAAGATTGATTTTCTGATTAGGTTTACATCGCTACCAGCATCAATTAGCCCTAGTGGGAACTAAGTCTAAACAATTCTTGGCAATGTGCCCAAAGTTATTACACTTGAAGCACCTGGTTCCGTCACTTTTATTAGGACAGCTTTGCGTAATATGGCCAATAGCTCCGCAATTAAGGCAACGAGTTCCCCCGATATTGACTTTGGGTTTTACAAAATTGAAATTTTTTGTTCTTTGGAAATCGAGTTTATTTTCCAGTCTTTTGGCCTCAATAAATTCTTTATACACATCTAGCTTTCCTCTTAACTCACGTATGTTTTTTGCATCGTATAACACCATTTTATTTGAGCTTGAATCTGGTATTCCTGCAATAATATATGACACAAGGGACTTTTCATCTATTAAATTGTTCGCTACTTTTTTCATGGTAAAGTAAAGTCAAGTACGTTTTTTGGCTTTGCTTTTTTCTAGATGATAATTTTCTGTGTATGTCCATACTAGATAGTTGAGCTGCGAATTCATCTTGTAATAATTCTTTCAGTGTTTCTGAGTTATTTATCTCTGGGGATGCTTCTACCGCAAGCCTTGCCGCACCTCGCAAAAGTTTACGCAAATAAACATATTTTTGTATGTCACTCCATTTAAATGCCGTCGCACTAGCTTCAAAAACCGCTATCCACCAATCAACATCTTGGCCTGATTCCCCATCAAATGTCATCATCGATTCTTCAACTTTGCGAAGTGGTACGGTATTATACACACTACGACCTTCTTGTCCATTACTGTTTGTAACCTCAGTACTTCCAGAACCACTCTCTCCGTTTGCATTTTCTCCCGTCATCTTAGTACCTTCTATGAAATCTGACAATCGTTTCACTAACTCTGATTTTCTTTTAAAATCAAATGGTAAATTATGCTTCTTCAAAATCGTTTGTATTTGAGGAACCTTTAAGGAATCATCCATACAAAATAAATTCGTATTCTGATTTCACTTTACCTTAACAAAACTGTTGCGTTCTTTTCCTTTTCTTTTCAATAGCTTAAGTAAGCGTGGCTGTACAGAACTTAACCTCACTTTTCTTTATAAAGGTACTTGGCTTTACTTTCCAAAACTTATCTTTTCGAACTTCACAAATATGCACTTCACTTTTCCACAATTGGACTTTTCATAGAATAAATGTTTATTTCTAAACCCGTCTCACTGTTAACATGTGATTATACCGCCAGGTCAACCCTTCGGAGCAAATAACCGCACTTACTAAAAAAAATGAATTTAACCAATAAAAATTATTAATTTTTATTTTTTAAATCGTTTAGGTTGAGCCCCCAAATTGTAGGATCGCTATACTTGGTTTTGTTATATTCAAACTGATCACAATAAAAACACGTTTATACCGAAAATAATCTCTATTTTTAATTCTTCTCACTTCAACGTTTTTCTTTCGACTCCCTTTTGTTCTCTTTTTTATATGAGGTGTCCGTTTCCAAAACTGCCTATTCGCAGCTAAGTTGTTTTTTGGTAAAACGAAAATTTCTTAAATGAAAGTTTTTTTTGAGTTATAATGTACTTTTATTGCTTTTTATTGTTCCTGAGGTACTTAAGAAAAAAATAAGCCAATTTGACTCGTGGGAAATTAATAACTAATTTTTTAAACGACTTACACAACGATTAAAACCAAAATGGAGAGTTTTGGAAACAACTAAATTTTTAGATTGATTTGGAACAGCAAGAAATGTTTTTGGGTAGTTTTGGAAAAAAAAACCAATTTATTTATTAAGAATTCAGTCTCTATTTATTTTGTCAAATAATTCAGTCTCGAAATAAAATATACTAAATACATAAAATAATTATGTACAATATAATATTTAGAAAATAACACAAACTCATTTTATTAAGTTTAATAACTTAAACCAAAAAAAAATCACTTTAAATTTGCATTGCATCCTGTTCCATAACATTAGACAATATTTCGTCATCTTCGTCTAGAACATTAGGAGTTTCAGAGGCATCGCAGTTATCAATAACATCCTTATAATATTTAAGCGATTGGCAGTTTCTCCAATCCAATCCGAAATGTTTGCTCAACAATTTATCAACATCGTCGAATTTCGCTTTCTTCACCTTGGCTTCTAGAGGCACTTCCATTGGAACTATATTGCTAGCATTTCGAAACCTTTTAAAAATCGATTTCGGGTTTCCTAGCTCAACTCTATAGTTTACTTCCCCTTGAATATATATATTATTTTCACTTTTTCGTTGAAAAATAAATTTTTTTGCAGGGCGCAAATTTAAAATGCCAGTTATTGAGGGGCTTGAAAACCTGTTGGGCTGTCGATTTCCAATCGTAAACTAGAAGATCCTCCAAATTAAAAACCGTTCCGTGATCTTTGAATATATCAATATATTCTTCGGGCTGTACAATTGTTTCTTTCTTTTTAACTATCTTTTCTATGCGTCCAAAAACTCGATCCGGTGGGATAAAAGAGTGTCCTGGTACTGGAAAAAATATTGTCACTTGCGTAATTTGTACTGGAGCGTTGTTCAGCCATTTTGTTACCATAGAAATCATTGAACGGTTTTTATTTTGCCCACCACATACATCACAAAAAAGTTTAACTGAAGTGACACTTTCATCAAACTGAGTCAAATTTAATTGATGGTAAACCGCAGAAGCGATTTCATTAGACCCTTTGGGTCTCTTTGCTTCATTCCACGTAAAACAAAAAACATTTTGCCATGATTGGTTAGATTTTGAAGAACCTTTGCATATAGTGAAATTGTACTGATACAGCTGCCTTGAAAAATATGTCGACTGATCTGGCAATTTAGGCAAGACCATGTTTTTTTGGCAATCGAAAGAGAATGCAATTTCATGGTCGTTTTCCTTTCGCAATTCTTCGTAAAATGTTTTTGCTCTCTGTTTGTGAACGTATAATTCCGTCATCGCTCGGCGTTTTCCTACAAGGTCCACTGAATTTTTTATAACTTCTTTGAGGCACAAACATTTGGAACATACATCGGTTGATGGAGAGGCAAAGCTTAGATTGAATCTGTTCACAAAAATTTTGCGAAAAAAGTCATATTTAACCAAATAAGAAACATTCTCTGAATTAAATTGCTTCCACAGTATTTTGATGCTTAACTCACTAGGCAGATACTGTTTATTTATATTGGAGTTTCGGCAATAATGTGATTGTAGGGTTTGCAAATCACTAATGAATTTGATAACTTGTTCTGTTCTGTCCTCATGCTTTTGTGAAAATCTTTTACCACCGCGATTTTCCGTCGGTACCATGCTGGCTGTTTGAAAATTCCGGCAAATGCGTTGCAGGCGGAATCTCGATATTTTTAAAACTTCTAATATAGATTTTTGACATACCTTAACGACTTTGTATGTTTTTCCATAAAGTTTTGGGATATGATAAGTAGTTGATACGTTTTTCTTTCGACTTTTAGTTCTAATGGGAGCAGTAGTTACACAATGTTTGAGTAGATAATAATCTTGCTCGATTTTTGATTTGTTATCATAAAATTTTTGATGAAACCTCCTTATATCTTGCATAGATAATGAGCTGCAATAATAACATGAAGAAGTTGGATGTTTGCAAAATGGTAGAGTCGGCAAGGCTTTTGCGGAATGCCTAATAGTATCCAATAATGTTATTAAGATTAATTCGCTTGATAAATTTTAAAAAGGACATTTACCTTAGATGTTTCTTCTTTGTCTTTAGCCAATTTTCTTTATCTTGATTTTTTTTCTGCCTTTTCTTGGCCCACATAATTTTGGCTTTCCATCAATACGATCCGATTCTTCTATATTCATAGTTATTATTGTATGTATATAATTAAAATTATTTTCAAAACTTGAACTGTACAACTACATTCACTTAAGCACAATTAAGTCATTGAAAAATTATTCGTAGATTTTGTAATTTACGTCATAGAAACACGTCACATAAATTTAAAGAACGGTCACTATGATAAAATGTATTTCAAAATTC
This sequence comes from Tipula vernalis, assembly GCA_958295665.1. NCBI lineage: Eukaryota > Metazoa > Arthropoda > Insecta > Diptera > Tipulidae > Tipula > Tipula vernalis. The sequence goes on along the minus strand of OY282560.1, from coordinate 58,217,914 downwards.
AATGCTACAGTGTGAAAACACAAAATGGAACAATTTATTATTAATTACCGATTATTTACATTTATTTCAACAAAATTGGATAAAACGTTGTATGCTACTCGTGAGCAAAGAGATATTATCCACTCGGGATAATGTCCCACTCGGCTATCGCCTCGGGGGACAAACTTATTCCTCATGGATAATATTTCGTTTTGCTCACTAGTACCATAAATAACTATAATTTAATAATAGTTATATTATTACACATCCGACGTGTACTAATTTGAAAATCCAAATGAATAAAATCCAATTTCATTCGAAAATACTGTTGGATATTAACGGTATTACGAATCATACGGTAGATTTAAAAAAACATTTGGAGAGTTTTGGAAATAAATGTGTCCTTGAGTTATAGAATATATGCAGTTTTGGAACAAAACACAAAACGTAAAAATAGAGAGTTTTGGAACACACGTGTTTAACAATTTAGAGAGTATTGGAAAAGTTCACATTTTTTTTCTTGATTTTATGGCATAAAAGATGGTTCTGGCACATTATTTTGGATTTTGTATTGTAGCCCGAGAGCTTTAATTTGATATATAACAAGCGATTATTTCAAAAATGTGTTTTAGGCAGTTTCGGAAACGGGCACCTCATATGGCATCTCTGTTTTTCGCAGTGGCGGCTTAATTTAGTATGGGTTAAATGCGACAGTGGCATTACTTACCCCACATTCATATTCGACAAATATTTATGAACTGATAAAAAGAACCGACCGCTCGAAATATGAGATTATATATCATTGTCACAGTAATGATAGTTTTTAATTTGTAAATGTGAAAACATTTCAAATAAAAATCTAAGGTTACACACATAATTTATGAAATTCTAAAATTTTTCAAAATTTTCAAAATTTTTCTATTTTTTGTAACCTTGCAAAATTTTAAAATTTCTTCATTAATATTATTGAAATTTTAGCAAAGATCAACACCATGAATGACTATGAATTAAAATTTATCATTTTTTCGAATGTTTTACAAAATTTCAATTAAATCTCAAAATTTAATTATTTCAATGTTCGAAATTTAAGGAAATTTTTAAATGTTATCATTTTCTATGATACCTATCAAATATTTTGAACTAAATTCTATCAACTAAACTATCAACTAAGATTGTAAATATTTTCTCTACATGGTGCGAATGGATTTTAATTTTCCTATTTTAGGGAAATCAATACTAATTTCAATTCAGTTTAATTATTTTCAGGCTACCTAAAAAGCGATGCGTTTGACAGTATTATAACCTTGCGTCTTTACAAGTCAAATAATTGGTGTTTTCTCTTTAAGAATTTTTTTTTTAAATCCTGTTACACAGAAAATTATGCAAGTTTACTAACCCCAATTTCAAAATTTTGATCCAATCAGTAGTATTTCTTAGTACAACACAACTTTTTCAAAGAATTTTTTTAACCGTACATATAAGAACTAAAACACTTAATTTTAAATTGTAAGTAATTTAAGAATAAAAATATTTAATTTGATTGAAGGTATACAATTGAAAGTGATCTTATATGTGTTCTCCCATCTTATGTAAGAATAGTTGTAAACAATATTCGTGATTAATATTTATGTAGTTTATGTTGTTGAAGATCAATTAAATTCCAAACCATCTCTTCTGATTTCATTATAACAAAACAAAAATTGTTCTGATCTACTTTTATTCATGTTGTTGTGTAATAACTGAACACTAAATAAATTAAATAATTACTTATAAATGCTAACTAAAAAAAAAAAAATTGAAAGTCAAAGTATTTATATTTCAGTTGTAATGTCTTCAAAAAGTAATTATGTTTTTCGTCATCACCGTAAACCCTTTACGTGATTAATTAAATATTTTGTTCACCGTAAACTAACTTATGTACATATATACAGGTAGTACAGCAGACGGGGTTAATAAAATCGAAAATTACAATTTTATGATGCAAAATTGGTTTTTGATCCAAATGAATGCACACAGTGCGCGAACATAATAAAAAAAAAAATTGTTTCTTGGTTTACATAATCTATAAGTAAAATGTCCACTTATCATGTACATAGCCACAAAGTTATTTTTTGTTTAATTTTATTATTATTTTAACAACAAATTGCACTTTATTAACTCGATATATTTCTTAAGTGTTTTTCTTAAGATTTTCGTTTATTTTGTTATGATCATAAAAGCGAGGTTTTAATTGGAATTTATTATGAAATGAAATTATGAAATATTATAAAAAATATGTCTTATCAATTAATTTTTTGTTTTTCTGTTTTTTTTTTTTTGCAGATAACAGAAAGTTTTGGATAAGGCAACAAAACATTTTCTTTTTTTATAAAGATACTTCTTTGGATATATGCATGCATACATTATAATTACGGGTAAGACATATTTTATTTTATTAAATTCCTCGAAGGTTTTAGCATTTTTATGTTATATATTAAATCGATTATATTTATATAAGTCGAAATATACATAAAAAAAAATAACTTGAATTTATAAGAATCAAAGTTGAAATAAGATCATATTTTTGTGTATATAAGAAAATCCTGTAAAACCTGAAGTTATAAAAAATAATATTTGTTCGCTTGGTATTTTGTGTTTTTGTTTTATCCATGCAGAGATCACATTTTACAACTGCCCACACAAGCGTACACGTCGTTAAATTTGTGGATATATAAATATTTAAGAAATATATATTAATATTTTGCCATGTTGACTATCTAAACAAAAAAAAATTAAGTCCGAGAGCTTGTTTATATGTACGAGTATATATACATATTTCCCGGTGGTCAAGTCACACAGCTACATTACATCACTTGGATAAAAATTTGCCTTGATATCAATTACCAAATATTTATTCACGAAATTGTTCTCATTTTACATCATCGCGAGCGCACACAAAAAATTTTTTTTTTGCTGAGTTAACTTAACGAATTCATGATAGTTCAAATTATACTTATGTATTATTACACAGACAGCATAAACTTTAACATTATTTTTTTGCTTTTATGTTTTATAATCGATTATGATCCAGAAAATTTTAACAATCACTTTTAAGGTTTTTTGCGCGATTTTTTTTTGGCAAAAATTACTTAATTATTGTGATTGCGCAAAAATTAAGAGATTTTCTCAAATTTATTGTGTGAAAATTCTTGAGCTAAACAAAAAAAAAAAATTATAAATATTATGGCCTTAATATAATAAGATTATAATGAATGAGTAATTATATTGATTGAATTAAATTAGAAAATTAAATTTAGATTTTTTTGGACATTAATATGACGTGATTCATGTACTTCAATTATGTGGACCATGTTTAGGTGGGGTTTTTAATTCTAAAGGTTTTAATTTTAATTGTTTTGACTGTTTAATTTGGATTGGTCTCTTGTGGTTGTTGGAATACGATATAACCCATAGACAACCGTGAGCAAAATTTTAATAGAAGTAACCACTCAAGTCAGTCACGGGTTTTGTTTATTTAATGTTAAATTTGAATACCTTTCATAGAATAGCTTTAGTCGGATTTAAATAGAAATTTTTGGATTTAAACAGAAATCACACGAACCCAATTACTATTGAATTAATTTTGATAAGCTACAGCCAGTGGGAATAAAATAAGATACCATTAAATCTTTTTTTTTTTTTTCAAGATTACCTCATCGCCGGTGACGGTGGTAAACAGTTTTCACTTCAACTATTGGTCTTTTCAATTGTGTTACTGACAACCAGTAAACGACTTAGCGTTCCACATTGAATTTCTCATGTTTCTCTACTATACATTTTGTGAAACGCAATAAAAAACAATTACAGTTATAAACCAACTTTTGGAACACCCTATCACCCTATTCAATAATTTGTTATCCCTATTTTGTATTTGTAAAAACAAATTATTCTTAGCTCTTACTTTGGGTAAAATTTCATTCTTATTCGAATAGGAATAACATTTACCAAAATAAGTCGCTAAACATTTTAACAATTTCAAATTGCTTTAGAATTATTCCAGATTTTACCGAATTTATAACTATTTGGGTTACTGAGACCTAAAATAATTTTTTTTCCTCCCAGCAACGACAGTAGTCATGTGAGAAGACACCAAGTCTACCCGCATGCCTCCCTATGAGACAGTGCCCCGTAATCACTCCAACAACCACACTGATCTGACTTCGCTGAAGTGAGATCAGTTGTTTGGATCTCGCCAAGTCCAACTTTGGCCAGACCTGCCGAGTTATTACGCAAGAGGTGATACTTAACCATCTGTCATCGGCGTTTATATTCCCTGTACTTATGAAATGTCTTGGCAGCCATAAAATGTGAGATGAGAAACAGTTCTGGACTACTTTCGACGTGAGGAGGTGTGATTGAAGCGCTTTAATGGCAGCCTAACTGTCCGTATATATGCGAATATCACAAACTGATATTACATTATACCTCAACCAGTCTACGGCTTCCTTTATGGCAGTTACTTCAGCTTGAAAAATGCTACAGTAGTCGGGGAGACAGAAGGAGATATTTAACAGAAGTTCCTCGCAGAACACTCCAGCCCCGACTTTCCCGTCCCGTTTTGAACCATCAGTGAAGAAGTTGATAACTCCTGGTTGCAAAACTACACCCATCATTCAGTCCTCCCTCCAGGAGGCAACCAGGAAAATGAGTCTCCATCAGAAGTTCCAGCGATTCTGCACTATTAGTGGTTCATATCCCATCCGGCCGTTGAAGATAACTTGGGATGGAAGGACCAGTTGCTAGTACTTTGCGTAGTCTAGACATCTCCGAAGACTCCTGAATTTTGCCACAGTATAGCCTCTAAGTGTTGTTCTTGACACTTCTCAATTGATATTTGTAAATTTTGGGGACTTCCTTATAGGAGTCCCAGTCTACAGCAGATTTGGTTTTCCGTGCCATTTTGAAGAATCTTTTGCATTTTAAACGTTTTTGTTGAATCTCCTTGGACCACCAGGGTGGCCTAGATTTACCGCTAGCCCTGCTAAGGGGACTAGAGCCCAAAATCGCTTAATTAAAAGTGCTGGACAATTCGTCCACCAAGTCATCGAGCTCTTGCACAGTTTTTGGAGGTTTTGGCATCGGAACTGGTAGTGAATTACCCAGAATAGTTCTAAAGGTATCCCAGTTGGTTTTCCTCCTGTTTCTGTAGATTGGGCTTTTTGGAGAAATCAAGTCCATTTCAAATTGAAGATAACAATGAACAGAAAAGGAGTGGTCCTCCGACACTCTCCAGTTTAATAAACTAATCGTCAGAAAGCTTGAGACAAGAGTAATATCCAATACTTCCTGTCTATTACTAGTTATAAATGTCGGCTTATTGCCTATGTTACATATATGTATGAAGGTTAGTATTTAAAATGTAATCAAGGAGTAACTCACCTCGTTCATTTGTGTCCGTACTTCTACAGATCGTGTCATCACCATTTGCATCACTCCCAAGGATGACTCCAACCTTGCGCTTCTGAGCCTCCAAGATTAGCTCATCTAGAATGATTGGTGGAGTATCCATTTCATCATAAGCTAGGTAAGCTGATACTAGCCAGAGGTTTCGTTTATCGACCCCAATGCTGACCGCTGAGTCTTGAGCCCAAGCACCCGATCTTCAGTGGCCCAAGGTTCCTGGATCAAGACGACATCTGTCGCTTCTTTCTTTAGAGCAGCTGAAGCTGCCTTAGAGTGGTGAAGGTTGACTTGAAGAAATGTCAGTGTCATCTCTACAGCCTCTTCTCCATCACAGTAACATCAGAGTCATCCCCTGATGAGAAGTCCTCTGAGAGCCTCTTTAAAGATTCCATGGACGTTGACATCTCCGTGTCCGTGGAGAGAGTTTCCACTTGGCTGGCTACCTCCGCGCACACAAATGAGCTATCAAGCATCGCTGTATTTTCTGAAGATGACTTCGGAGCCTCCGGCTTGTCCGCGTCCTTCTTATACACCTTGAGTGTGACTGTTCTGAAACCATATTTGATTAGACCGTTGGTTTTTTCCAGTGGTTGCCTGTCAGACGTGTAAATCGCGACTGTTTAGTATCTCCCTGGCCAATTCGTTGCGATTTGCTTCTAGTTTTGAGTAATATTTCGAACTGAATTCTTTAATTGCTTCTTTAACGGGTTTAATCAGAAGGTCGTGATGTATATTACTATTTAGAATGTACCAAGGAGCATTAGTAATACTGCGAATTATTTTGGCTTGGGCTCGTTGCAGGAATTCTCTGTTTGAAGCGCTGGTGGATCCCCATAACTGAATAACATAAGTCCATGTGGGTTTGATTATCGCTTTGTACAGTAAAACTTTATTGGCTAATGACAACTGAGATTTTCTTCCCATCAGCCAATACATTTTGGAAAATGTAATTTTTATTTGGTTGCGCTTTGTTTCAATGTGATTTTTCCGCGTTAATCTTCTATCCAGGTGCAAACCTAAGTATTTTACCTTCGTTTGTTGAGGAATATTTTTATCGTTTAATTTCACTGGTGGGCAGGTGCGTTTGTTAGCGTGAATGTGACGTGAGTTGATTTGTTTTCGTTCACTTTTATTCGCCATGCCTTTAGCGAGTCCGCGACCTTGTTTAAATAATTCTGTAATTCCTTTGAGGCAATTTCAGGATTATTGTTAGACACCAGGATGGCCGTGTCATCGGCAAATGTTGATAATATTACTTTGTTGGTTACAGATATATCAACTGTGTACAACAAGTATAATATTGGTCCTAGAACGCTACCTTGCGGGACACCTGCATTAATATCATTTAAGCAAGTAGTTGCGCTGTTTTGTTTGATCATGAAATTTTTTCGTTAGAAGCTCTTTAATTTTGTAAATTAGTCCATCGTGCCAAACTTTATCGAAAGCTTGGGCGATATCCAAAAAGGCAGCAGAACAATATTTCTTTTCCTCGCAGGTGATTTTGATTGCATTTACAATTCTGTGTACCTCGCGCCGTTCTTCTAATTTTGGTTTCAATTTCATTAGTAACATGTTTTCAAATAGCTTTGAGATTGTGGGCAGCATGCTTTTTGGACAATATGATGAGAATTGCGTTTCATTTTCCCCTGGCTTATGTATCATTGTGATCAAAGATATCTTCCATTTTTGAGGAATATAACTGGTTCGCATGATCGCGTTGAATACAAATGTTATTAGTTTTATGCATTTATCTGGCAATTCCCTTATTATTTTTCCAGTAATAAGATTATGTCCTGGTGCCTTTTTCGGGCTTATGCAAGTTTTAACTGTATTCTTAACTTTCTTCCATTTATACTTTATGGTTTGTAGGATAAACCATCATCCATTTGCTGGGGTGGCACGAAATAATTGTCTTCTTCGTGTGGGACGAATACTGTTGTTAGATGAGCAGCAAAAGCATTGGCTTTTTCTTCATCACTTCTCGCCCAATTTCCAGTTGGTAGTCTAACCGGTGGATTCGAATTTGTTGGCATTTTTAAATTTTTTGTTGCCTTCCAAAAGAATCACCTGTCCTCTCGATTGCCGAGAGATCACTTAAATAGTTCTTTCTGCTCTGGTTTCCTTCTTCCCGCAAAGCAAATCTTAGGGCCCTAATAGCTCGATTCAATTTCTGTAGCCCTTTCAGCGGATACTGTCATGACATGTTTTAGATTTTCTGCCGCCGCATCAATATCAGCTGGTGTGATCAGATGAATATTAAGTAGACAATTTTGTTCGACTAGCCTCCTATATTGATCCCAATTAGTTTGCTTGTTTGTAAGACGGTTCGGAATTTCGCTCCTTAAGACGTCAGTACTCACTGTTACTAAAATAATTTAACTACATTTCATAACTACTCTGCTATTGAGATTTTGATCGCTCGATAATTTTATAGAAGCACAGCGATATTGTTAAGGATTACGTGTATTGAAGGGGCACAAATTTTAACCGCGCATCCACAGGAAAACCAAAAGAAAAACTGCTTTTGCTTTCTTTTACTCTATTAAAATAAAGTATAGTAATCATGAAAATTTTGGACCTTGAGATTTTTAGAGATTTGTCTGTTTTGAGGTCCCCTGAGTTCGAAAAAGTGGGTTTGGAAATGGTGTCTATCTGTCAGTCTGTTAGTCTGTCAGTCTGTCAGTCTGTCAGTCTGTCAGTCTGTCAGTCTGTCAGTCTGTCAGTCTGTCAGTCTGTCAGTCTGTCAGTCTGTCAGTCTGTCAGTCTGTCAATCTGTCAGTCTGTCAGTCTGTCAGTCAGTCTGTATCCTCTCTACAGCCCAGATGGTTTAACCAATCGAACTGAAACTTCAGATTTTAAGTTTTTTGATAAATTGGGAGGTCCCAGTGAATTTTACTCCAAATCGGCCAACCGGAAGTGGCCACTCCTTTGGTCTCGAAAATTTATTTTGCAAATATCTTAAAAAGTATAAGGTTTACAAAAAACTACTTAAATAAAATGTTTCCAAAAATTAAAAACAAATAAAACAAAAAAAATAAAAAAATTAAAAAATTTAAAAAAAAAAAAATTTGAAAATTAAAAAAAATAATAAAATTCCCAAATTTCTCTGTTCGTAAAAGAAAGTCGTGTGTTGGCCACACCTCCATTTTGTTTTTCGATATAATTCCAAAATTATAGATAGCAGAAAAACCTTACTTGCCAGAAATTTGGGCCTAGGATTCTGGTTCAGTGTGGTCGTTTACGTATAATGATGTACATATGTCAGGAACCCAGGGTAATTTTTTCATTTTTTTTTTTTACAGCTGTGTTATTAAAGTTTTCTTGCTTCAAAATTTGTTTCTTTAAAAATTCAAATTCCATTAAAATAAAAAGTTATTTGAATCATAAAATACTTAAAATGACTGCAATTTTTAATAGTCGCACACGTGAAACTTTGAAACATGACAGATAGTAATTGTTAAATGCTGAAAAAACTATAAAGAATCTTTACATTTTTTAAACTCCTGAGATTTTAAATTCGTAAAATAATAAACAGTAGAAATTTGCTAATTTCTTTAATTTCCGAATTCATTAAATTTTTAATTTCGTAATTCTGAAAAATTTTTTTAAATTATTTATTTAAACCGTTGAAGAATCTTTAATTTGTTTAATTATTTTTTTAATTCTTTAAATTATTTCTTGAATTCCTTTAAATCCATTCAATTTTCTAAATTTTTTTAATACTTAAAACATTGATTAAAAATTGTTTTTAGTCATTTTTTATTCTTTAAATTTCAAAATTCTTGAAATTCTAATCATTTGTTGAGGATTTTTTGTTTGTAAATTTTTTCAAAAATATCTTGAAATTTTTGGCATCTTAAAATTTTTAACAAGATTTAAGTAACGGGGAAATACTCAAGATGACGTCTGAGGTTAAATATCTAGGGATCATTTTTTACAAAAAATTAACATGGAACCCCCCCACTTGAAATACATCGCCAATAAGGCAAACAAAGGATACTTTGGGTGCCAACGTATGTCTGGTAAAACATGGGGCCTAAACCCACAAATAATAATCTGGCTTTACCAAACCATCATAAGACCAATGATATCTTATGCGGCGTTTATATGGTGGCCAAAGACAGAGCAAATAAATGCTCTTACAGTTTTGGACAAAATTCAAAGGTTAATATGTTTGGGCGCAACGGGAGCAATTACGACCTGCCCTATTGCTGCCCTTGAAAGATTGCTGGGACTCTCACCACTCCACATACATGTTAAAAGTGTGGCAGGTTTGAGAGCCATCAAACTGAAGGTAACAAGTCAGGTTAGGCTGACTAGTTCGGGACACAATAGCATCCTGGATAAACTAAACTTGGCAGACGATATTGCCCAGCTATCAGATATGATGGTAAAGACTACGGACTGCCGGACGAACTTCACGATCCGGATACCCGAAAGGGACATGGTGGGGAACATCATTTCCTCCTTACCGCAGCACGCATCGGTGTGGTATGCCGATGTGTCAAAAACAAACGAGTGCACGGGTGCGGGGGTCGTGGGGCCCGGTTTCAGGCTCTGTATACCGTTGGGAAAGACCTCTACGGTTTTCCAGGCAGAAACCGTGGCCATCGAGACTTGCGTGCTTCAGTGCCTCAAAAAGAAGTATATACGAGTAAGAACGGAGATCTACATAATCTCGGACATGGAGCTGCTACATCAACCTTAGAAGGCTGGGTAGGGACATCAAGGTTACCCTCTTGTGGTCTCCCGGCCACTCTAATATACCAGGAAATGAGGCCGCAGACACCTGTGCAAAAGAGGGTGCGGGTGACATCTTCTATGGCCCTGAGGCTAGCGTTGCCTATTCCAAAGGCCATGTAGCGAGGAGAGTCCTCTTCTGGGAGCAGAGATGTTCTGCTTCACTCTGGGAGTCATCTCGGGGAATGAGACAGACAAAGAAGCTCCTAAATTAAAAGATTACACACTTACAGGATATAATCAGAATGGATCGATCATCTCTACATCCCCATACCATCTATTCAAAATGGGGAAACCCTATCAGAGAACTGCAGTTTCTGTAATCTGGGAAGAGAAACATCCGAACACTTGCTGTTCGAGTGCAGTCCGATTGCCCTAATAAGAATTAAAACACTCAATGCTTACTCTATTCAGTGGCCTCATGCCAACCCTGTGGATGTGCATGACCTTGTGGCGTTTATCAAGGACCTGGACCTACATTTCACAATAGATTGATTTCTCTAATCTTACACTGGGATGCACAATAGATCTTGCTGGTCGAAGTGCACAGGGTTCCTCTTACCAACCCACCCTCTTAAAAAAAAAAAGTTAAAAATTGGCTACGATAGACAATTTATCACTCACTCGACTGTAGCGCCCTTTCTCATATATAGCGGAGATTTGAATAACTAGAAAAAATAAATTCTCCATTTTCCAAAAGATTTATTTCCCCTTTTCCAAAAATTTAAAGAATTTATCCCTAAATAAACGACTTTTTATAAACTATTTTAGCATATATTCAAACCAATTTTTTAGCCAAGACAAGTGAGTGATGAATTGCGACGAGATACCTAAATCTGTTGAAAGTTTTAAATTTCTTTAACTATTGAAATTTTTGAAGAACTTTAACCTCATAGCGCTCGGTTATTAGCAAACACATTTGGTAAAATTAAGGTAATTCCAAGGCACCCAGCTAAATAATGGGTTTAGTAAATTTTCGATTCCGTTCACGCTGCCTTTAAAAAGGCACGTTACGTTTGGTTGAATAGTTTACACTACCTAGTTCATTCAAATAAAAACTGCTCCAAATGATAACAGCATATAGGGGGCGTTGCAGTTCCGAAACGAGCTAGTACCTTGAAAAATAAAGAACATCTATTCTAATGTTTCGGTGCAGTGTTTTTAAGCCGTTGCGGGTTTTGCTGTATATAAGATGGCGCCTACAGGCAACAATTAGTTTATTTGATCCCACAAGCAACAATAAGGATTGCTGGACGAAAATTTGTTGCTTTAGTTAAAATGGCGTTGTTTAAATAAAAATACATCGTGTTTTTATTGGCTGACCGGTAATTATTTTTCAGCAATATAAAAAATCTGAAAAAATATATTCTCGAAGAATTGATACGTTAATCCACCGGTAATGGTATTGATTATATTTCGAAATACTTAATATAAAGTGAAACGTCTAATATTTAAAGCTTAAAAAATGGTTTTGTAAAATTTGCCACGATATTTGATAATCAAGTTTGCCGCAAGAATTGATTATAAAGGTACCGAAATATTTGGTTAACAATTTTTCTTTTGGCGCTATTACGCATTAAGCGATAACATTCTTATATATAACGTTCAATATTTTGACTGCAATTAACGCATTATCGGCGGTTGTCAATCAGTATTTTGTATAGATTTGTGTTATGTTTTTAAGTGAAAAAGTTTTAATAATACACAAAATGCGATTTATACGCTTTGATAAAAATGCTAATTGCGCTCGACAATATCACATAACACTTTTTCGCTGACAGCAATTTTTACAAAATTCATTTACCATAATGGCTTAACATGAATATTATATTATTACGTGTCTCCGATGACCAAATCAAAAAAAACCATTTCGGTTTCTATTACTTTGATCAATATTTTTAATAACGCGTATTATATTCCAAAATCAGACAGACGTATATACATTATTTACGAGTGTCGGACCGGCTGATGAATTAGATGGATTACAATCTTTAACATTCTCATATGTGTGTGTGAAAAAAAAAATTTGTTAACCGGCTTAACATATGCGCGTTGCTGTGTTATATAAGAAATTGATTAATAAACATTAAAGAAATTGACATTTTATAATAAACGCCTTCATTTTTTTTTTTTTTCAGAAAGTACATGTAGCATGTTATAATATTATGTGGACCGTATAGATATAGATAAATGAAGTAATTGAAAAATGTGTATTTAAATTATTATTACACACGTTTTGGCAATTTCATGACGGAATGCGTCTGGTTTACATATTACACATATACAAATTACTCAATCGTAGGTGTGCGCGCGATGTTAAAGGTGATCGAGTTATATAAAAAATAAAATTTAAACGTTAACAAATCGATGTTAATTAAGTTTTGCATTCCACATTCACAAAAGTTCAGCGTCTCTTCTTCGCTTATACGTATACTATATGTACCAGAACATATAATATTTACAATATACAAAAGACCAGTTTTGTACTTTGTAAGTTAATGATAAAAAAATCTTTTTTTTTACCTTCATCCAACTTCTTGAGATGTAACAAAAACAATCAAAAAACACAAAATAAAACCAAAACGATCAGAAAGAAAAAGTGAAGATAATGCGAACTCGCGCTGTGTGTGCGCTGCAAAGCTAAAGAACTTTTAGTTTCTGTATGTGAAATCATAACATTGGAATTTTTTTGTGTGAATAAAAAATAAAAATTACACACAAAACCAATTCTGGTTTAAATCGTTTTTCAAATTTAATCCTTGAATATATTATGAGAGATGCATTTTGGTTTTGTTGCAATTCCATCATTCATTCATTATACGTCTGCAAATCGTATCCATTGCATTTGTAAATATGTGTATGTATATAAGAACGTGACGTGGTGGTAATAGTCTCATCAATCATTCTGATATTTACATTAAAAATAAAAAGGGCATTCACATAATAACCGAAACAGGGTTACTCTCAAAACGATTAAATATTTAATGAACCAAATCAAATTATTAACGCGGTTTAATAACTCTATCACCTAAATTGTAACTAAAACAAACATATACTATTTTAATTTAATTACAACTGTTATTCTGTATAATCTATGTCTAGCTATAGAGAATCACCGAAGTATTAAATCTATATAGTAAACTTTCCAAAAACAAATATAATCGCGTATAACGGTCAACACTATCTTTATTTTAATGACATCCAAAAATATCTTCTATTTTAATGCACCTTGAAGATCGGTTATGTTTTAGGAAATTTTCAGTAACGATCATAAATTGTTTAAAATTGCAGCATTTTCATGTGCATTTATGAAATAAATCTTTAAGACGTTTTAATTAGAGGACTGAAAATTAGCCTCGGTAAATTAAATAAACAAAAACTATACGCCAATGTCAAGTAAGATATATATTTTAATTTATGAGTAAAATTTGTACAGAGCAGGACGTGATTATCAAATTAGGCAACGAGGATTATAGTTTTAAACCAAACTTTGGCATTTACAATTTTTAACGATCGTTTTATTTATGCAACATCAAATTTTTTCGTACTTAACACAAATCTGACAATTATATTATGGGTTTAATACCATAATTTGCCAAGCCGGTAATATTGTTAAAGCTTAAGATGCCACTTGCGGTAAAGAGTGGTATAATACCTCTTCATTTCTTATATAGCTTACCGCCTCGTTGCATACAATTTTCCAATGTCATTCGCTCTTCATAATAAAGAAAAATTCCTTTTACGCGATTTATTTTTACAATTGCGCGAATTTATGTATATATTACATTTTATATTTTAAGCATTTTATCCACCTTCTCATCTTCTTAAGCAAAAATAAAAATTCTTTTATGCAATAAAAAAAAAAAAAACGTATTTTACATAAGAAAAATATCTTATGTGTACCTTATATACTTTATATATTGACCACAATTAGGTTCGTTAAACTTTCATCTTTGACAACAATCAGTTCTTTTCAATTGTTAAGATTTTTATAGCTTTTTAGCTTTATACATACACATGAAACACACTCACACAGGATGACTGTTAAAAGTTTTTTTTTTTTTTGGTTTGGTTTGGTTAAGATTACGATCATAAAAAAAAAATTACTGAAATTATTATTAGACATTGTTCGTAAGCTAAAATAACAAAATCGTGAAACAGTTGTTTGGTTTTTGGTGTGTGAAGGGAAATTTGCGTAATTTTTAATGAAACTTTATTTTGAATAGTACAATAATTATAAGACGGATACTACATAAGATCTCTTTCTGACCACCAGTCGAGATCATTAATTCCTTGAAAAGTGAGAAATTGATTAATTCTGTGGTTTTATCTTCTGTATTAAGTTTATACATTTATATGCTAAGCGAGAGTTACATAATTTAGAACAAGGTTTTTGGTATTTTCCAGAGTGAAATTTCTAAATATTTTGGTTCATTTGGCATAAAATTGGCAATTTAATTTTTTGCTTTTATTTTAGATAACATTTTAGACAGAACCCCATTTTCCAATCGTGACATACCAGTATTATTATTATTATTTTTAATTATACCGACAAAATTTTCAACACTTTATCTAGAAAATTAGAAGGTTAAATTCTCTATCTAATATCTATGTGGGTTAAAATTGTAATTATGTACAAGAAAAGCTACTCATCTCTTATACTTCAAGAATTGATAATTTGATGAAATGAAAGTTTTCTTTTTTAAATTAATTTTTTTTTGTTTTTTTATTGTCTTAACACCAAAACACTTATATTGATGTTTTATTGTTACTTTTAAATTTTTTTTTGGAGTGCGCGAGTTAAATGGAGTGTGAAGTTCACAAGCATGAGCATATTACAATTGTGTAACAGCCATTATGTGCAAAATAAAAAGTCATATCATTAATTTACTGTATGTACACAAGTCTTAAATGAACTGAAGGTGAATTATTTAAATAACTCTATAATGGTTATATTGTTTTGTTTAGATTTAAAAAGCAACAACAAAACTGTATAACTTAAGTAAATAGTTGATGATCATGATCTTAAGTAATAGATAAAAGTGTATAAGACAGAAACAAATTTTTTTTCTCATATAAGTAAATGAATTTTTTCGTCTTTCTAATTTGCATATACATAGTTAGTTATATTCTGTTTATTCATTTAGTTTTTTTTCGAAATATATCTACAACTGGCAAAAATAACAGAGCTGAAAAGCTTTATGTATTTATGTATTGTATATATGTTCAACGTTTAAATATTCAATTACATAATTCTGACATAGTTTGTGTGCTGCTTGTTGCTGATTATAATGAAGCGATAAACAAATTTTTTTTTTTATTTGCTTGGTACCTGAGTCATATGCTTTTATAGTTTTTATTTTTTTTTTTGGTGGAATTGCTTGTGCTTTAACACGATGTTATTGACATTTCACTTACTTACATATATGTTATGCTCATTAGATAGTTATTATAATGATATTGGCTTATACAGTATGGGGTGATCTTGATATAACTCTGTGTGAATGTTTAGAATTGGAAAATTTAATTAGTTATGAAATATCACAAGAAATTATAAGTTTGTTCGGATGGACAATAGACCACCTGATGAGATTTCTTTTGAGTATATAGATTTATAGTGTGAGACACAAAAACTCATTTTGCATGTTTTAGTATTTGTTGCATTTGATGCCAACATTTTCCAATCCATGTATTTTGGAAAACGAAAAGGTGCAATGATAACACATTGAGCCTTTCGCAATCTGATTGTCTCCAATTTTCATAAGGGTCGGGTCGTTTAGATGTAAGACTTCTTCTTCAACTGGACTATGGGGTCATCAGCAGCTGGAACTGAAAATTAAAAATAGGCTATTATAGAGAGAAGATAACTGATTTAAAAGTAGTGTTTAATTATTACATTCACATGCTGCATTTTTCAATTCTACAAGAGAAATGTGTTGATTAGCTTCCGTTTCCAGAACCAAGGATAGATAGTCTCTGTTAAAATATTAAAACAAAAATTCATTTTGCTAACAATTCTTGATTGAAACTGATAAGAAGCTTACCAATTTCTTTATTATTTGTGGTTGATTGCAATTGCTGGCATCGGAATAACGAACTATAGTTTCATTTTTGGGGGAAGATTGAATATGGTTTGACGAGCTTTTATGTTGAACCGGCGTTTTGGCTATTTGGTCTTCGAGTTTTTATCCAACAGCTTGTCTTTTTTTATCAAACATTTTAAAGCACTTTTCTCCTTTTTCATTCTCATTTTTTCAAGCCGAACTGCTTTTCGATTTTCCTTTTCCAAAATTTGCTTGTCTTTCTCCAATTTCCTTTCCCTTTGTGAATTGAGACAATGGGGAAGTGATCACAAATGGTTTTGCTGGTTTCATAGTTGGTGTTCCAGTTTTTACAGGTGTTATAGGCCAATCTAAATAATTTTCTATTGAAGTTTTAGAACCTGTTAGCTCTTCTCCAAGCGTGATCACAACTTCCTCGCTAACTGAATATTCATCGAAATTATGTAGGGTTTGTGGATCACAAAATGGATTGGAAATGCTTTTATCAATATAAACCAACTCGTTTATTTTGTTAATATCAATCATTGATGTAGTCTGCATCCAATACTTGTGTGGTGCATTCAAACCTTTCAGATGTTGTGAGGCCTTTCATTGTCATAAACAGCTGGAATAGTAACTTAAAATTTTCATCGTACTGCTTTAAAGTTTGTGGGTTTTTCAAAACATCTTCAAAAATTTTGATTTTTGAATCGCCGACAATTTCCGAAAATTTTTCGTAATTAATTGAACCGTCCAAAGGAATTGTATTAGGCACAAAGGTATTTGATGATTTACCGAGACACTTTGAAAAATCTATGGCGGTGAAATCCCACGGAAACAAACCACATGCCTTGAATCCATTTGCAATTATTTGTGGCGTAATGTAGTTATCAAAAGATTTTAGTAACAAAGGTGCAAACTTGTCTCGTGTAAATGAAGCACCCGGATTTTCTTTGCGCCATTTGTGAATTATTTTGGTCCAGGAATTTTTCAATGGTTTGAAAGCTGCAAAGTCACACGGTTGTAAAATTCGAGTTGCATTTGGGTACAAGGCGATAATAATAATGCCCAGCCGCACACATAATTCACTTACCTTTAGTGTCATGTGTGCGCTATGACCATCGACAAAATAAATAACCGGAAATTTTATTTTATGACTTACTAGATATGGGTGAAAGTGTTTTGATATGTATTCATAAAATACCTCTTTGGTCATCCAACCATTTTCTGAAATTGCCAGGGCCCAACTTTGAGGCACAGATTTCCGGATTTCTTCTGGCACCCTTTTGTACGGGTAAATCATCATGGGTGGAACAGTTTCACCACTGGCACTAAATGTGCACATGACGGTTAAATTTGATTTCGGCGCTCCTCGATCAATTTCACAAATATTTCGTGCTCCTTTCGCAGCTAGCACATATCGAGTTTTCGGGCACAGTAGAAAATTTGTTTCGTCACCATTATATATTCGTTCTGGATATTCCATTATATTTAAATTATTACTGTCGTTTACATAACGATTAACTGAATTAAACCAGCGCTCAATGTCGCTAGCACTGACTCTGGCACTCGCTGTTGTCACTGGATCTGGAACTCTAATTGCCACATTCGGATTTCGTTTTAAAAAGCTGTTAAACCATCCTCTTCCAGGTGTATTGTTTTTAAATGGGGTAACTCTTTGGTCTGCATCGATAAATTCCTTAACGCAATCAAAAACGTCTTCTTTCCTTTTCGGAAACCCTTTTTTTTGGCAGGCGATAAGCCATTCCGCAACAGCATGCTCTTCACTTGTGCTTAGAATCGTAGGTGGGCCAAGTTCTGGTTTTGGAATGGTTTGCCCCAACCGAAAAATTAACGTTGAATGCGGGATATTATAAATTCTTGATGCTTTTACTTTCTTTTACTCTAGTAAAAAAAGTATAGTAATCATGAAAATTTTGGACCTTGAGATTTTTAGAGATTTATTTGTTTTGAGGTCCCCTGAGTCCGAAAAAGTGGGTATCGAAATGATGTCTGTCTATCTGTCTGTCTGTCAGTCTGTCAGTCTGTCTGTGTCCTCTCTACAGCCCATATGGTATAATCAATCGAACTGAAACTTCAGATTTAAGCTTTTTTGATAAATTGAGATGTCCCAGTGAATTTTACTCCAAATCGGCTAACCGGAAGTGGCCACTCCCTTGGTCCAGAAAATTTGTTTTGCAAATATCTTAAAAAGTATAAGGTTTACAAAAAACTACTTAATACAAAATGTTTCCAAAAATTAAAAACAAATAAAAATAAAAAAATAAAAATTTAAAAAAAAAATTTAAAAATTTAAAAATTAAAAAAAAAAAAAATTAAGAAAAAAATCAAATTTCCCAAAATTCTCTGTTCGTAGTTCGAGAGTCGTGTGTTGGCCACACCTCAATTTTAACTAAGTAATTAAGGGACTTATTCCATGTGCTAGCGAAATCTTTATCATCATTGTTGAGTGCGATTTTCAAAAAATAATTTCATAGAACTTTTACTAACCGAAGGATCCGTATGGATTAGGGTTTTCTAACTAGGTAATTAAGGGACCTATTCCATGTGCTAGCGAAACTTTTGTCATCATTGTTGGCAATGGCCGATATTGGCCCTTAGGAGTTGAGTGCGATTTCCAAAAATAATTTTGCAGAACTTTTACTAAACGAACGATCCGTATGGATTAGGGTTTTTAACTAGGTATTTGAGGGACCTATTCTATGTGCTAGCGAAACCTTTGTCATCATTGTTGGCAATGGCCGATATTGGCCCTTAGGAGTTGAGTGCGATTTCCAAAAAAATAATTTTGCAGAACTTTTACTAAACGAACGTATGGATTAGGGTTTTCTAACTAGGTATTTGAGGGACCTATTCTATGTGCAAGCCAAACCTTTGTCATCATTGTTGGCAATGGCCGATATTAGCCCTTGGGGGTTGAGTGCGATTTCCAAAAAATAATTTCGTAGAACTTTTACTAAACAAACGATTCGTATGGATTAGGGTTTTTTAACTAGGTATTTGAGGGACCTATTCTATGTGCTAGCGAAACCTTTGTCATCATTGTTGGCAATGGTCGATATTGGCCCTTGGAAGTTGAGTGCGATTTCCAAAAAATAATTTTGCAGAACTTTTACTAAACGAACGATTCGTATGGATTACGGTATTTTACTTTCTATTACTCTAGTAAAATAAAGTATAGTAATCATGAAAATTTTGGACCTTGAAATTTTTAGAGATTTATTTGTTTTGAGGTCCCCTGAGTCCGAAAAAGTGGGTTTCGAAATGGTGTCTGTCTGTCTGTCTGTCAGTCTGTCTGTGTCCTCTCTACAGCCCATATGGTTAAATCAATCGAACTGAAACTTCAGATTTAATCTTAACGGCTAACCGGAAGTGTCCACTCACTTGGTCCAGAAAATTTGTTTTGCAAATATCTTGAAAAGTATAAGGTTTAAAAAAAACTACTTAATACAAAATGTTTCCAAAAATTAAAAACAAATAAAAATAAAAAATTAAAAAAAAAAATTAAGAAAAAAATAAAATTTCTCAAAATCCTCTGTTCGTAAAAGAAAGTCGTGTGTTGGCCACACCTCAATTTTTTTCTTTGTTATCAGTTTTTCTCGAATTTCCAACAAAGCTTTCTGAAGAGTCTCTTCTTTATTTTATCTAAATTTCATTTAATAAATTAATATTAAACTAATATGATCAGCTAAACATTGATTCATTTAATTTTGTAGTGACAATAACTGTAACAATGCGTACACAATTATTGACACTATAATGTCAATTGCTATAGCAAGGAAAGACATTTATTGACAGTCTAGGATCAATTACTGAAACTTTATTAAATGTTGATATAGTCATTGACATCTAGCGTAGTTATTTATTTATAATATTTTAAATTAATTTAATTAATTTTATTTTCGTAAAAACATTTAATTGAATAGATAGAACGTAAATCTAATCAATTTTTTATTTAACAATTACGGAAAAATCACTAACCTTTCGAGCATTTCTTGTTCAAAATCACTATAATTTCACAATAACTTGTTGCTTGATTTTCACTGATGTTAGTGTAGAAACGTTTGGCGAACGACTGAATTAAAAACCCGATATTTAAAATAAAAAGAGGAAGAGATTAATTTAAATTTAACATTAATCTCATTTTTATGATGCTTGTATGATACAAAAGAGTGATAAATGCTAAATAGCTTGATGGTGTCAAATACTGTATCAAAATTCCTGGGTGTCAATAGCTATAGCATTTACGCTATGTTTAATTTGAATTTTGACCTTTTTATTTTACAGAAAATCCATTTGACGAAATTCATATTCAAATTCTACAGTCTATTAAAATAAATTCTAATTTTTGAAAATAAAAATACATAATTTTGTTTTACAGCATTTTGTTCAAATTTTCTAACTTCAAAGCCCTCTCTTAAAAAACTTAGAGTTAGTTTATTTTGAAATTTGGACTATTTTTGGCGAAGTTTATCATCTTAAACGTGGCCCTTCTCAAATGTTTTTAATTTTAAATCATAAATTATTTAAATTTTTTTCAAACTACTCTTGGCTAAATATATGAGTACGAATTTTGGTCGTATCAGTAATTTTTCAGTATAATTTTTTTTATAAAAAATTATTAAGATATTCCGGAAACGCCAGACAGATAAATACTCTCCCCTTCGTTATAAATGTAAAC
Source organism: Tipula vernalis (assembly GCA_958295665.1). Classification (NCBI taxonomy): domain Eukaryota; kingdom Metazoa; phylum Arthropoda; class Insecta; order Diptera; family Tipulidae; genus Tipula; species Tipula vernalis. The sequence goes on along the minus strand of OY282560.1, from coordinate 58,197,010 downwards.
CAAACAACAATATAATTTACTGTTGAACATCTAAAACGTAAGTTGCACGAAAATCGGCGACCTCAAGTCTCATTTTATGAACACAATTCTAGCATTCTAGAGTAATTAAGAGCCATAACCATATGTCATAATATTTTACTAAGGTGTAAATCTATAGTAAAAATGATATTTTTTAGCTTTAAGTTTTTCAATGAAATAAACTTGAATGTTACAAATTATGTTCTAATGAAGCGCGTTTGAGAGGCTTACAATTTTCATGAAAATAGTTTTGTATTTGTGAAAATGAGTAAAGTTTCTGACGAAAAATGCAAAAACGCTGCCCAAGCTCGGGAACATTTTTTTGGTGTTTACTGTCAAGATGCTCTATCAAATATAACAGCATGTAAATGGTTTGCTCGTTTCCATTCCAGGGGTGTTCTCTTCCTTCATGACAACACCAGACCATACAAATCTTGGATAACTCGGCAAAAATTGAGAGATTTGCTGGAAAGTTTAGATGCATCCACCGTATAGCCCTGCCCTTGCACCTTCTGACTACCATTTATTACGATCTCTGCAAAACTCCCTTGGTGGTCTAAAGTTAGCGTCAAAGAAGGACTGAGAACCAAACCACAGAGGTTCTACACCGATGGAATTATGAAACCACGAAAAATGACAAAAGTATATATATATGTTTATGTACTTGAATAAAATTCATTTCAGTACAAAATAAATTCCATAACAATTTTAAAAAATTATATATTGGACAAACAGACAGATCTTTGGACCGAATATTCAGAAAACAGATATCCCTAATCGAATTATGCAAAACATTTTTTTTATTGTAAATTTATAAGTGGTAAAATATACATAAAGTACAAAATCTCAGCTAGTATCAGAACGTCCGTGGTACAGGAGTCTACAACATAAAATGCAATGATCACACAAAATTTTGGCCAACCTGTTGATTTGTTTATCGATTTTGTTTTGCATTTCAGTTTTATCAAAGCGAATATGGAATCTTATGGATTATGCATCATTATCTGTATGAGATATGTCTGTTAATAACTCATCTACTTTGATAGTAAATTTATAATTTATTGTAAACATCAGTCAGCGAATATTTTTGTTGCAATCGTTCGATTCAATAAAAATATTTACATTTTGAATCCTTTAGCAAACATTTCCTAGATGATCTTGCCTGAGAGTCTTCTTTTGGCAAAACAATTTGTTGGATAATTCCTTCTTTTGGCAAAAAAATTTGTTGGATAATCTAATAGCCTAAAAAATTGTTGTATTTTTGGGCGATTTTGTATTACGCTAAATAAGAAACACAACCTCAGTTTTTACGATCATGTGCAAATTCTAGATAATGGATACTTTAATTTTGGAAACAAAACAATAGAAATCACTAAAGATTAAAGAAATGACGTATGCAAGATTCTATTTGCGGTAAAGTCGATGGTTGGGAAATCTCTCTCTCTTTCTCTCTGGCTTTCACATCCCATGGAGGGATTTTGCCGCCCGCGCTAAGGTCCTCCATCCGTCTCGATCCATCGCTCTCGTCCTCCAGTTTCGACATCCTAATATGTATATGTAGATCTTGTTCGACGTCGTCACGCCAGCGCAGTCGGGGTCTTCCTCTACGACGAACACCGGCTGGTTGTTGGTGGAACACTTTATTGGTCATTCGTTGTTGTGGAGACCGTGTAATGTGACCGAGTCATCTAACTCGATTGGATTTGATGAATCCGATAATATTGCAGCCTCCAAGGAGTTGCCTTATCTCGTGGTTCATACGAATCCGATATTCGTTGTCCGCGACCTTAATTACCTTAATTGGACCAAAGATTGAGCGAATGACCTTCCTTTCGAAGGTAGATAACAATCTACAATCGTTAGAGGTCATGGTCCAGCTCTTGCTTCCGAAAGCCAGCACAGGTCTTATGAGTGCTTTATAAAGTGCGAGCTTGCACGACTGCGACAGATGTTTAGATCGCAATAATTTCGATTCGGCGTAGAAAACTCGTTGTCCGGCAGAGATTCGGGCTTTTATGTTTGCCTGCATATCATTCGACGATGTTATAACTGACACGAGGTATTTAAAATTTTCGACGCTATCAAAGTTATGGTCGCCAATTCCGAGATTTACCATAGATATGTTCCTGGGTGTTGATAACAGTTTTGTTTTGCTGCTGTTCACCTCCAAACCAAGTCTTCTTGCGCAGCGATCGAGCTGTATGAAACTGTCCTTGATCGCTAGGTCTTCGGCCAGGAAGCACGATATCATCTGCATATCCAAGAATTTGGCCTGATTTATTAATATACAGCGCGAAGTTTTAATGTTGCTTTTTCTCACTACGCATCTCCCTGTCGAACACCAGGGGTGCTATTCTTGAAACATTACGAAAATTTTCGTAACCGAAAATTTTCGTAATGCTATTTTCGTAATAGTAATGGTGAAATCATAATTTAGTATTCTTGAAACCATTACGAATATAACGAAGAGAGGCAAAAAGAACTAATAAAATTTCGAGAGAGAAGATGAAAATGTAAGTTCTTAAAATGGTATTCTTGAAATCCGGATTACGAAAATTTTCGCAACGGAACGTTACTAAAATTTTCGGATGGTTTTTTTGTTTCTTATTGCATTTCGTAATGAAATCATTTAGATTTTTGTTTTAATTATATTCATACAAAGACGTTCATAAAACTCAATAATTTCTGTTGATGGTTAAAAATAATATGTATTTACATTTCGCTAAATATTTATTATTTTATTACCACAAAAAAAAGGGTACCTATTTGTTTGTGGTATGTTTATTATTTTCTTAAAAATAAGGGTAATAGCTACAATACTAATTGACAATTTGGGATGTATTTTTAAATGTCGCGTGTTGTAATTGGAATTGGATTGATATACCGTCACAGGTGGCTAATACTAATGGTACGTAAAGTCATACAATCATACCATCATACCATAATAGTATCGTACGACAGTACGATCTAAAATCATATCGCCATAGAATCAAAGGACAATGCCACTACATAAACAGCCGTGACATCAGTCTAAACAGTCAAATCCCCAGGCGAATAAAGATTTTTATTTTCCTATGAAACATAAACAAAATCATATTGGAATTATTTTGTGTTGTCTTTATTTTCAGTTTAAATGAACATTTTTATTGATAAATATAAACAATTTTAAATTAAATATATCGAATTGCAGCTTGTACACAATTTTAATTAAAATTAATAAAATTTTAATTCACAATTTTGCGTTTTAGTAAATTCATTTTTATTCTCAAACATCGTCAGCCTCCGTGCTTTTTTTTTAAATTTCATTTCGTAGATTACTAGATTAGTTTTATTACTTTACCAATGCTACTACATAAACAGCCATGATTTATAATAAAACTAATCTAGTAATCTACGAAAAGAAATTTAAAAAAAAACACGAAGCCTAACGATTTCCCTAAATTTCTCTAAAAATCAATTTACTAAAATGCAAAATTGTTAATTAAAATTTTATTAATTTCAATTAAAATTTTGTACAAGCTGCAAGATATACAATGTGTTTGGTCGTCAAGTGACCGGCCGGAAAATTCTGAATATTTATGTAAAATTATCGCAAAAAATCCTTTAAGGTGGGTGTCTCATTTTCAAGTTATGGGCTCGATTATAATTCTGTTTGCGGTTTTTGAAAAGATGAAGTTTATGAGTCACTTTATTTGATAGTTTGCGCACTTAGCTAGGTTTTTTTAAAGAATGTAAAAAATTTCGGGAAAATAACATTTTTTTTAGTAAAGAAAACCTCTACTTTTTAAAAAACTGAACTGTAAACCGTGAAAATGTCCCATTAAGTTAATTATTTTAATTATTATTATTAATCTACAGCATAATATCTACAAATTGACAAAACTTTGTTACTAGCTAACTCTTAAAAATATCGCGCAAAAGTTATTTAAATTAAAGTCAAAGAAATAAAATAATACTATTTTATTAATAATCAATAAAAACAATTTTTATTACAAATTATTAAACATTTTTAATTAAATGACATGTTCGAAATGCCCTCCACTCTCTTGTAAACAAACAAGGGCTCTCCTGATCACACTAGTTGTTGTCCAACGCAATTGTTAAGGGTTGCCTCTTGTTTCTGCTGCAGCAGCGAAAATTCTTGCTGTCAGAAATAAAAATCTAGGGGCGTAAGATCAGGGGACCTTGGCGGCCAGGCTACAGGACCTCCTCTACCGATCCACCGTGGATTATTTTCATTCAAATTATCACGTATTATCTTTGCAAAATGTGCTGGAGCTCCATCTAATTGCAGCTGCATTCGCCTTCTCCTCAACAATGGCACTTTTTCCATGACAACGTGATTCCTGAAAATTCTAATAATACGTCTAAAATTAAGCCTGTTTATTACCACGTAAGGTCCGATAAGTTAATCGTGGATCATTCCCGCCCATACATTTATAGCAAATTGGCTCTGGAAAGCTGTCTCCCTTACGACGTTTGGGTTTTCGACAGCGCAAACATGGAGGTTTCTATAATTTGTTATACCCGCCATGGTGAAAGTAGCTTTATCTGTCTACAATATTCTCCTTATAAAATTGACATCATTTCTTTGCTGTGAAAATATCCAGTTACAAAAAACTGATCTGGCACGATGGTCCACATTTCCTAGATGTTGAGCACGGCGGAAGTGATAAGGATTAAGGCCTTCTTGACCTCGATATGCCTAATCTAATAGACAGGCGGCTGATACTTGTCGTAGGTTCAGCGCGTATTAATCGTAATAAATCCTCTTCCAACGTGTACGTTAATATTCACGCTGGACTCGTGTTGTTGTTGGAATAATCCTTGTTTGGGAAAACGTCGATGTATTGTCCTTTTAATTTTCACACAAACTTAAAATTGTTAAAACACAGAACACTGAGAGTACATGTGTGAAAGTGTCACACGATTGGATACCGAACAACTGAACTATTTAATATTACTTACCAATTTGAGTTTTCGATCATTTAAAAGATTTGGTTAGATAACATCACTATACCTAAACGGCTACAAACGCCATTTTTTCGACAAATTGGTGTTCGAATATTTTATGAGTTAGGTAGTAACAATGTTTTAATAATTATAAATAAAATAACCATGCCATGGGACATTTTTTCGACTTACAGTTCATTTTTTTTAAAAAGTAGAGGTTTTTTTAAATAAAAAAAATCGTTTAAGTAAAAAAATGTGATTTTCCCATAATTTGTTACATTCTTTACAAAAACCTGGCTTAGTGTGCAAATTAACCAATAAAGTGACTCAAAAGCTTTAAAAAACCGCAAACAGAATTAAAATCGAGCCCATAACTTGGGAGATATGATGAAAAATGTGAAAAGCTATCACCAACACACAAGGGGTCACTTGCAGACGAAACAGATTGTATTTAATTTAAAATTATTTCTATTTATCAATAAAAATTTTCAATTAAATTGAAAATAAAGGCAACACAAAATCCCATATGATTGTGTTTACGTTCCATTGGAAAATAAAAATCTTTATTGCCTTAACACCACTACAAGTTTTTTTTTTCATGGCTTTTTATGTAGTGGCATTGCATAGGATCATATTGTCGTACTACCATACCATCAAACCATCATGCCATCATACACGACATAACATTATATCATCGTTCAATCGTACCATCATACAATCATATGTACCGCCGTACCATAAAAACAGATTTTTGGAAAAAAAAATTCTAAATCGGATAAGCGATTCTCGAGATATCATGGGTACAGACATCCAGACGTCCAGAAAGACGGACAGACATTTTTTTTTCTTTTTCGGACTTAAGGATTTTCAAAACGTCGAGATAAATGATTTTGGATCAAACAAATTTTTGGCCATTTTTGACAAGATTTCAATACATTGGTCTTTTTAGACCGAAGTAATTTTCCCTTTAAACGAAAAAGTAGCATACACAATCATTTTTAATATATTTAATTTAATATTAAATAAATAAGCCATTATTGACAAAAATTCACAACAATTTATAATTTTAAGTAAAGAAAGCGTCCGCTTCGCTTAATATTCTCAGTTATACTAAACTAAACTAACATTTTTAATCATCTCTTTCGAAATCTTCTTAGTTTTTTATTCCTCTCTTCGTAATTTTCGTAATGGCTTCAAGAATACCAATTTATGATTTCACCATTACGATTACGAAAATATTGTGCATTACGAAAATTTTCGTAATGTTTGAAGACAGGGCATTTAAAATGATAAAACAAAATTGTTCCAAATGAACTTGATGAATGATAAAAATGAAACTTTAAATTACACATTGCATTAATTAATTTCCAATCATTACAATTTTAACAAATAAATATAAAAGTTAAATAGGCAATATAGCTTTAAATAACATATTTTTGTTGTATTGAATCACATATTCCATTTTTGTCCGCTATAGCCAATTGTCAATTACAAAAAAATCTCATACCCTTACACGTATTGTTTAAAATTAGAAAGTGGTCAAGCATTTAAAAAAATATCCCAAGATTTAGGTATACGACATGTAAATACAAAAATTTAGAAGAAAATATGGTTTTGTTCTAGTTAGGTAGTAAACAAAACCGAATGCATGTAAGTTATGTACATCGTTATCTCGAAATAAATAATACATATTTTTAAGAACACGTGAAACAAAGAAAAAAAAGGTACCCTTTTGTTTTCACTTTTTTATAAAATATTGAGAATAGAAAATATTGAGTTTTATGAACATCCTTATCAATATAATTAACACAAAAATCCAAATGATTTCATTACGAAATGCAATGGGAAACGAAAAAACCATTACGAAAATTTTAGTAACGTTCCGTTGCGAAAATTTTCGTAATTCGATTTCAAGAATACGATTTTAGGGTTTTCGTAATACTTTGACACTAACTCGCAATACGAAAGTTTTCGTAATGTTTCAAGAATAGCACCCCATGTTATTTCAAAGGAGTCTGACACAGTTTCTCTGGAATTCCTAGGCATATGAGCACGGCCCATAGGTTTTCGCGGTTTATACTGTCATATGCCTGTCTGAAGTCTATATACAGTTGATGTATGGTTATGTTTTACTCCCAACATTTTTCCAAGATCATCCTCATGGTAAAACATTGGTCAGTGCTCGATCGGTTGGGACGAAAACCACATTGATAGTCGCCAATGATGTTTTCGGCGAAAGGGATGAGTCTGGCAAGTACAACATTAGCCAACACTTTGTAAGCAGTGCTCAATAGGGCGATCCCACGATAGTTTCCACATTTAAGACGGTCTCCTTTTTTGTGCAGTGGACATATGAGTGCGGTCTTCCAATTCTCCGGCAGCTCTTTTTGGTCCCAAATAGAGACGATGAGATCGTATAGATTTGTTGCAAGAGTAGCGCCTCCGAGCTTAATCAATTCTGCGGGGATTCCGTTGAGACCGGGTGCCTTTCCATTTTTTAATCTACTAATAGCTGCATCTAATTCCTCTACTGTGGGATATTCGACAAAGACTTCTTCACCTGAAGGAGCTATTGCTCTAATGAGGGTCACTTCGTCATTCCGATTTAGCAGATTTTGAAAGTAGGTTTGCCATACAGAGAGAACATCAGCCACGTTTGTTCTCAGCTCTTCATTTCCGTCTTTGATGGCTGTACTTCTTGGATGGAAGTCTTTAGTTAGATTTCTGGCGTTAGCAAAACAGTCGCTTGAATTTCCTATTGCCACTTGGAAGCTGATGTTTTCGATGCAAGATCTTATATGATCGCGCTTCTTTTGTCGAAGGTATTTAGTCGTAGCTTTCCTAGCGCGGAGATATTCTGCTAGAGTGCTTCTAGTGTTGCGTGCCTACCATTTCTCACGAAGCGTTCGTTTATTTTCGACGACCCTTCGGCATTGATCATCGAACCAATCATTGCGGGACCTCGGAGGCCTTCTTCCGATGGAACTTTGCGCCGCGGGAGTTATGGCTGACTGTAAAGCGTGCCATCGCTCTTCGATGTTAGGAGGAGCTTCTTCGTTGTTATTGGGCCGGTCTAAATAATTAGTGATAGCTGATTGGTAACTCTGCAGTGACGCTTGGTCTTTTAAAGCATCTATATTCCACCGAACGGTCTTTTGTGCTTGTCTATTGAACGTAGATGACAGTTTGCACTTATACTTAAATATGACAAGCACATGATCGCTGTCCATGTCTGCACCTCCTATGCTGGTGAAGTGTCTCTTAGACACCATGACGTGATCGATTTGGTTTTCCGTTCTTCCATCGTTCGATCTCCACGTTGCTTTGTGGATTCTCTTGTGTGGGTAAAACGTACTTGATACAACTAAGTTGTACGTTATTGCCAGGTCGGTGACGCTCGGCTACTACAATTCGAGGCATGGTAATGCAATATGGGAAAATTCTGCAACAAAAGTACAAGACTGAATTTCAAGACTTGAAATCTCAAGGTAAACGTTTCAGCCTCTCTTTTGACGAATGGACTTCGTCTAAGAACCGGCGTTATTTGAATATAAATGCATATATTAAGTGTACATTTTTTAATTTGGGACTAGCTCGAGTACGTGGATCTTTGCCGGCAGAAAGTTGTATCAAACTTGAAGAAAGGCTGGAGTTATTTTGATTAAACTTACACGAATTTACAAAAAACCTAAATCCGTACCAAATGACGAAGGTGATGAAGATGAAGAAGATCAAGATAACGGATTTCAAATTGTTTGCACCGAAGATGGATCAGAAGAACTGGTAGATAAGCTGTATCCATTGATACGTAAAGTAAGAACTATAGTGAAGTTGTTCCAACGATGACATTCTTCAAAAATATGTTAAAGAAGAATTTGGAAAAGAAATTCAATTATTGATTGACGTAAAGACACGATGGAACATCCTTTATTTTATGCTAGAACGTTCTTATAACGTAAAAAACAGCATTTTAAAATCCTTAATCGATCTCAACAATTCAACAATTTCGTTTGAAGAAAATGAATGGGACATGATTAATATTTTGGTGACAACGCTTGTACCTATAAAGTTAGCTGCGGAAGAACTATGTCGCCATGATGCAACATTAATATCAGCTGATGCAACCATTTCCTTCATGATCGATAATTTGGGCAGCAATGAATTGGCTCTTCAAATGAAGGAATCGCTTTTCCTCCGAATGAATGAACGGCGAACTAATGCAGCGAGTTTGCTGCAATATTTGCATACATGCAAACAAGATTATGGCTCTGGAGAATTAGAGCTAGACTCCCTATTAAAGTTTGCACGTCCAAGCAACAAGACGATTTTGTCCATGATTACTGACATGTCAAAACCACACAGCAGCAATCTGTCATCTGAATCTGACTCAGAAAATGATGTCGTTGTTGACGAAATTGGATTGTCTTTGGAAGAAAAACTCGATAGGGCAATTCACAAGGAAGTCAAATCCACGATTACTCCGCAATTAAGAACCAAAAATATTATAACCAATATTATAAAAAAAGAATTGGCTATTTTTGAAGTTGAGAGTAATCGTGAAAAGAATCTGGATAGGTGCTATGATAGCCTTAATTCAATACCACATACCAGCGTGGAATCAGAGCGCGTATTTTCTGGTTGTGGAAAAATTGCCACCAAAATTCGGTCACGGCTAAACGAAAAAAGTTTGGATATTTTGTGCTTCCTCAGATCACATTTTAAAATGGAAGCAGGAAAGTAAAGGGGAAGTTAGGGAGTCAAAATATAAAAATATATTCTTCCGATTTCGAATTTATTTGTTATTGAATTTATATGTGATTTTTTGTTAATAAAAATGGATTTAAAACGTTTTTCTAAATTATTACATTTTTTAATTGTTTTTAATTTAAAAATTTTTAGAACCGGTTCAGAACCGGGTAACCGGGTTTAAAAAATTCTAGTACCGCAAAACCGGTTCTGAGAAATGCTTCGGTTCTGGATTCTATAGTCGTTTTCATTTAAAAATTTGGCTTAGGAAAAAAAGTGATTTCCCATATGTTTTGTGTGTTTTACTATGAAAAGTTTGGTCTCTTCCTCGTTTCTAATTCGCTTATAAAAGCTTCGATTTTTAGACTATGGCTTTGTATAATCTAGGTTGCTTTGTGAAAGCTTATGAACCATCCAATTTTTTTGAATTTCGAGAAAAGCTACAAAATTGTAATTCTCTGCTGTTTAAAGGTTTACTGAAGAACATTTACACCTGAACGACTTCGTTTCTGAAATAAGTAATGTAAAAAAATCTAAATTTTATGTAAAGTTGTTTTATCCAATTGAGTCATAAAGAGATTAAACTTTAAATATTTTAAAAATTAAATGCGTGGTTTATTACGTGTTATCTACATTTTATTCTATTTAATTCAAGATACGCAACCAACTACCCAAACTCAATTAAAATTTGGCCAAGCTAATTGGCCTTACAATTGACGAACAATAGGTTATTACTTTTCGTTCCACCTCGCAATAATAAGACACTTTCAATAGTTAATTTATATGAATAGGATTCTATTGTCATCCTTGACGCTATTAAACATGCATAACCTCCATTAAACCGGACTAAATTAATTCAACAGTATAACTGTATAAATTAAACATTCTCTTCCGTGAATAACTTAAATTCTAAAATCAAAAAGGAGATGCCGATGCAAATAATTTAATGCCACATAAATCATCAAATATAAAAGCGATTAATTTTGGAAATTAATAAATACAAAAATTATTTGTTTGCAGATCTATACCGTTCGAATCCATCTTACATTATCCACTTTCATGTGTAATGAAATTAGAAATTTTTTTAAGTCACACAAAACTCGATATGCGCTGTCATCAAATTGTTCGAATAATAATAATAATAATGAAAGTGAAGCTGTATAACTGTATAGAAGTACATAATGAAATAAAATCATGATCGCAAAAAGTACAAGATCATATAAATGCATTTTCGATCAAAACAACATTTTACGATGTTTTTTTTTTTAGCAAGTACCTAAGAATATTTTACTTTCTTAAATAAATATTTCTTAGTGAAATGATATAAAATTTATATTCTAATAAATAAACACTTTCTGAACTTTTATTTTTTTTTGACGATCGCGCGGGGTGATCGGTTCACCGTAAGAAGAAGAGATAAAAATAATTTGAATATTATTTATAATCATCATCTAATAAACACTTATATTTATATAAATAATTTACGATCATTATCCACGTATATAAAAAGTACACATATATTTATCATCACGATCGCGTTGTTAGTTGATCATTGTAAATTGTAATATTATATATTTTATATAAATCTATACATGAAATATGAGCCATATGAACATTGCTTTTTTTTTATTATTATTTATTCAATTGAATGTCAACACATAGTTTGTGTTATGTGATCATATGATCATGTTTGTAAAAGGTATGATCTTGAGTAGGATTGAAACAGTTTATTACATATTTTCTGTATAGGAGACTAAAAAATAGGTTAAGTAAAAACAGTAAATCAGGATTGTACACTTTATAAAAATTGTGATGTGCGATCGCGCGATTTCGCGTACACACCGCATATAATTGAGAAAGTCGATCGCGCGCACAAAATTTAATCGATCGACGATCCAAAATGTAAGTTACAATTATTATTATTTACTTTAGTTTTTTTTTTGCTTTGCTCTACAAAAGAAGTTGATTTTCTGGATTTTAATTTTATATATGTAGCTACATAATTTTTTGTTGTTGTCTCTTATCGTTAATTAAAAAAAAAAATAAAAAAATAAAAATGTTTATATAAGTGAAAATACAATTTTTTCGAGCGCCTTTAATTCACCTGTATGTGTAAAAGATGAGACAATTTTATAAAAAAAAAAAAAACTGTTTGAGTTTCCCTTCATTTTTATTTTTAAACAATCTTTCGGAATTTATTACCTTCACCAAATTATTATTTATGTATTGCAATAAATCTCATTGTCAAATTGACAAATAGTTTAGTAAAATTTTCGTGATCACGAAAATTTTCATTGTCATAAAAAAAAATACAAAAAAATTCTAATTCGTGAGAAGAGTTTCGCGTGGTTTAAAAAAAACGTGAAAATCACTCTTTAGTTAGTTGGGTATTGTACCTGATAATTGAAAAAAATTGGTAATCGAACTTACGAAATTGTGTTGTGCGATATTAATTTTTAGTTTTTTATTATTGGACAGCGTTTGTAAGAATTTTTGGATATTATTCTCAGAACTCTATTTAACACATTTTTCTTGAAATTTTGGAATCTGTCCATAATAAAATTCTTTTCGGTTTACGTTTTGCTATTTTAAATGTTGCGTAATTTGACTACGGTGTTCATGACCTAATAAAAAAAAAAATGGTGCCAAGAAACGCGTTATTCTACCAATACAACAAACGACAAAAAGACTTGTAAATCGAAGTTATGTTACGCCAACCAAACTAATTTGCATAAATTAATTTTATAATAAAAATTTTTTGACTAACAATCTACATATTAGTAAGTTTTAAACAAAACTTGACTTAGCTTTAATAAATAGCTTTAAAATTAAATTTTGGCTAATTTTTACTTGATTTAACCTCACATAAATGATTTATTAGGCTGACCGCTGACTGAAGTAAATTTGATTTACAATTTGATGTCGGAACAAAATATTGATCATGACTGATGTTAACCAAGTTCGGATGTTTACCAAAAAAACTTAATTGGCGATCTTTTTTAATCTTGAAATGATTAACCTATCAAAATGTTAATCTCTTGATGGATGTTATAATTAAATAATAAAAAATAAAAAATATCACAACTTTAGTAGTTTTCGTACTTTTCTTTAGTATGTCGTCCGCCTGAAAATGGCTCACATGTTTATGTCAAATGATTTGAAAGATTTGTTTAAATAATAATTACAGTTTTTAGTGGAATTCAAAATTTTGGGAAAATTAACTTTGAAATTTTGAAAATTTCATATAGGAATTCAGTTTTTCTGCTGGTTTGGTTCTAAGATAAATTACAATTGTTATCCTTACTTAGTTCTAATTTCCTAATATTATGTTGCAACACGTAGAATTTCTTGAACTTTATCAAAACTAGAAAATGGAACATTGCAATTTTTAGAAATTAATTAACTTTAATAAAAATTCAATTTCAAAATTAACTAGTATCTCCTGGTTTTATGCCTTTATGAATTTATTAGTCATTTTATGCCTTTACGAATTTCCAAGATTTCAATTTAACATTTCTTAAATTAATAGATTTCCCAGGGTTTCGGTTTCTATAAAACGGACAGATAGAAAATTTTACAAAGTTTACCTATAAAATGCAGAATTAATTTTAATTAAACAAAACAATTAATTTATTTTTAAAATTTTAATTCTTAAACGTTAAAATATAATTTACATGCTCTTTGTTAATTAGACCATTGATTAGCTTGGAACGAAACAAATTTCCAAAATAAATTTAAGAAATTCGTTTGTTATGTGTTCATTCCAAATTATAAAATTTTGAAATTTGTAATTTACCATCCAAATCGAAACGTACATGGTGTGGTATTAAAGGTTTATTAGTTCTTACAGTGCCGATTGGTAGACGAAAAGTTTACTAAGGAACGCGCGCGCCTCTTCTTTTTATATTTTAATTAAGTTAATGTCATTACTAAATGCAAGAATGGTTATTGACAGTTATCTAGATTTATACAAGATTATAGTCGAGCAGTCCCTCAAAAGTTGGATGACGTAAAATTAAAGCTTATCCCCATAAATTCTTGTCTTCTTAAATTTTCTGTCTACTGAAAATTTACTAAATTTCTGAATACTCAACAAACGTTCAAAATTCTTAATTATTTCACGTTCCGCTGGGCTAAAAGTTGCTCTTAGGGTATTTAACAAATTTAGATTAATATGAATAAAATTAGTACATATTACAGCAAGTAATTTTAGCACATAATTTTTAGTACAAAAAAATATATCATCAGGCATTAAAGGTTTATTAGTTCTTACAGTGCCGATTGGTAAACAAAAAAATATATCATCAGGCATTAAAGGTTTATTAGTTCTTACAGTGCCGATTGGTAAACGAAAAGGTTTACTATGGAACGCGCGCGCCTCTTCTTTATATTTTAATTAAGTTAATGTCATTACTAAATGCAAGAATGATTATTGACAGTTATCTAGATTTATACAAGATTATAGTCGAGCAGTCCCTCAAAAGTTGGATGACGTAAAATTAAATCTTATTCCCATAAATTCTTTTCTTCTCAAATTCTCTGTCTACTGAAAATTTACTAAATTTCTGAATCCTCAACAAACGTTCAAAATTCTTAATTATTTCACGTTCCGCTGGGCTAGAAATTGCTCTTAGGGTATTTAACAAATTTAGATTAATATGAATAAAATTAGTACATATTACAGCAAGTAATTTTAGCACATAATTTTTAGTACAACAAAATATATATTTTTAGTACAATTAATGAATTTGGCACTCAAAAAATAACTTCTGCTTGTCTAATAAATATTATAAGTACTAAATAGTACCAATGTCAAATAATTGTAAATATATCAATCTTAATTCGTAAGCCTCGGAGAGCTATTTCTAGTCCTACCAGCACAAAACGGCTAGCACAAAGGCTATCTAGCTCTGCTTTTTTTTTTTTAATGTTTCTAATTTAGGTAAAAAACACATTTCTACTTTTAGTACATATTGTTTAATACAAAGCAAAACTTTGTATTTTGAATACACCTAACAATATATGTAAGTCGCCAGAAGTGAATCCATCCCAACAGAATGTACGCGTTCCTAATAATATGGCAATCCAGTGACTCTTTCCGTTCCGTACCAAGGAGTATGGGTAGGAATCAAACATTATTGACGCCGATATGATTTAAATCAAATGAACTAAATGAAACCGCCAAATGCAGATAACAACTTAGCTTATCTTCTTATCTTCCTACTACGTTGCATTTTAAATCTTTGCTTTAAATCCTCTTTTGTTCTTTTGTAACAACATTTAAGTGGATATTTGTCTCAATATTAAGATACCACCGTTATTGAAGATTTTGTTCTGTTTTTTTTTACCTATACTGGATTATAGCTTCATTGAATTTGTTTGTCTGTAAATCTATTCTGTTCCCCAGATATCTATTAATTTATCGCCTGCTCTTGAAATCTCAACCTTCTTCAGGTGTCTTAAATTTTTTAAACTTTTTAACAAATTTTTTTGACTTCTAGTATTACGAAGGTTGTGATTTGTATAACACAAACCGCATGCTCTTTTAAAGTACTGAGAGAGTTGGAAATTAAATTTTAATTTCAGTAATCAAACTAACAAAATAACAATTGTTGATTGATGTGGCGCACGACGCTGCATGTACATCAATGAACTTTGATTATAAAACAAATTAAGATATCCAATCGACCACCAAAAACTTAACCTAAAAATAAAATCAAGGTCAAACACAAAATTACTCTAACTTTCCCCTAAACAAATACAGTTGAAAGGTGTGTAGTCATTCGACAAGGCCGTTAAACAGCAACTAATTGCAAATTTTGTCAGTGGGTCGTTAAAAATCTTTTAAAATTTGAAATTTAATCTACTTGCTGAACATTAATATCTGGATATTGAACTCCATTGACTTATGTGTTATAAATATACAAATCATATTTCATGTTTACGACCATATGCACTGAAAATAAAAACATGTTTGTTCTTGCTGCAGTAGTATAATGTAATTTGATCATAAATATGTTATGGAATGTAATCTGTTAACTTCTCGAAATTCATTTCCACTTGAGTAATATTGCATTTCATTTAAGAAAAAAAAAACGATTGGTACATTACATAGAACGTAATAATAGAAAAACAAAGTTAAATGTATAGTTTTTCGCAATTTGTATATTAAGAAGACAACAACAACAACAATAATAATAATAAACAATTTTCTTGCTGTCTTATCTATCATATGCTAATTCACTGTACACATTGTTAGTAAAAATTTAAATTGCACAACTGTAAATTTCGATGGCGAAAAAAATGTGGTGAAAAAATAAAAAAAATTTAAAATTAAAATTTATATTGTATTATGTGGGTATATAACAATAAACTGTAAACAAACTAAAATTATATTATAGAATAAATAGAATCTAATTATTATTTTGGTGTCAAATTAAACAGAAAAAAAAACAAAAAAAAGTTAAGAAAAAAAATTATTTTTTACCATCTACCTATTTAAAAGACATCAACATTTTGTCTTACTTTCTTTTGATCTATAAGTTGACTGATTCAATTTTGATCTTGAATTTTTTTTTTAGTGCTACAAAAAAGAAATTGATTGATATATTTGTAGGTGAAAATGAATTTCTTCTTCGCTTTGATTTTGTTCACTGTACGTACTTTGTTTTTTTTTTCTATGTAGAATTTGAAAACAAAAAATGAATTATTTTCTCCAATTTATCTCCGATCATGATTCTGTGTTTTTTCAAATATTAATTTATCATTTTTTTGTTTTTGTAAGAAAATTATCGCGTAATTGAAATAAGTTTGTAATGTATATTTATAAATAATTTACTCATACTTATTGGATTATAATGTTGTTATAGAAAATCTAATTTTATTTTATTTTTATTTTTTTCAGATTAGAAAAAATTACTTTGTAGTTCAATAAGGTAAGTGGAAATGAAAATCTCGACGATTCTCGATTGAAATTGATGATGATGGTTTTGAGTGAATGCAAATTTTTTAAAATATTTAATAAACATACATTTCTAGTGCAAAGACCTTTGCAGGTTGATTAATCGGAAATAATGTTTTGTAGTTATCTCATTAACCTGCCGTTCTAGTGAATTATAAGCGAGTTGATTAAGATAATAGGTTATTGATTAGTGGCACTGATTTGTTTAATTTTATAGAAAGGGTCTTATTTATACAAGTAATTTGTCAGGTAAATTGTAAAGTTTCACTTTATCTTTATGACCGATTGAAGCGGGAATAACTGGAATACTGTTAATGCCTTTTTAGAAAATCGAAAATTTAAACGAAAGTTTTTTTTATGTTTTTAATAACAACAAAAGGGTTTTCACACCTTCATAAACAGATGACAGAAAATTGTAAATCTTTATATTAACAGAAAAATAGTTATTGTTATTTTAAATACTATAAGTTCGACCTATTAACAGAGTTTTTAATCCATCTCCAAGAATTTTTTATTAAAAACCCAAGACCATCGAAAATAACCACTTGTTTATAACTCGTCCAATTGACCAAATTTTCAAAAAATTACATGGTTTGAAAACGATGTATCACCACTTTTAATTTCGATACCGGTTTGACTGCAAAGAAGTACCTGCTCTGTAATTTATTAGTATCACTGAATAGAAAAACGCTATTTTCTATTGGCTATGTGTGGTCTGCGTGAGCTTATACTTCGATCATAACGATGCAATCCTTACGGCCCAAAACTACAATATTTTAAAAATTTACACAATTTTTAATATCACTCAAAGAATGTTTCCGAATTGTTAAATTTATGTTTTGACGTGCTTTAATTTTTCTCATTTTTTTGGCCAAAAGTTACTACAAAATATGTCTCCGTCAGTTGTTCTATTCAAATATTATCAAATAATTTTGTGTCGACACTTATGATGCAAAATCTAAAGTGGGTTGTATGGCTTGTTTAAGCTAATTGCATATTCAAAACCGTTTTGGTCATATCGATGCAACTCGTACCAGTTAAATAATGATTTAGTATTATATTTCACTCAATTAAATTTCTATTTTAAAATTGAAATTAAAAGTTTACCCTTTCTATGTAAACAAGCCGGTCAGCTGTTGTAGTGAAATAAAATGCTTCATAACAAATCCTACGCAGTACCAATTAGTGCGTAGGAATAAAGCAAGCGAAATGGATTTGTATTTCCCGGTAACACGTGCCTTTAGAAGCTATATTTTCGATTTATCATTTTTAGTCTAGATATTTCATCAAAATATGTGACTAAGGCAAAAGCAATCACAACACTCATTGCAAAAAATTACAAAAACATACACTCAAACAACACTAGCCCAAAATCAACCGCCATTAAAACATAACTTGAGTGAAATAATTTTGAGTGAAATTTTTTGAGTGTAATTTTTAGAGTAGCAAATTATTTTATCTTGACAAAAATCTCAAATAGAAATTAAAGTGTTTATTTCTAAATAAGCAACAATTAATTAGACACACGCACACAGACATACAAACACGTATACACTAAAATATGTTATTATTTATTGCCTCTACCGCCTCACTAGTGGATAATGATAAATATGTTGAGCTGGGAAAGCCGAATTTGAGTCCAACCTCAACAATTTTGAAAGCTTATGTTGATGTCAAGGTGCCAACACGTGGAAAGTTAAATGTAGATGTCAAATTTCGTGACATTTGTGTTAATTTGCCATTGCTCGAGACAGCCAAAAACGGAGCAAACGTTTTGCGAATGAATTGGTTCAATCCATTCGGATTTCGAATCACGAAAGACAAATTGAATGTAAAATATTTGTTCAACATTATATCGGATAATTGTGTCAAACAAATTGATGGCTTGTGGTCCAAATACAGTATTGTTTTTGAGGACAGTTTGGTACACTGCACACATTTTAAAGCACACTTGTCATTGAAGGAAAACTATAGTCCAGTTGATTACAGATTTGGATCTTGCTACGACAGATCAATACGACATTATCATTGCGGGGAGAACCGAATCAGAACACATGGCGAATTTGGAAGTCGTTCTGAAGATATTAGCTGATGCTAAGCATCGGTGTAACCGCTTGAAATTTAAGTTTTTTAGCGTGAAATCCAGTTTATTGGATTTTTTTTGCATGAAAATGGCATACTTACGTCAGACTCCCGCCTCATAATCATATAGACGCCACCTAAAAGAAGGTCACGTACAAAGTTTAGGCGGGTTTTTGGGTAAAGTGAATTACTATAATCGCTTTAGTAGTGTATTTATGATGGATGAGTGGAAATTGAATTGAGTGAAAATTAAAAATTGAAGTACATGTGAATCAAAATATAATTTACTTATTAATTCGTTCGGTTAGAGCCTAAGGTTTAGTAGTATATCTGAATTTGTAACATTTGGTAGGAAGCTAGAGTTAATTTTGTAGTAACTGCAAGTTTTAGCTTAACTTTAATGGTGAAATCTAAGAAATTCTTCACAATTCTTTAACTCAACCCTTAATTAGAGTTTAAATGAAATTCAAAGCTTTTACGGATTTTATTTTGTCTTTAGTTTTTAATTGGTTTATGTATATTTAATCTTCATTTATCAATCTTTACCGATGATGCAAAGTTTATGTTTGATTGTTTTGCTTATAATGATCTCATACAAGATTGGATAAAAGCCATTTTGAGTTAATAAATTCGTAGTTGAATTTTCAAGAAATTTCAAATTTTAAAATTTAATTTTAACCAAAATTTAAAGTGTAAACTGTTCGCCTGTTGACTTAAGGCAAATATACTGAGGAACTTGGTTTTAAAGTGAAAATGAGTTCATGCTTTGAAACAGGTAAAATACTTTAAATAATGTTTAATTATACAAACTAAGTTTTTCTCACACGAGGCGAATTTTCGTATAAACCCTTTTGGAGAAGTAAATAATTTTGTAGACTTTATTTAATGCGTTCTAAAATATTTTGAAGTTTTGTGATTTCAAAAAAACGTAAATTAATAAAATTTGGTAAACCATTCTAAAAAATTTTTAAATACTGAACTCTAAGCTTTGAATTAATCTTTAACGGAATCACCTCGAATTCACAACACTAATAATCCCCCCCCCCCCCCTCCAAAAAAAACTTCCGAAAAATACAAATTTAATTGCCAGAAAACTGAAGACCCCATTAGATTTTTGTTAAATAAGACCAACTACAATTTAATAACAAAAGGATGCTACATAATTTCTTGTCATCCTTGCACAGAGAGGACCAATGCTAAGCGGCTTGAAGCGGCTTTTCAAACTGCCATGAAGTTGTGAAAAATCTTGCAAAATTCTTGAACACAGTCGATAAAATCAGCCGATAAAATCTGTTTGGAGTTGTTCGACTCGTTCGAATAAATGTTTGAGCAAAATTTGAACTGAAATTTAAAGTTTAAACTACATGTCCGTTGATTTAAGCTACCAGGTAGGTAAACCCTTGTAAGAAGTATTGAACTTTTAGCTTTGAATTAATCGCCAACCTATAAAATTTAGAAAAAT
Organism: Tipula vernalis; assembly: GCA_958295665.1. NCBI lineage: Eukaryota > Metazoa > Arthropoda > Insecta > Diptera > Tipulidae > Tipula > Tipula vernalis. The sequence goes on along the minus strand of OY282560.1, from coordinate 58,176,788 downwards.
TTCCCAATTTCAAAGTGCATAAAGTCGTGAAAAATCTTCTAAAATTGTTGAACAAAATTTGTAATTCAGTCAAATTCTAATTTTGGTCTGTAATCCTCGGCTTTAGAAATTGTCAGTATACTAAAAAAATTCAAACATACTCGTTAAATTTGTGTACGTCTATCGCCTAGTGATTGTACCGATTTAATATAAATTAAATCTGCATTTTCAGTATTCAGCAGTTTCTAAACAAGAACATTTTTTTTATTACTTTGTAAAATCACTGTTATCTCAAAATTACCAAATACGAAGAAAGTACTTAAAATCTTGAAAATGGGGCACTGTTTTAAAATGTATAGGCTTAGGATTCTTAGGTAAAAAAATATTCTTTTTGGGAAATCCAAACCAACAATTTGTTGGATAGTTATGCTTTCTAGAACAAATAAAAGCGAATGAACTCTATATGTTACCACATATTTTTAAATATACTTTTGCATAATCACATAGTTTTACATATTTCCACTTATTTTACGTTTTACCACATACTTTGTGGTTTTTTCCAAATATTTTTAACTTTTCTTCAAGAATAACATAATTTGACTATCATAGCTTAATTTGACTTTTCATTGGCCAACAAATATTTTTTTTAGAAGTAAAAAAAGTTTTACTTTGACCTAAAACTCCGCTAAGTTAGACCAATAAATTAAGAACAAAATAAACGTAAAATTAAAATATCTCAATAGTTTATTGCATATTATTAGATGATCCGGAGTTCTTCTAGAAAGCAAATTTTGTGATTATCGTTTTTATTCGTTAAAGTATGTGTATATGCATTTATCCAAAATGAAATAATCCACGTTCTGACATTTGAAATGCATGTAAAAACATTCATCGGAATTTAAATAAATCAAACAAACGTTTTAATTCCTTAGCTATAAAAACGTTATAAATCTAATTCTACCCTTGAGCAACAACTTTAATGCTATTTATATTGAAAATGGGCTCGGACGAAAACTAGTTGGATTTGACCAAAATTAGAGGGAAACCTAAAGGTAACAAAATTAGTTTCAATTCTGAATTTTACTTGGATTTGTAAATAAAATTTTAAGTAGAATAATTAGTGACATTTACGTGAGAAAAGTCAGAATTAGTTTGTGAATTTAAAAATATCGAAAATAAAATCAGAATTTCGAGAAAAAATCTGAATGAGAATTTGAATTCCCAAATGTAATTGTATAAATTCTTGAGTAGGAACTTAAATTGGATTTATAAATTTAAAAATTGAATTAGAATTACAAACTAGTTTTAAACAACATCTTATGTTGGAAAATATACTTCGTTTTCAGCAGCAATTTAGTTATAAATAGAGTTTGAATTCCAATCTTTGAATAAAAATTCCAACCCAGGGGTTGACTAAATATTGACTGAATTTAAAAAAAACTCCGGTTTTAAAGCCATAAATTTTCAGTTTGAAAATAAACAGATATTGAGTGACAATTTCGAACTAAGACGCCAACAACATTTTGAGTGAAATTTAAAACAGAAAGTGACAAAATGTTTCTGGATTAAACTACATTTTGCATGGCATATAAATTGTACAAATTGTTGTACAGTGTTAAAAATTGAGTTGGAAATTGATTAGCACATTCTGCTCGGTTTTGAGCAAAAATTGGAGTGTAAATTTGTTGTTCGAAACTAGATTCATAATTTTAATTGCAATTAGGTAAGAATTGAGTAGCAATATGATATTTGATCTCAAACAACCAACAAAATTTCCTTTGAATTTAGTTTAAAAATTTGAATCGGAAATTTTGAGTGAAACTTGAATTAGGAATTTAAATTTAAAAAAATGATTTTGGCATTCCAAGCCACATAAAACAAAAAAAAAAAAAAAAAAAACAAATTAAGTGAGGCAAAGAATAAATACATTTTTATTATGTTAAGGGAAAACCAAAGGACATATTTGGAAACCAATTTTGAATTGGATCAAAAAATTAGACTGGAAAAGAAAATAATTTTAGTGGATTCGAATAAAACCTTGGATGCATCCAGAATAAAATTAGATTACAATTCCATCTGGATTTGAATAAACTTTGAGTGACATTTTAATCCGAAATTAAGTTAAACTTCCAAACTCTACTTGAATGTTGATTGTAATTTTGATCAAACTCATTGAATTAAATTGAAATAAAAACTTGAGTGAAATTTAAAGTTTTAACAAATACTTAGGTATTCTACTAATTGATTATTGTAATTTTCCTTTTAATATTTAAGTGGTATTCAGGCTAGTAACTTAGTTAAAAATCAAAATGGATTCGAAAAAAAATTAAAATTTTTAGTCAAAAATTTAGTTCCAACTGTTTTCGAAGTTGAACAAAAATGATAAATGGAATTTTGAACCTAAAATCTAGTCTAAATTGGTCAACTGCATTCGACAAAAGAGGAAATTGATTATGACAAGGAAATTTTAATGAGAGAAAAATTAGCTTGAATTCTAAACTCAATATAATGAGTTTGAGTTAAATTTTAAGGAGAAATGGTCTTTTTTGTATTGCATTTGAGAAACACATTTTGAACACAATTTTAGCAAAAATATTTATTGCACTGCATGCAAAAATTTGTTGAAATCGTATTTAGAATTTAAACTCAGTCACATAACTGAGTTTAAATTCTAAATACGATTTCAACAAATTTTTTAGTTCAACTAGAAAATCAGGAATCGAGCAAAACTCTTAATGCTTTTTGTTTCATAATAGAAGCATTTCAATTTTAAACCGTAATTGAATAAAATCTTAAGTAGTAACTAACATTAGCAGTAGAGTTTAAATTAAAATTTGATTTAAGCTTAAATTAAATTAAAGCTTGAGTATGGAATCCGGACTGCCTTTAACAGTTTGAGTGAATTTTAAAAACTTAGTTAAAGTTATTTCAGCAACATTTTTATTACGAACGGAGTAAAAACAAGATTTGAACAAAGTTTGGACTAAAAATTCAATTTCAATCCAATCGAGAGTTTGAGCAAAAATTTGGATGCAATTTAATTATAAAATATTTAAAAATTGAGTTTGAATTCAAAATTTAATTAACACAAAATTCTGGTTGGAATTAATTTTATTATATTTTGTTAAACCTAGATTTGTCTAAATGTGCTTGATTAGAAATTTGAAGTACAACTCGAAAAAAATGAAATTTTGACTAATTGAGTAAAATGTGAGTAGAAATGGAATTTGACTATTAATTTGGACTTGAGCAAAAACATAACTGTAATGTAGTTTTTAGTTTAAAAGTTGAGTTTGTATTTCGAATTGGACTGGTAAGAGAAAAATCAAAGATTTAGTTACAGTCATAAAATAGATTTATAGCAAAATGTGGTGTTTAGTGAGGGCAAAATTCTGAGATGAATACAAATATGCTAAGTTCCAAACTCGATTTGACAAAATTGAGGGAGGAATTGAGTTATAATTTTGAGTGAAATTTTTGAAATTTGAAATTTACAGTTTAATTTCATTTTTTATTTTAAAATGATATGAGAAGTGTAAGTTTAATACTCCAAACTAAATTTTAATTGAAATTAGTGTAATTATTTTTGGCTACGTCTGCAGCACTTTGTAACTCAGGAAAGTTAGTTTATCCAACTTTACAGCCAAAAAATTGATACCTTTTTCTAACCGAACCGTCTAGTTTTGGTTTTCTTTTCAAAATTTGATCACATATTTTTCATTTTAATCACGTATTTTGCAAATTTAGTTACATATTTTAGGAACATATTTCTGATTTTTTAGAACCTAAAAATCCTAAGTCTAGTAATAACTCTGTTAACACATTTTATTTAAATAATTGGTTTTACGATCTTTTACAAAAGTCTAAAAAAATGTTGATTTGGAACAGGCAATTTCTTGTAAAGTTTAAGATTTCACTGCTTAAGAGCAGAAGTAAAACTATGGTGCAAAATCTATGCTGGCGGATTGTATCGTTATATTTTTGAAAACCAATGTGAAATCTTGTAACGTTGGGTTACCGTAAAAAAAAATTGAAAAGTTATAATAGTAACAATTGATTAGAAATAAGTAAATTCTGAAATAAATTATTTCCATGAGAAGTATGTATGTAAAATGAATTACTTTCTCTAAAGTGTATTGTATCATGAACCTCAAAAAACAGCAGCACTATAATCATTTTAGTCTCTGTGGTCTCACACAAAGTTCATTATAATATAGAATTTGCACTAATAAGCATAATTCAAGTTCTAATTCACATGCCAAAAATTAGTCACCCTCATCAAAAACATTTTTTATTTTCTGTAAACTAATTCGGCTTTCATTGTCTCCGATGTAATACAACATCTTATTGCTGGTCTATAAAGCCAACCAAAAATTCTACTAACCCAATAATTTCGCACAGAATGAAAAAAACAATAATAATTCGCAACATTAGTGGTGAATTGAGTTATCATAATTAATAATCGCTGCGGTAAACTATTCATCAGCCAATCAATAAAATTATTCATCTATCATTATTTTATTCAGTATACTACAGACATGAAATTAATTTTCCTTAATTGTTTATAATAAAATTCTGTTACAATAAAAATTCTTAAAAAAAAAAAAAAAATTAAAAGTTAATTTAAATAATTAACATAACGAATTGTCATAACACAAAAAAGAAATATTTTGTAAAAATTGGTTCCACCGATTTTTTTTTTTGGAATTTTTTTTACTCTCAAAATACGAGTACGTTTAGTTAGAAATTTTTCCTAAATAGCACATTTTACATTTAAATTGATTTATTTATAATTTTGTTGAATTGGAATTATTATTATTGAATCAAAATGTAACAATAAACATAACTTTCGCAATTTTAATTAATGACATTAAACAGCAACAGAATGTTTTCGAGTCTAAATGAGAATATTTTGTAAAATTACTTAAGTAGAAGCGGAAGTTTAAGAATTTTTGTGTTTTTTTTGTCGGCAAAAATATCGGGAACATTTTTTGTTGTTTTTTTTTTGTTAATGTTAAGTCGTCAGTAAATATTTTAATTATTGTAAGATTAGCTGCGGCGAGAAAAAAAATGTTATATAATTAAAATACTTTTAGTTTTTGGCCTACTGATTTAAATCTATTTGAGCAGAAAATTTATTCAACTCTAAATCAGAATTCACGCAATATGCTTCTTACGTTTTTCAATTTAACAGATTTAGCGAGATTTACTTTTTGTTTTGAATTTTAAATAATTTAATTAATTTAATCGTTTATAGAAAATAAAATTAAAACTTTCATTCAAATATTTGTGGAATGTGCTTGTACTACAGTGCTTGCGTCTAGCTCTAGATATAGTAAAAAATTAAAACGTGAAAGTATAAAGTAAATAATTTAAATATAAATAGATAAAATAACATTGTTGTTTAATAACAAATAAATTGACATTGTATATACACTATACAGTTTATTAATAAGATTATAATCAATCAGAATTAAGAAGAACTTTTTTTTTTTATTAAGCTAGTCAAAATAATTAATTAGTGCTTTCACCTCGGAACCAGCGGGAAGATGCCAAATCAAGATACAGAGGATCGGAAATATGTTCATCACAACAAAATCTATTGTTTTGATTTTTTTTTTGAGGCGAACAATTAACAATACGCGATTATATTTTAATCCATTTTAGTGTACGGTGTTGTGTAAAATGTAGGAAGCATTTCTGCTAAATTTTTTTTTATTAAACAATAAGTTTATTTACTTTTTCATTTCACATATAAACAACAATAAACATTTTTTTATTTTAATGTGGCGGCGCTTCTCTCGCACTAAATCTTATGTTTACATGTGCCTGAAAACCTTGTTCTCATCTTCGTAGTTTGTTATTGCAAGTAAAACATAATTAGTTTGATTACAATTAGCTCTTCTAATTAACTATAGAATTACGTGAGATGTATTAATATTTAACTTTTTTTTTCTCGTGTAGTTTTTAATTAGCATTATAATTAATTTAATTAGTATCCAATGTCATTGTGTGGATTGTAGGTTGCAACGTTCTGTATTGAATAATTTGTATATTAGACATGTCCGGAATATTCACAAAATTAAATCCTTCGATTAAATAAAATAAAAACGAAACTATCTTTTCAACGATATATTTATTAATCACCACGGTGGCCCTCTTGAAAGGTTTAACTTTCAACAACAAATAATAATAATGATTACATTCATAGATTAATTTAAAAATATTCTTAATTCATTAAATGATTAAAATGTATAAATAATATGAAATGTTTAAATATAGTAATAAGATTATAAATTTTCAATATTTGTGGACTGGATATATTTAAACCAAATTCTTAATTGTTATATTATGTTAAAATTCCTTAATTCTAATTATGCTAATACATGTTACTTATTATTGACTTCATTCATTGATTCATTCGATTTTGGTAATTTTGACAGTTTTGTTATGGCTCGTTTGAATATACCGAATTTTGTCTTAACATCAACAACTCGTACTTTATTATCTTGGCCTGGGTACACTTTAACAACAATTCCCATTAACCATTTGGTAGAAGGTAAATTAGTATCAGATAGCAAAACAACATCATTTATTTCAATATTTGGCAGGTTTAATTTCCATTTTGATTTTTGCTGCAGTGTATGAAGGTACTCAACAGAATATCTCTTCCAAAATTGTTGAACTAATTGAGAGACTAGTTGCCAATTTGCCAACCTATTTTGAGGTATTTCATGTAATGAGGGTTCAGGTGGTGATATTATGGAACCACCAGTTAAAAAATGACCTGCGGTGCTAGCGGTTCAGATTCATTTGGATCATTAGAAATATGCGTTATTGGTTGGGAATTAATTATTCCTTCTATTTGAATAATCAGTGTGTTCATCTCTTCATATGATAGTAATGTGTTTGATGCAAGTTTCTTGATATGACGCTTGACGGATTTGATGTTACTTTCCCATAAACCACCAAAATTTGGGGATCTAGGGGGTATACATTTCCAGTTAATCTGTTCATTGGCACAAAATTTTATAATTTTATTATCGGGCGTGGTATCTTGGAATAATTTGAACATACGTTTAAGTTCATTATTGCAGCCTATGAAATAACCAGCGTTGTCTGTCCAGATAGTGTTGCATTTACCTCTTCTGTTTAAAAAACGTTTGAGGCAATTAATAAATGAGTCAGCTGATAAATCTGACATTATTTTTAAATGGATAGCTTTTGAAGAGAAACATATAAAAAGAGCAATAAAAATTTTTTGAGATGGACTCTTGTGAATTGATCTATTTTTAATATTAAAAGGACCACACATGTCTATGCCGGTTGTATTGAATGGTTTTGCTGGCGTAACACGATCTACAGGAAGATTACCCATTAATTGTTGAGAAATAATTGGCTTAAACTTAAAACACGTAACACAGGAACGACATATTGATTTAGCTGTAAATGTGTGCTGCGTTAATTGCCCAAAATTTTTGGCGTACTATTGAAACTAAATGTGTTGGGCCAACGTGTAAATTTTTTTCATGTTCATGTCTAAAAACAAGTTTTGTAAAATAATGATTTTTAGGTTGTAAAATTTGATGTTTTGCGTCATACGCAACATTTGCGTTTTTTATTCTACCACCAACGCAAAGAATTTGATTGTTATCTAAAAATGGTGTAAGGGACTGGAGATGGCTATTGTTGCAAACTTTTCCAGTTTTAGAAATACTGGTAATTTCAGATTTGAAGTGTTCTGTCTGAATGATTTTTATAATGATAAATAACGCTATATCTAACTCGTCTATGGTAAGGGCTCCGGATTGCTTTACACTAATTTGGTCTAATTTTTCAACCGGGAGAACTTTCGATTGTTTAACATTAATTCGGCAATTTTTGATAAACCTATTGCAATATGCTATGATGCGAATCAATTTACTGTATGAACTGTATCTGTATAAAAAGGATGGATCAGAATTCTTTTGAAAAAAATTATTTAAATTTTCGCTTGGTTTTAATTCTAGAGCACTGGGATCAATCGACATATTTGGCATTGTTGGGATTAAAATATTATTTCGTAAAAAATCAGGTTGATTCTTGAATTTGAGTCACCTGATTTGCTATAAATATTTTCAGTTGGTGAGGAGACATTTTAACCAGTGTAACACAATCGTAGAATCGGACCATAAATATATTTTGTCAACTTTGATGTTCAGAGATTCTAAAACAGGACTTAATAATTTTGATAACAAGTGAGCGGCACAAAGCTCTAACCTAGGAATAGTTATGGTTTTTAGAGGGGCAACTCTCGATTTACTGCATAATAAGGACACTTGTATATTATGGAATTCATCTATTGATTTTACGTAGAAACAAGCCCCATAAGCCTTTTCTGAAGCATCAGAAAAGCCGTGTGATTCTATGGAAACGAGGTATACTTAATTTATTTAGATTTACTAATTGTAATTTATAATTTAACCAAATTAATCGCAATTCGTTAGGAACGGGTGTATCCCAATCAGAATTTAATTTCCAGAGCGATTGTATAATAATCTTAGCGGTTACAATAATAGGGGACATGAGACCCATTGGGTCATACATTTTTAAAATATCGGATAAAATAGTTCGTTTTGTAATAAGGCTTGCATTAGTTAATAAATCTTTTACCTTAAAAACAAAATTATCTTCGTTAGGCTTCCATTCGATACCCAATGCCTTGATTGATTCTTGTGAACTATAGTTTCATCCTTGTGAAGTGTTTCGCGAAATTCGGGTGGAATGATTTCTAATAATGTTGTGGAATTTGAGCTCCATTTATGAAGATCAAATTTCCCTCTTTTTAACAAATCTATTAATTCATTTTTTAATTTAATTACTTGTTTTAAACTGTTTCCTCCGGTGAGCACATCATCCATGTAAAAATCGTTTTCCAAGACTGTGGCTGCCATTGGAAAATGCTTGCGTTCATCGTTTGCTAATTGGTTAATGGTTCGTGTAGCTAGGTAAGGGGCAGACGCGGTTCCATATGTAACTGTTGTCAGTTCACACGGTTTTATTGGTTCGGAAGGATTGAATCTCCATAATACTCGTTGAAGGACCAACTAACATAACATCATTCAGTGAAACATTTGTTGAGGATTTAGCGGAAGCGTCGAACACTACACGTAATTTGGTGGTGGAACTACTAGGTTTTAATATAGCATGATGTGGCATATAATACGAAATTGAATTAGGATCATCTAAATTCTCGTCAATAATTTTCATATGGTTTTGAATTAAATATTCACTCATAAATTGAAAGTATTGCGATTTAATATCGGGATTGCGATTTAAACGTTGTTCTAAGTAATTAAAACGTATCAATGCTTGGGCTTTCGAATCACCTAAATTTGAAACTTTTGATGATAGCGGTAAAGAAACAACATATCTATTCTCAGCATCTCTATAAGTAGTTTGCGAGTAATGGGATTCGCAAATTTGTTCATCATTAGTCAACAGAGTTTGATTTGGCACTGATTCCGAGGGATTTTTTTCAGAGGGATTGTTTATAGCACAAAAATTTTGCAGATTATTAGATTCATAGTTGCCACTAACTAAAAATCTAAAAACGGTATTGACTAACATTGGTAAATTAGGGTTTAAGCGAATTTTTTTATTATTAACAACATGAAAGAATATGTTGGCTCCCAACAAAATATCAACTGGTCTTGGTAAATTAAAAAATGGATCTGCAAGTTTAATATTTTTTGATATATTCCATCGTGAAATGTTTATTGAAGTTTGTGGTAATGCATCTGATATATTACTTACCACTAAGAAATTTCATGACACTTTGTAAGAGGAGGTTTTTGAGCTTATTTCGGAATAAATTTGCTCGTTGATAATGGTCGGCTTTTCATTCAAGAAAGAAACAGAAAATTGATTAATTTGGGATTTTGAAAAATGAAATCTATTTGCAAATTTAGTCGAAATGAAATTGGATTGACTTCCACTATCTAATAAAGCTCTTGCTTCATGTGTTTTACCAAATTTATCTTTAATTAAAACAATGGCAGTTGATAAGAATGTAATTTTACCAAAGTCTTTCTGAAGTGCACAGAATGAATCCATTTGATTTGATTGGCTAGCTTTTGTGTTTGAATCTGAATTTGGAGTCGAAATTGGATTTGGTATTGGATTTTTATCTACAACAGATACTAAACTGGATGAATTGGAATGGTGGAGTAGAGTGTTATGTTTTTGATGACATAATTTACAACCATGATTTAAACATTTAGAAGTAAAATGTTTGGAATTAAAACAATTCAGACAGAGATTTAACTGTTTAACTTTTTCATATCGATCGTGAGTGAACATTTCTAGAAATTTGGAGCATTCACTAAACTTATGAAAAGGTAGATTACAAAAAACACAATTATTGAGATTATTAGGTGTACGAATAAAACTAGAACCGGGTTGCTGAGAATTGGAATTTATGAAGACTGAAGAACTGCGATACGGTATATTAGGATTGGGTTTTAGCTTGTTCGGTAAAATTGAATTTTGAAAATTGACTTTAGTGGGTTGCACTGATGGTTGGCTTTTGGTAAAACTAGGTTGTACTATGTTACTTACTCCCAGGTAGGCAAGACATTTGACACACACTCAGTTTCCCAATCTCTTCGAAGACTAAGATTTAGTTTTCGAACTATGCAATTAACAACAAATAATTCACCTAGCATATTTATATTTTGGCCACAGGCTTCTAGGGACGATGTGTGACCAATAGCTTTATTCAATAAATCTTTTAATTCTAGACTATTGCCTTTAACTATGTTTGGCAAATTCAGAAGGCCATTTATATGAACATCTATTAAAACTTTTTGATTATGGAATCTTTTGTTTAGCTCTTCCCTGCCTTTATGTAGCCATTATGGGTTAGATCAATATGCCCAATGGCAGCACGAGCATCGCCTTTTAAATACTTCAATAACAGATTGAATTTAGTGATACTATTATTTATATTGATATTATTATGTACTAAAGATTCAAATGTTTGCTTGAAGGTAAGCCATTCAATCGGCATAATGACAAAATTTGTTAAAATTTTGTGACTTTTTGTACAACATATAAATGCGTTTATTAATAATTGTAGTTACTCTTTCCTCCTTCATTTCCGGTATATATATATATGTGTTATACCTATATTGCCCAAAAGCAGTCATTTTGACTGTTTGGAAAATTTTAAATAATCAAATAACTCTTATTATAGGTTAGGTTAGGTTAGGTTACAGTAGCTGATTTTCATACACTTAAGCCAGGTAGTGGCCCATTGTGATACCACTATCATCACCACTATCGTTCCTATCTTTTCAACCAAATTTGTACTAACCCGAGCAATGGTTGCTTGACGTCGTTGGTGAAGTTGTTGCCATCTCTTCAAAAAATGTTCAATTTATTGTTTTATCATCGTTCAATTTTTCTACGATCAACTAAAAATAAATATCATAAAGTTTCAAATAAAATAAATGTCATAAAGTTTCATAGTAGTGTCAGAAAGAACTGAACTAAAAGAAATGTCGAATAGAAGTGAGTTATTGGAAAAGCTAATGAACATAAATGAAGAGTGCTCCGATATAGAATCAGATGAAACAAATTCTGAACTATCATCTGAAGATGAAGCGGATAATATTCAAAGTGAAACATCTGACACTGAAGATAACGATGAAGTGTCGATCACCAATGATGAAAATGAAAGTGTCATCAATATGCCCAGGAAAAGGTGTAGGGTGCTAAGTAGTTCAGATTCTGATGAAGAAACTGAAAATACCTTTCAGGAGACCGAAACAGCTGCCGATGGTACTGTGTAGTCAAAATTTGACGAAGGTGGTATTCCTGGAAGGTTACCATTTACTTGTATTTTCAAGGGTGTGAAAGGGCCAACAGGCTACGCAAAAAGATATTATAACTATAATATCAAGTGCACAGAAGAATTTTGAGGAACGATTGGACAACAGCATTACCGGAAATACATGCATTTATTGGGATTTTATTTGCTCGTGGAGCCTACGAGGCAAACAACTTATAACTGAGTTATTTATGGTCAATAAAGTGGGGTCCCGAATTTTTTAGAAAAACTATGGCCAGAGAAAAGTTCAAGCAAATCCTACGATTTATTCGTTTTGACAAAAGAACCGAAAGAAGTAGGCGCCTACAAACAAATAAATTTGCCTTGGTTTCGGAAATATGGGACAAGTTTATTGAAAATAGTCCAGCTTGCTATCAACCAGGGCAAAATATAACAGTTGACGAGCAATTATTTCCGTCAAAAGCCAGGTGCAAGTTTATACAGTATATGCCTAATAAACCAAACAAATTTGGCATCAAATTCTGGCTTGCTTCAGATGTTAGTAGCAAATATGTTTTGAATGATTTTCCTTATTTGCAGAAAGATGAAAAACGACCATCGTCAATGCTTCTCAGTGAACACGTTGTTCTGAAACCTGTTGAGCCATATACAAGCTGTAGAAGAAATATCACGACCGATAAATTTTTCAATAGCATGTCAATCGCGACAAAATTATTGGCCAAAAAAACAACTCTAGTTGGAACTATTAGAGGAAACAAAAGAGAACTACCCAAAGCAGCCAAACAAACGAAGGATAACATGCCTAGTTTTTCCACTCTGCTATATAAATCTGAAAATTGTGTTCTTACAATATATAAAAGCAAACCAAATAAAAGAGTAGCTGTTCTAAGTTCTAAGCATAAATTTGTTAAAATTGATAAAAATAATAAAAAAATGTTACCGGAATCTATTCAATTTTATAACAGCACAAAATTTGGAGTTGATATGGCAGATCAAATGGCCAAAAATATTCAGTAAAAGCTAGTTCTCGTAGATGGCCCCTCCAAATATTTTTCAATATTTTAGATTTGGCTGCTATAAATGCTTGGATCCTCTACAAAGAAACGACAGGAATACATATACAACAAAAAAAGTTCTTGTTTCAATTAGCAGAACAGCTTTCCACCGAATACAGAGCTGCAAGACAGAAAAATTCTTCAGAACATGAAGACGCATAAAGATCAAACGCAACCCATTCTAACAAACGCAAAATTTGTCAAGTAAGACTTTGCCACAACAACAAAACCAATAATATATGTGAAAAATGTCAAAAGTATGTTTGCGGAAGATGTACACATAAAAAGATTTCCACTTTTATTTGCATGAAATGTACAAATAATAATGCATAGATTATTATTTTTTTTCTAAGTGAAGTAAATTTTTTTTATTGTTAATATTTACTAATAACTTGTTATATAACAAGTTATTAGTAAATATTAACAAAAAATATTAAAAATTAATTTTAAACAAATTTCTTTACAAATTAGTTATTCTTTCACAATGCAGTCATTTTGACTGCTTTTGGGCAATATAGGTGTATACTAAGTTTCAGTCTTTCTAGTGTTAATTGAACTTGAACCTGGCTGTTTGTCTCTTATGGACATTAATTGGGTTTTAATATCTTGAGCAAAATTCTCAAAATCTAACATTAAATTCTCCAGATCGTTAAATTCAATTTTCATCGCCTGCTCAAATTGGCCATATACAGAATCAAGATGCTGTAATTTACATTTTATTTCGGATGCATTAATTGAACTTAAATCGAAATTTTCGCTTAAATATTCCGTTATCGGATTTAATCTAACTTTAAAAATTTTAATTTTTGAGTTTAATTTGTCAAACGCGTTTGCTTTAGTTTTAACCATTTTGGAAATTTACTAAAGTGGTCACGAAAAAAAAAAAAAATAAAAAACGAATATCGAATGAATGAGAAAGAGATATGAATAAACTTAGAGTTAAGTAAAACTAATAATTATTCTAATTAAAATAAAATTAAATCTACGTGAGGTTAAATTTGGTACCTTAGTAGACTGGTACTACTGGTAGACTCGTATTTTGTTGATTGTTGATCTGCGACTTAAATATTGGCTGAGTTGACACGATTAATAATGGATTCTGGAACTTTGTTGATTGGTGTTGTTTTTATCTGAATTTAACTGGCTACTTTGTTGGCACTTTATTTGGCACATTTATTATCATTTATTTGAACCTGATTGTATAGGTTTGGATTAACTGGATTTATCAATATAGTGGTTCAAAAAAATGTTATTATTTGCAAATTTTTAATAATATTTGCTGTTCACTTCACCAATAAACTGTTTTCTTTAACTTTATTCGGCTCGGATAGGACCAAAATGTCCGGAATAGTCACAAAATTAAATCCTTCGATTAAATAAAACAAAAACGAAACTATCTTTTCAACGATATATTTATTAATCACCAAGACACATACCCATATTCCAGTTTAACGAAATTTTTAAAGTAACGGAGGTTCGCAGCGAATATTTATTCGCTGAAATCGAAGTTTTGAAATGCACTAACCAAATAAATTTTAAGCAAGTATAATAAGACGAAATTCCAAATAATGGCGGAAATCAATAGGCAATGGACATATGTGTGTGGATCTCTAAATTTTGCACAACTTATATTTCAATATACCGCTACTTGCTTTATTTTAACCTCATCACCGTTAGGTTTTACCAATGCTAAAATTTGTTGAAAGTATTAGTTACCAAGTCAAACCATAGATCGGTGATATACTTATAAAACAAACATAAATTAAATTAATCATTAAAAGAATTCGATTACTGTCTAACTTGATTTATTTGTAAATTTAAATTTTTTGTCAACAATAAATTTTGTTTCAGAACCAAAAATATTCAACCAGTTATACAAATATCTTTAAGCAAAAATTCCACAAAAGCTGTGTTAAACTTAAAACCAGTAATGCTATGACTTAATACGATAACATACTTCTGATTAATTTCTGGTAAAATCAGAGTAGTATTTTACAAAACAACATATTTATCGGTTAAATAATTTCCACAATCGTAATGATAAATGAAAGTATTTCTCACTTTAAAAATTAATTAAAATTTATAAAATTAAATCGGCCAAAAATACCTACCTCTATAGAATATAACCAAGTGATTTTTGTTAATGTAACACAACATCCATGTTATTCAATGTGTGTACAGATAAACAAAAATGCGGAAAATAAAAATTAATGCACGCCATCAAGTAATAATTGAAAACATGTCGTACACGACAAGAGCAGAAAAATTTCAAATATATAACCCCAATTAAAACCGTGATGTACGAGTATTATGATATGCAGGAATACCCCGTTTAACGCTGCATTGTAGTGTTTTAAAATAGGAAACTAATTAATAAAAAGTAGTAGTTGTAATTTTTGCTAGGAGAAACAAGAGAGTGAAAGAACGAATTATTGTTCCTAAATTTCTTAAATTTGTAAACACAGAACGTACTCGTACGTTCCGAAGCTATTTGACAGTTACAATTTTAAAAAATTATTTCTAAAATAGGAATTCTGAATTATAATTTTTAAAATCGAAGCAAACGCTGCACTAGGTTCGCCTGTGTTTACACGAAAATAAACAAAACCCTTTTTTTATCACTTCCGTAATCGTAAAGAACTCAAAACGAAATGACTTTAAACTTTGTAATGTTATTAAAAGTCAGCGGTCGCTTAACTCAGTTGTTAAGAAAAAAAAAAAACTCTAGTTCTTGAATGTCATGTACACAGCAAAATGATAATAAAATTAAAACAACTTAATTAATATATAAAAAAAAAAAAAATTAGGTACTTTATGTGACACACTTTCTTTTTTTTTGTAATTTTAATTTTAATTTTAACTGGACGTACATTATAATTAAATTGTATCTCTTGCGTGTGTGTATGCGCTTTAGTTTAAGAATTTTCTCGTAACTAAATACGAATGTAAGCAAATCTGTAACAATACTGTAAATATAAACTTTAATTATTTTATTCTTAATCTTATGATCGAATAACATTTTTTTGTTTCTTAAACACCGTGAAGGTTGTATGATTTACTACAATACACATGATCATGTTTAATAATTACGGATTTTGATTTTTTTTGGGGCATTTATGTATTTAATTAATACGATTAAATTGTACAGCAATTATGATTAACTGATTTAGTTTTAGGTTTGTTTTTTTTTGCGAATTATGAATATCCTTCGACGTTAATTGAAAAAATAATAAAGTTGTTGTAGATTAGGCGAACGTTGTTCATTGACGTGGTTTGATTTTGATTTGGGGCGGAAATATTAAATTATGTTGGCGGTATATTCTAAATATACTAACCGGTTAATTGCGAGGTACGCTCACAGGTTCAATGTCGCCTAATCTTAAGATTTGGTTATACAAATGTTATTAATTATTTTATGCGTGTGGGATATGTTAGATTATGCATGATTAAATAAAGTTTAGTGATGGTGCAAAAAATGGGATTGGCATTTTTGTTTTTGTTTTGTTAGGTCGTTCGATTAAAATGATAGACATCCTGGTAATTGTTTGATTTATTGACGCCACCCAAGTTGTGAATAATTGCTTAATGAATTCAATTATTTCTGGATATAAAGTTAATAAAAAATTCTTAGCCGGTAATCTCTATTTTTAGTATAGGTATATAGATGATGTGAGCATTTTTAGATACTTTTTCGATAAATCATGGTACTTTTGACGTCTTCGCCAATTATAAGACTAAACGAAAAAACTATTGGCAGACTGATTTGAAAATAATTTTGGGGTATCTTTTCATTACGTCAATCAGGTAAAAAAAAAACAGGCGGATCCGTGCAAAAATCCCGAATGTTGGTATTGAAATATTTAATGCTATATTCTTGTTTGTTAATTAGCCTGACCCAGAACTAATTGGTCTACTCACATGAATCGCGATTTTACTTGTACGAGTAAAACTGATTCACTGACCTCTTAAATTATTTGGTAAAATATATAATGGTTACTTAAAAAATAGTTAATAAACAATTCCGAATATAATAACATTGACAATTTTGTTTAGCAAACGCACATTCCCTAATAAAAATTGCAAAAATGTGCTTACTCGCGCGAACTTTCGAATATGTCGGCAATTTAACATTTATGTCGGTTTATTAGAAAACGCGCGTTTGCTAAAAAAAAATTGTCAATTATATTATATTCGAAATTCTTTATTAACTATTTTTTAGGTAACGAGGCACAAGTAGTTAAAGAGAAATCATTGAATCATTTTACTCGTACGAGTAAAATCGCGATTCTTGCGAATAGGCCATAATGAAACATTGTGTTAATGATGTTATTAAGCGGTTTGCGCTCAGACAATGAACCATTTGAATAAGTTATTTGAAATGGCTTTATTAGATAGATATGTAGATTAGATTTTGGTCTGTAAAACTTCGAGCCAAACGTCTCTATACCTCCAATGCAAAATAATGTGCAAAGGCCATACAAATACTAAACCATTTTATGCCCTTTCTTGGTTTTCAAGGCGGTTTCTCTCAAACTTCCAATCCCAACGTCAATTAATGAAACGGAGGGAACCATGCACTTTTGACAAAGTAAGCCACTTCACTTTTAAGATTAGTTTATTAGGACTTTTTCGCGATATCTACTCACTACTTGTAAACAAATTTGAAGAAATTCCCAAATATTATTTTTTAGTAAAGAATTTTACAGTTGAATGAATTTCAGAAAATTTAAGAAATTAAGTTTTTGTATAAGAATTTTAAGAATTTTAATAAATATTACTGTTTTAAGAGTTTCATACGAATTTGTTTTTGTTTGTTCTAAGGTCTTCCAAACCAACAATATTTGAATTTAAAGAATTCTAAATTTTTTAAGAATTCAAAATATTATTTTTGAAAACATTTTACATTTTTAAAACTATTCAAGGATATATGGCATACGGTGCTAGGGAAAGTTAGTTCAGGGAAAGTTGTGGCTATGTGAGAGAGCATAATTAGACCTGTCGGCGATACTCCCCACAAGAGGGCCAGCTTCGGTGTTTCGATAAGAAACGTAGGAAGAACTCTGCTTACATAAACCGATTTGCAAAATTTCCTCAAATTTGGTTCTCGCGATTTAGGGTTTCTCGATATATCTAAACGTACTCTATGACAATTTGATACACGATATGTCACGCTTTACTAAAAGATCATAGCTATATGGCATATGGCAGCAATAAATATTATGGCAGTGAGGACTATATTGTCGACTGTGCTGACTGATAGATTATTGTTTGTGTCTAGCTGTGGATAGTTTTCTGGAAGTTCGCTCTTATAATTTTTAGTTGGTTCGAAATATTTTTGGGATTTTGTGGATGATCTCGGTTCTATGTGATTGTGCGTAGTGGGGTTAATTTATTTCAAAAATACGGTCTGCGAAATTAAATAACTCGTTAATGTCATCCTGTTCTCTTATTGCGATTGCCGACCTTGTAGGATCCGGTAGTTGGATTCTAAGTGGTAAAAGTAAGTGGGTATGAAATCGCCCGTATTAGTGAATTAAAGCAAGGCTTTTCGATACGACCTTAATGCTTGCGGTATATTGAATAATATCAGAACTTTTATATATCCATTCTACTGATGACCTTGGCGACTTTTGATCTAAATAATTTAAAGTAAAGATCAAATTACAATGGCTCCGTCCCATTCCATTCCTCTTCTCCGTCCCAATAAGTTTTAGACATTTTCTGTACATGTTGTATGAAGAAACGGAATGGTTAGTTATAATAAAATGGAAAGAGACGGACGAGCTCATCCGTTTTTTCAAAAAGTTTAGAATTTACGGAAAGACGGAACATCTTAACCAAACAAATCAAATTAATTTTTTTTTGACATAACGTGAGAAGTAGGCTATAACTACATAGGGATTTTGAATTGGGAAAATGAATTGGTTTACGATTCGACATTTTTGTCAAATCTTCTTTAACTAAATTTAATAATAAGTTATAGATATCCCTGGTCATTCTATTTTGGATGACGAATTCTTCACTATCTAACTCTTTCATTTGGAGAAAGCTAGTCTTAAAATATCCGGATTCGTCCCTGACGGACGGAACGGATGCAATGTAACCAACAAACGGAAAGGACGAGACGGAGAACGACGGAACGAAACGAGACGGATTCATTGTAACTCGACTTTAAGACATTTTCCATTATTTGAATTTTCGAAGATCGCGAAATCTAGTAGCCGAATTCAATTAATTTCACTATAAACTGCCGCATTTTCGAATTAAGGTCTGATGGAAAACATAACAAAGTGACATAAAATGAGAAGACATTTTTCTGAGCACTAGAACGTTCTTTGATTCAGCCTTTGGTAAATTAGTTTCTCATGTTAGCCATAAACAATTGATTTACAGGTTTATTTTATCTATTTGAAAGCTGCACTCTAATTCTCTAAAAAACTAGAATAATGTGTAAACTTTCAAATTTGTTTAGCGCTTTGCGCTTCCTTTTGCAATTTTTCAATATTATTTTAGTAGCAGTCCATTTGAAAAATTGCAAACTCATAAAAGTAATCTTTGCTTTTTACAAGTTTTCACATTTACAGATTATCTTAGTCTTTAGAGAATCTTGGTCCTCGACTAATATTTTAAATTTATAAAATTTAAAGAGTCTAAGGAATAGACAGGAAAATAAATATTGCTGTTAGAGCTTTCCAATCAAGAATTTCCAACCAGATGTGATATATCAATCCACACAGTAAACAAAATCATTGTTAATTCGAATTAGAAACCATGTAATCTATATTTGATTCTTCACTTGAAAGAAATGTAAACAAAGCGGGACTTCGAAATTAGTTTACCTAAGCGAAGTTAATTAAAATGTTTAAAAGGCGGCCAGGTAGATCTTGTACCCTTCTACCTATAATAATAAAATTTGCACAAAATATTTGTCAGATTTTTAATAGGAACCTAGTTAATCTTGTAAGGTTTTTTTTTATATATCATGTTTCAGTCGATTTGAAGTTTTGCTGTTATTAAATTTTATTGCCGGTAGTCCCTCAATTTAAAATTCTTGTTAATATTTTTTTTTTATTGCTTCAAACCGATAGCAATAAAACCATCAGTATCAATAGTCTGCATCAATTTAAGTTTAGTTCAACGAATGATCTAACATGTAGTAGACCTCGTCTACTCATAGCTTTTCAAACACCCATCTGACTGATTTATTAAGTTGAGTTCATCGAATGAACTATCTTGTAGTAGACCTCGTCTACTCATAGCTTTTCAACAGAAAAAATATTAATAATAATTAAAAGTAAAAAAAAATAATATTTAACTTATAGACAAAAATAATTAATTAAACCCAAACAAAAAGGTATTATTATAGTTAATCCAAATTTATAACGTTCAATAATGTTCAATCTGTGGCGAAATCTTTAGTATGGAATACTCCTAATTCCTTACCATCCATGTCTTCTAAGAGATACACGCTACTCCCAATTTGTTGTTTGATTTTGCATTTAATTCGCTTAGCCAGCTTAGATGAAAAATTCTTAGATGCGTCAGACAATTGAAAGTTTTTCCTCCAGGCTATATTGCCAATCGAGAATTTACCCGGTCGTGTTCTCAAATTATAGTATTGAGCAGATTTTTGATGGGCTTTTATTAGATTTTGCTTTACAATCGATCGTAGTTTAGAAAAATCTTCTAGTTTCTTTACTCTAGCTGTAATTATTTCGTCGAAATTTACGTGACCTTGGCTTTCAGAGGCTCCTCCAATATCGTATCCGTAGTGATACATTTCACGACCGAAATTAAGGAAGTATGGGGTAAAACCAGTCGAATCATGTTTTGCAGTTCGAAGTGCAAAGCCAATTTTATGTAGTTCTTTATCCCAATCTTTATGACTATCCTTAAGATATGCACGAATAGAGGCTATAATAACCCGGTTAACCCTTTCAGCAGGGTTATTTAGCGGATGGTAGCGCGCATTTCGATAATATTTGACTCTGTTATCTTCTAAAAACTTCTGAAATTGATTTGAGATGAACTGTGGTCCATTATCAGAGATTAACGTTTGAGGAGTTCCAAAAATCAAAAATACATCTTGCTCCAAGATTCTAAGAATTTTAGAGGTTTCGCAGTTTCTTAAGGGGAAAAGCAGAACAAACTTGGTGAAAATGTCTAAGACCACAAATATATACGAATTCCCTTGTTTGGATCTCGTAAGTGGCCCCAAAAAATCCACGGCAATAACCGACAAAGGACTCTGTGGGATCTTTGCCATTCCCATAGGAGGTTTTACAGTGGGAAATTCCTTCGACGCTTTACGTATATCGCGTTTACGCAGGTAGTCTTTGACAGTGCTTAATATTTTTGGCCAATAATATTTTTCTTTAATTCTCGCCAAGGTTTTTTCCACCCCCAGATGAGCAGAGAGGGGACTATCGTGGCATAATTGCAAAACTTTGTGTCGATCTTCGAAGGGTACAACCAATTTCTCAACCTTATTTTGGTAAATTTTGTAAAGCTTATCATTCAATAATTTAAAAGTTGGATATTTCTCCGGGGAGTTTAATAACCCTGCTTTCAAATTATCATACCATAGATCCGTTTCAGATGTTACGACTTCGATGTCTAAGCTACGAGAAAGTGCATCGGGTACTACATTAAATTGGCCTTTGCTGTGTTTCAGTTCAAAATTATATTGTTGAAGCTTAAACGCCCATCTCCCTAAACGACCACTAGGGTCATGAATATTATTTAACCATATTAAAGAGGCATGATCCGTGATCACAGTAAATTTGGTTCCCTCTATATAAGGCCGAAATTTCTCAATGGCTGTAATTACGGTGACGCATTCTTTTTCAGTCGTGTGGTATTTCTGTTGCTGAGCTGTTAATTTCTGTGAGATAAATGAAATAACGCGCTCTTCGGATCCCTCTCCTTGGGTTAGTACTGCACCAATACCTACGTTAGAGGCGTCAGTTTGGATATTAAATGGTAAAGAAAAATTCAGGTTAGATAAAATTGGTGTAGAAATCAATCAAGATTTGATTTCTAAAAAAGCTGAATTGGCCACTTCGGTCCAACAGAACCGTTTTTTTTTGTAAAAAATCGGAGATAGGAGCAGTGAGAGTAGCGAAATTTGAGATAAATCTGCGGTACCATCCCGCCATCCCCAAAAGTCTCCGGACCGCTTTAACCGAAGAGGGAACAGGATAATCCAAAATTCCTTGTACCTTTTCAGGATCAGTCCTCAATCCCTCGGCAGATATAACGTAACCCAAATATTTCATACTTTTTTGCAGAAAAGATTTCTCTAAATTTATAATTAGACATGCTTTAGTCAGCCTTTCTACAACGATTTTCAGAAGCTCCGAATGATGTTCAATCGTCTCTGTAGAAATAATAATATCATCGAGATAGACGAAAACGTATGGTTCCAAATCGACACCTAACACTGAATCCATAAGTCTAGCCTGCGTTTGGGGAGCATTATGGAGTCCAAACGAAAAAGAAAAGGCGGCTTTTTCTTTAGATGTCTCCTCCAGCGGAAATTGCCAAAAAGCGTCAGATAGATCGACGCTGGACAGATATTTTGTTGTCTTAAATCGACCCAAAATACGCCCGATATGTGGAATGGGATAGGCGTCTTGCTTGGTGACGGCATTTAATTTCCTCGAGTCCATACACAAACGGATTTTACCGTTGGGCTTGTTAACGCAGATTATCGGATTGCTCCATGGACTATTAGATTTTTCAATAACGCCAAGCTTTGTCATGCGGTCAAGTTCCTTATCCAGCTTTTCCTGAGTGAAAGGTGATACCAAGTAATTCCGTTGCTTTATTGGTCTAGCATCACCAGTATCGATAAAGTGAGATATTACATCAGTTCTACCGATAATTTCTCCATTTGAAATTAGAAATAGTTTTAAAATCGATGCCAACGCTCTTGAGTCATCCACTGATATATCATGTTGACAAATCCGAGCAGGAATGTACTACTGGTTTAATGTTAAAGCTTCTCCAAAAATCAACACCAAGTATCAGCATGTTGGTTAAGGTAGGTATGATAAGTGTATGTATGACTACCGTTTTTCCGTTGTACGTATAGGGGACGTTGAGGTACCCTTTTGTTGCATGAGGAGTGCCATCGGCTGTAGCAATAGAGGTATTAAGATTGTATGTGGTAAGCCCCAAACGGTTAATGATTGTTTCACTACTGGTACTGAAAATAGTACAGGAAGCACCAGAATCTAAAAGACCCATTACGGGCATATCTAAAATTGTAACCTCCACCATTGGCCTCCCATCTGCGGCGTAATTAATTATTGAATTTAAAGTAATGAAATTAGGAAAATATGAAAATGTGAAAGAACTAGATTGCTCAAAAGGCGAAGTGGTAAGTGACGCGGAAGTCTCGCTGTGAAACAGAGTGGTCTGACTCTCGCTGTGAAACAGAGTGGTCCTCTCTGACCTCTGTACTACTAAACTTTCGTCTTTCTCAACCTCAGCTCTATCAGAGGTAGTGCAAGCACTTGGCTGCGAACAACTAACAACCCGATCTGGAATTTTAATCCTTGATGAAGTAAGTTTTGGAACCGAGCTACCAATGAAATTTTGTGTTGGTTTGCAAGAGCGACGGTCTAGGTTAAACTTAAGATCCTCAATTTTTTTACAATAAAGACTCAATTGATCAATTGTGGTAATATCTACTATAGGGAGTTTTTCGATATAAAAGGGTCTTAGATTCCTGATAATTGTCTTCAATTTCTCTTGTTCGGAAATTGGTTCGATTAAATTTTGGAATGCGCTTTTCATGTGTGCAAGATACATGCCATAATTTTCATCACGGCCTTGTGCACGTTGATATATTTCCTGCATCAGCCAATAATCGTGATCTTCTGGTACAAAGGTTTTTCTTAGCGACTGGATTAGAATTTCCCAACTAGAAAACGGGGTAGTTTGCACATTAGACCTATACCAAAGCCTGGCAGGACCATCAAATAAATAGATAGCTCTCTCGAGCATTTCAGTGTCATTGACTCCTTCGGTTTTAGCGAACATTTCCACTTCAGCAATAAAGTCGTTTACTTTATTCGTTTTTTCATCCCCTCGGAATACCACACCCCACTTATAGATTGGAATATAAGATCTACGAGAGATTGCTCTCCATTCCAAGTCAAATAGTTTTTGCCTAACTATGAGTAGATAGATCTACTACAGGTAGTTCAGCCGTTGTTCTTAAACAAATATGTCAGTAAAGTTCAGATCCGGTGGTTAAGTTTCGAATTCGATTTTGTTTGAATTAGTTTCATGTTTTATGTTTGTCTCGGTGGTTCAATGATAATGGTTCAATAATTGGTTTATTCCGTATATTTGCTTTGAGCTTTTATCAATGCCTGAGTGGTGTATGAGTGACGAAAGATACGTCTTTATTCATTTTTATTTGTTAATTTTTTTTTTATTATTTGAGTTTGGTAAATTGTGTTTTCATCAGGGAATGAGAGTAACGGGGAATGAGAGTAACATTCCTTTATATTTTGTTTATTTTCTTTATTTTTTTTATCTCTTTGGACCCATTAATATATTGCAGTTGTTAGTTCTGTATTTCATTGACAAAAGATTTGAAACTTGATATCTCAATTAGTGTTTCTCTGGGATCGGATTTGATTGTTATATACAATGGTCCAAATTAGTTTTTTGTTGTAAACCCATTTTTCTTTACTCCAACAAGTAGTTCTGAGTCTTCATCAGTACCAGATATGACAGGTGTCTAAGGAATGGTCTCACAATATATCTTTTATTATTATTATTAAGTAATTCTATTTTTTTTTGAATCGTTATTTGAGCTACCGATTGCCAACATTATTTGATTAATTAATTTTCCTCATTTTCGGGAATCTTTCAACATTATTTTTGTGTCGAATTTGAAATTTATACGAACTGAAAGAGCAAATATTAGGTATTAAGAGTTAGAAAGTCTTGGTGATGGGTTTTTCTTAGTTATCTAGAGAATTAGTTTAAGTATCTTAGTATTTGGTATATAGTACATTCTTGTTTGGGAAATTACCTTTTTTTTGGAATCTCATTATTAGATTCGGTAATTTTTCGTAATTTTCGTATTTTGGTTATTTAATTCTATATTTCATTTCCCAACGTTAGATTAAACTGTCTAACCAATGAATTAAAACAAAAAAAAATTAATTAATTTTTTTTTAATTGTCGTAAAGATGTAGTGGAAGGTTTTTTTTATATATCATGTTTCAGTCGATTTGAAGTTTGCTGTTATTAAATTTTATTGCCGGTATTCCCTCAATTTAAAATTCTTGTTAATATTTTTTTTATTGATTCAAACAGATAGCAATAAAACCATCAGTAAGAATATTCTGCATCAATGAATGCGATATCATTAATGGAGAGCAATCTCTGTACCACTTGTTCTTGTTTTGTATTATTGATTAGATATCGATTTTTTATTTATAATTTTCTGAATATAATTTAATTATTACGATAGATGTCGTACGTTTTTTTTCGGGCTAAGCTCAAGCCGAGTCCTCAACCATTGTCAAATTTTTGCTAATTAATTTCGATAGTAATTTTTTTATTATAAAAAAAAAAAAAAAAAAAGAAAAAATTAATTGGTAGGTATTCCCTCTCTCCGACTATAATTTTTTTCGACCACTGCACCCACCCGGGCATTTTTTTCAACCACTGCACCCATTCCGGCATTTTTGGATTTGCTGATGGGTATATAAACCGAAACAGCATGGAAACCGAGGTGGATTGTTTTTTTTTTCTTCTAACCAAAATGTAAAAATTAGGATATGGTAGCGTAAAAACTGAATAATTGCTATCCAAGCGGTGTTTATTTTTTTTGATGTTTTCTTGTCTTGTCCAAGAATGTTTTTTTTGGTTATATTGATAAGATGGCCAGTGCTTCTACTTAGTTTTTTTGGGGACAAATAATAAAAAAATAAAAGAAAAAACACAAAATGAAATGCAAGTTTGTTTTTTTAAAATCCAAGACGGATTTAATAAATTTTTTTTTGAAGATGAATATTATTTCGTGAATGGTGAATAACGATTATGTACTTTATTTTTTTTGATAAGTATTAATATTCATTCTATTTAAAGTGTTTTTAGTAACAATAATGTTTTAATTGAAAACTGATGATCAGTAACATAATATCAAATCGTTAATGTAAATTCTAATTTTTTTTTTTTAGAAATAATCTAAAAAGAAAAACAGTGACATAACATTTTTGTTTGATTTAAAATAATAATATACTGCAATATAATGCAAAACCTAGACTTTGAGTAGTTATATGTATTGCGGCGAATGGTTGTTTTTGAGTACTTACATACATATGTATATGCTGAAGCAAGTACAATATTTCGAGAAAATGTGCAAATGATTTGCAAAAATACAACCCATAACCGCATGGTTTTTATATAATGGGAAAATGACGAAGAATGGAAATGGAATTGGAGATTACTCACTGGTGAGTTACTCTTTATTTTATTTATTTTGGCTGACCATTAGTTGGTTTACCTACGTGTTATTTCTTATTAATGTTTTTGGAAAGATTTGTTTCCTTCAATTCTGCGGACTCACGATGGAGTGGATTGCGGATTGAGCTTGGCCGGGAAAGCGTGCTACATTAAGATATCTGGCGCCCAACTTAAATATTTTTGTTTTGTTTAATAAAATCGATATCTGAAGTTAGAATAAGGCAAAACAGGCTTTCCAATATAATTGATTGTAGTCTTCTTGAAAATTTAGTTATTCCATTTATTTTGGAAACCAACTAAAATTAACTTGTTTTTACTGATGGTTGTTTTTTTTGCTTAGCTGAAAACATTTGGATGTGTTGGGGAAACCACCATAGAAGAAGTGACGTAAGCGGGTGTGATAAATGTGACATTTACTGCGGATATAATCCTTTATACAAATTGTGAAATAAAAATCATTCTTAAGTTTTATTTTTAAATTAGTTACCTATCTTAATTTTTCAATTTTTTTTATATTCTTAATTTTTTTTTTTTTTTTTGGTGAATAAATTTAATATTTTTTTTGAATTTTACTTATTTCAATATGTAATTAGTTGTTTTTAATTTTGGCACGCTACAATCTCTCCAATTGGCGTTCCAGGGCGCTCAGGCGCCTTAAAAATTACCTATGAAACACAATTGGTGAGGAGCGACTAAATGGATTGCCATTATATTTGCAGATATGTGGATACACATATCAATAGACGATGAATTGGTTTTAGTGGCACGACGAATCAATATAAAATTATAACAAATTAATAAAAAATTGAATTTAAATAAATGCTTTTGTGCATAATAAATACTTGTATGTATAATTTCTTATAGAAATTATTTTCTATTTAAGAAGCCCCACCCTCTCCACCCCTTAATCAATTCCTGGTTACGCCCCTGTTCCCAGTACAAAGATTAGGTATGAACACTAAAAAACAAAATTCTGAAATGTGATTTCAATATAAAATTTTAACACGGGCTCCCAGAAAAGCTCCTTGACACAAATATGTGTCAGCCATATCGCAAATAATCGTAACAGAAATTACACCACACACCTCGACCAACTACATCGAAAAATTTGTTCTAAGCTTTTAAGCTTGACATTTTCAAATTTTTGGATTTTCTAATTAAATTCAAATTTCATTTAAATATTTACAAATGTATAAATGTATAAAATTTAAAATCTAAGAATTTGTAAAACCTGTGAATTTTGAACCAGAGCTCGGTTGCCAAATCCCTTGCTATTAAATAAATTTAAATGAAAGCACAATTTCACATTGAAATATGTCAAATACAATAAAAACGATTTATAACAATTTATTATTTTGATTTATGGTTTAGGCAAGCTTATAAAATGTGAGATTAACAATAGTTAACATATTTTTAAATGATAGGCTCAAACATCTGTCGAAAATGTTGAGGATTAGGTTTCAAATCGAAATGAAAAGCTCAAATCGAAATGAAAAGCTCGATGTTGAAAAATGAATACTTTGTTATTTGCAACATATTTTGGTTATATCATCAGCTTAATTTTTTATTTTTTACTATCAGATCGAAAGTGATTGCCTAATTTGGTTATTAAATGGAAAGTAATCACGTTGACTTTCTTCTAATCGATAATAAAGCTCAAGTTTAACATTTATATAAATAGAATTCTTTCGGCCGCTATTTATAAACTCGAAATGATGCAAATGCTTTTAAGCTTCACTACCAATTAAACATAAAGTTAGAATAAAGTATTAATGAAGCTGGTGAAATAGCAGTTGATGAAAAGCTTATTTTTTCTTAATTTTTTGAACTATTAGATAAATGGAGTAGCATTTGGTTTAAATTCCGACACAATGATCCAAGCGTTACTTAAATGTTTTACAACATAAACAAGCCCTGCACTGTAAAATGATCTCATTGAAATGTTTTTAAATTTTGTATTTTTTTTTAAATTAAAACATGAGGTCAGGCGAACGACCTAATAATAATATGCCAGAAAACCTAACACCGACAAATATTGTTTAACATAAAAAAGTTTGTGAATGGTTGGAGTATCAACCGCAAGCAATTTTATTGAGTTTGATTAGATCATAAGGCAAATATTTGCTTAATTCTTAGAATGACTTAGTAACTCAGAAGGACAGAGATAAGTTCGTCGCATGTTTATATTATAAATTATTCGAAAGATTTTTAAAATATTCAGAAACGGTGACCTCACCTTAAAAACAAATATTTTATATTAAATTTTAAATAGACTAAAATAAATTTTGTAATATTGTTGTTGTTAAATACATCAAAATTTGTTGTCAGGTTACAAAAGGCAGCATTTTATATAATCATGTTTTTTTTTTGTATTCTAACATGTAATTACAATGTTTACGTAAGACGCATCATTTAAACGATCACACTTACTATAAAGATCATTTTCGGTATTTTCGGTATGTCCAATTCGTGTCATATTTTTATGTTGTTTTAACATTTTTAAGTAGCAACTATAGTCGATCATAATATTTTTGTTACTTAATAATTTTGTTTAATTTGTTGTTGGTATATAGTATGAAAATAATTGGGTATTTATTGTGTCAGCCAGTCAATCAGCTGAAAATTATTATTAGAAATCGGATAATCGATCGAATTTTGAAAATCAATCAAAAATTACAAAAAAATTAAAAAAAAAATATTTCGTATCTCACGGAAGCATAAATTATAAATCTTTCACTTGATAATTATTTGTTTTGTTTTTAAGTTATATTTGGGATGATGATAAATCAAAATTAAAATAATTATAATTTAACTAAATATTGAGAATATAAAATTCCGAATGTATACCGTAGCGATTTTAATTCGAAGGGCTTATATATTGACAGTGAAAGTGTAATACGATTAATTTTCGGGTGATTATGGCGCGGTTTGATCCCCCGGCATACCACACCATAACTTGATTGATTATTTGATTGACGATCGTGATAATTTATTATTCGGTATTGTTTCAAAAATGTAGGTATAAATAAATAACATTCGATAGATGATTAAATTTTTTTTTTTTTTTTTTTTTATAAGAGAAAACATTCTTCAATTTCACTTTCATTATGTATTTTGTTTGGGATTATGATTAGGCAAATATGTGATCTGCTTATGTCATATTGGAGTACAATATTTAAACATATTGTTTTAACTTTCTTCACACTATTATGTCAGATTATTTTGAAATAGGGTTTGGTATAGTCTGATTATTTAATAAGATAATTTCGGGGTTGCTTATCCAAGTAGTTCGTTCGCCTAAACAAGTATCGCCGAAAGTTTCATTACATCGACATAATTTATACATCACGTTTGTAACATCATAATATAGAACACAACTCTTGTCCATATTCCTATTGCTCTATTCGTAGTACTATATAAAGTAGACTCGATTTTTATGAGAAAATCTTCTTGTAATATACAAATTTAAGAAATAAATCTTATGTCATGATAATCTGAAAATTAATAAAGTTAAGTGAAGAGAAAAATGTAAATTTTCTGGGTCAACATGACTCGACATTATTAATGAAATGATTATATTGCTGTTGTGTAGTAAATCTACAATTACAAGAATATAGCTAAATGTAGTACATAAGTACAGACATCGTAAAATATACATATAAAGATAGACGATAGATTGTGTGTTGAGGATGGTTTAATTATTGCTGTTGCATGCTATTATGTATTTCTATTTTTTGTTTAGTGCTTTTATATTTATTTAAGTCTTTGTATGTACATCTATAAAACTTCCAGCTGTGTTAATTAACTAAGTGATAACGAGACTAATTGGAAAAGTTTTAATTTTGTTTATGAGAAATTGATTTTATCGAATATGGCTTGAATAATAATTTATTTATTTATAATTTTTTCAAGTAATTGTTGTTGTGTTAAAGCATAAATTATTTATATAAATAAATTATATTTCTTTAAGAAATCCATGCATACATAATAAATGCACAGTTATAAAATGTAAGTGTTGTTATTGATTTAGTTAGTATAATTTATTGGTTGGATTGTGTAAAATAACTGATTTGTTATTTTAGTTTGGAATGGATTGATTGAAAATTATTAGTGGCAGTGTTCAGACTTGCGTCTCTATTTGATTGTGATAACACAATATATCACATTTATTGTGATAATGTAGTGCCAGGTGCCAATCGCCAATTTAATTACATTTATTATATTGACAAAACTTACTTTTGTGTTAATAGCAAACCTTAAGCGTTCAAACTCAATTTTGAGTGACACATTTTTGACACGAAATTCCTATACAAATAATACAAATTACCACTAATAAAAGTCAACCTTGATGTCAAAAGAGTGATTCGATGAAAGCTCATTTACAGAAATATGGAACATCATTAAAAGCTGAAGATTGAGGCAAGATCGAAATAACGTTCTAAAACCAAAACAATGTTTAACTGAGATTTAAAGCAAAATGGTTGCACTGAACGGAATTAAATGTAAATAAAACTAACCACTTTCTTGTCCCTAGTTTTACTAAGAGCTTGTGTTCAATTACTAATTTTTGGTTGTCTCAAGTAATTAAAAGTGCCTCAAGTGATTAGAAGGTTTATTAATTTAGTTTGTTTATAATTTTATAACCTGCACCCTACACTGTGTGGCTCGAGGCAAACTAACATACGCAATCGTATTTATAATGTGGGAGCTAATCAATTCTAGTTTTTATGGTTAGAAGGTTGTCTTGTTCAGTGGCTATGTTGATGATCATTAAGTATTTAAAATTTTCGGCTTTTCAAGAACAAAACATAATTTCCTAAAATTATTTTGACTTAATTTTTAATTTACCCTTGTATTAAAATCAAACAATTAATTGGGTTTAGAAGATTTTGGTTTCTGTGTTAATCCTAAAGTTCATTCCACGTATTAAAATATTAGAATTTTTAAGGTATTTGGAATAATTTGAATGGGTACTTTTCTAAACAAAGTTTAAAATACATTTTAAGGCTTTGAAAGAGTAGAGCTTATTAATCGTAATTTGTAGTAAGATTTTATATAATATTTTGGTTATGTCACTTTCTTAATGTGATATTTATTTTTATTATAAATTGAAATTTCGGATGTTACTCCTTTATCAAATTTCTAACAAACACTCCAGTTTACTGTTTGACAAACCTAATTTTAAACTAGGGATTGCAATATTAATTTTTTGAGAAACCTATTTTTGAATAATATTTTCGAGCTTATAGTTTATTGCAATCAAATTCGGGAAATATGAAAAACTGAGAGTATTTTGTATTTAATTTTTTGGATAATTTTAAATTCTTCTTATCGAAATTTTTGAACTAAGTTTGGACGGTTTTGCCCAAATTTTGTAAAAATTGTTAACAAAATAAACTGTAAATACTAGCAATTCTTTACACAAATTTTTACTAATTCTCTCCAACAGTTATCGGTAAAATCATCTGCTCAAATTAGACCGGCGGATTTTTTCTCTTAAAGTTTTGAGAAATTATCTCAAAATTTTTCAATTTTTAATAAATTTTGAAAAAATTTCCTATAGCTGCCAAATTACGGAATTAAACTTTACCTACTTTGGAGATATAAACTGCAAAGAGTTTCCTCATATTCTAGAATTGGCATTTTGAGCAATGTTAAAAATTAGTATACACCCTGTGTTAATTTTGCTGTGTCAGTACAGTTTTGTCAGTCGTAATTTTATCTCTCTTCTGATTACAACGTGTATTGTATATTTATCAATAATAAATAATATTGTACGAGTAATTCTTTTATTCTTTCGGACTACAACGCTTGAATATACTTACCTTGCTGATCAGTACTTTGTAATTGGAAATCACAACAGGTGCAATAAAATACATTCACAAATAGCAAAACAAATATCAACAGGTTATGAGCCCAGAACACGCGGTTAATTTATTGTGCGGTTAATTTATTGTGTTGCGAAATTGAGTTACGGTAGAAGTGTATACACGTGTGTGAAGAATCACGAACGAGAACATTATAGAAGGCTGATTCAATAGGCATTGTGTTTTTTTGTTGGAAACGAATTTTAAAATAAAAGAGGAAACTATGGTTAACCTATAAATATGGAAAACGATTTTGTAAAAATTGATAAGTTGCAAGGAATTGATGGATGGATAGCATGGAAGTTCCAAATTGTACACATTTTGGAATCACTCGAATTATACGACGTTGTAACATGCATTGATCTACCTCCGATAAAAGATGATGCAGATAAATATACGGAAAGAATGCAAGCATAGCGTAAAATGGATGCAAAGGCTCGTCGGTGTATATCAACAGCATGTGGAAAACAGCCGATGTTGCACATTTTGAATGGCAAATCTTCCAATGAAATGTGGAATGCGCTTAAGAAAGTATACGAACCAAATTCTTCAGCAAATATTTTTCTGTTGCAACAACGGTATATGTTATTCACAAAAGATCCGGGTGACGACATAGCCACACTCTAAAAAGTGATTGTAAAATATCACGAAAAAATGATATTTTACCACCGCAAATTATTGTAAAATACACAACGACATGTAAATAATACACTTACGAATTTTGATTTATTCAAAAATGACGTAAATCACTCAATCGCCACAGTTTGTCGAAATGGTGTCTGTCTGTCTTTCTGTCTGTCAGTCTGTCAGTCTGTCAGTCTGTCAGTCTGTCAGTCTGTCAGTCTGTCAGTCTGTCAGTCTGTCAGTCTGTCAGTCTGTCAGTCTGTCAGTCTGTCAGTCTGTCAGTCTGTCAGTCTGTCAGTCTGTCAGTCTGTCAGTCTGTCAGTCTGTCAGTCTGTCAGTCTGTCAGTCTGTCAGTCTGTCAGTCTGTCATTCTGTCTGTGTCCTCTCTACAGCCCAGATGGTTTAACCAATCGAACTGAAACTTCAGATTTAAGGTTTTTTGATAAATTGGGAGGTCCCAGTGAATTTTACTCCAAATCGGCTAACCGGAAGTGGCCACTCCCTTGGTCCAGAAAATTTATTTTGCAAATATCTTAAAAAGTATAAGGTTTACAAAAAACTACTTTATACAAAATGTTTCCAAAAATTAAAAACAAATAAAAATAAAAAATTAAAAAAAAAAAATTTAAAAATTTAAAAATTAAAAAAAAAAATTAAGAAAAAAATAAAATTTCTCGAAATTTTCTCTTCGTAAAAGAAAGTCGTGTGTTGGCCACACCTCCATTTTTTTTTATCAAGTTTGCTTTTGTAGTTTAGTACTGACTTTATGCTATTGTATGCCATTGTGGCTTTCCGGATGACATATTTTATATGTTGAAAGGGTTTGACATTTTCTGTGAGGATTATTCCAAGATATTTGACTTCTTTGTTATATTTAAGGACTTGATTGTTTATTTTTAGTTGGATGTTCTTGCTGATTTCTTTTTGGTGTTTTGTCAATACTTTAGTGCCTTTGAAACATATTACTTTCACATTTTGCGATGTTTAATTTAATCTTCCATCTGTGGAAAATTTCATTTAATCTATATAAATTCTCGTTAAGATCATATATAGCCTTCCTTAGATTTTTTTTTGGAAACATAGAGAATAATATCGTCAGCAAATGTCAAAGTGTTTATGTCAATTGATAACGGTAACGGCATATAAGATATATATATTACAAAGACCAATGGTCCCAAGATTGACCCCTGAGGTACCCCCGGCACAGGTTTCAAATTCCCGTGAGAATGAGTTCCCGAGTTTCACTCGATACGTTCTATTAGATAAGAATCCATGTATGACCCGAATAAGTAAATAGCTAAATTTAAACTTAATCATTTTTATAATAACTCCTTGAATCCATACAGTGTCGAATGCCTTTTCGACATCCAAAAGGCAAGCTATCGTGGGGATTTTCTGGTTAAGCTTACACGTTATGTTATTTTTCAGGGCCACCACTGCCTGTGTGGTGGTGGAGTGTAAAGCCCGAAAGCCAAACTGACTATCAGGCAGAAGCCTGTTAGACTCACAATGATCTATCATTTTAGAATACTAAAATTTTTCGTAAATTTTACTGATGTTAGACAGTAATGAAATAGGCCTATAACTCTTAGGTAACTCCGCTGGCTTTCCTTGCTTAAATATAGGTGTGACTCTGGCTGATTTCCAAATATCAGGAAAATAGCCAGCATTATAACAATGATTAATCAAAACTGCAAGTTTTTCAGAGAACTTCACCGAGAGTTTCCTTAAAACAAAATTAGGGATATTGTCATTACCTGCTGTCTTCTTATTGTTTCTCGATTTTATATAAGCCCTGATCTCAAGAGGAGTAGCAAAATTCGATGATACATTAGTACTATTACTGAACCTAAGATCAGTGATATGGTTACAATCATCAATTGAAACTATACTTCCTTTATTGACATCAATAAAGTTCTTGACCTCTCTATTCACCATTCAGTTAAACCAATCACTTCCAAGGGAGTTATTTTGTTTATGTATATCCTCAAACGCTCTGCCTAACAGGTTAGACTTATCAACTTCCTCAGTTACCATTTCATTAGTAGAGATATCTTTAAGCGAAGGAACCTCTAGAAATATTTTCCTACCAGTAATTTTATTGATCTCCCTAAACGTGTTATGATTCATTCTGATATTAGCTAATTTAGCATTCCAGGAACTAATATAATGTATACCAATCAATTCTTTAATTAATGTATTAGCGTTATTTATCTGGGCCTTTAATGTCCTAGAAGAAGGGAGATTTCTACTCCTATGGAATGCTCTGCGAATATTGAACGGGAGCGGAATCTGACTAGTAAAATTCAAAGTGGTAATGGGTACGCATTTAATAATTGAGTCCTCAACACCTCCTTGAAGCCTTAACAATAGCAAGTCAATCTCTTTAATATCTAGCTTCCTATCAAACGGAATATCAATCTCATCCAATCTACGATTAAGAACGGCATTGAAATAAGCCCAGTCATCTGCAATAAAATTCAATATCTTCCTAGTTGGTAAAGACTCTAAGCCTGAACTTAATAGTATTTTAACTGCCTGCAGACAAGGGGCTCTGCGGCGATCAAAACACACCCTTATGTTATCAGATACTATAAAGACATCCAGGTACGAAAACGCTCTAGTAGTAGAGTATGTTGGCATGTCCGAGCTCAATAACTTAATACCCCAGTTGAAACAATTCAAAGTGAACCAGTTCAACAAATTATTACCACTATCATTAGAAACTGTGTTACCCCAATAGGCATGCTTAGCGTTTAAATCTCCACCCAGAATAACTGAAGTACCACATTTCTCGCATAAATTCATTATTCTAGACAGATCCTTAGTTACCAATGACCTAGATACTTGATTCGGTGTAAAATACATAGGCTTCAACTATCGTGATTCTCTCACTTGGAGACCCAATTGTTATAATGGTTGTTTCAAGGGCTTTAATATCACTTGGGGCAGAAATTTTATCAAAACCGATATCATGCTTAATGAGGATTCCAGTGCCCCCTCCCATGTTACTAATCCTATCGTTTCTAATGAAATTATTATTTCTGAAATGTTCCTTATGCACCGGCTTAAGTTTAGTCTCTTCTAGCAATACAATATGAGGGTTAGTATTCTTCAAGAACTGTAAAAGTGATTTACAATTTTTCTGTGCATTTTTTCTCAACAATATTTTTCCACACTATTCTTGTGGTAAATAAAATTGAAAATACAAAACGTATTTTCACGTATTTTGTGAATAATAATTCGCTATGTCAGTACGTTCTGGCCAGATACTTAATGTAAGTGGCTAGAGTGGAATTTTTTGCAATTTGGTCATAGCTACCTGATGTGATGAGTAGAGTAGACCAACTTTTCAGTACGAAACCAAACTACCAACATAGAGAACTCCTCACATTTTTCACATTTTTGCAGAGTAATACATTGGTATAACTCTTTGGGCCTTCAGCCAAAATTACGAATCGATGATAATGACAAAGATTCAGATGGCGTTACCATCTGAATATAATTCTTTTCATAGTGCGTGGGATTCGGTACCAAATGCTGATCGAACACTTGAATGGTTCATGAGTTTTGTAGAGTCTTCGTCATCAGTAAAAATTGGAGATGGTGGATATAAACATTGTAGCATTTGATGGAGAAAAATGGTGCAAGAAACATTTAGCAAATGTTTTATATGTTCCAACGTTGCATACAAATTTATTCTCTTCGGGTGCGGTAACATTACGTAACATGCTAATTATCGAAGACAAAGAAGGATATCGTATATTGAACGTTAAAACGTTGAAGCTAATGTTACTTCCACAAGCAATAATCTTTCGATTCGAATTTGGCATGAGCGATTTGGACACCAAAATCTAGCACACGTGAGAAAGTTTCTACAAAAGAATAACACTAATTTCATAGATGAAGACTATATATGTGAAGCTTGTGTTCTAGGCAAACAGCTTCGGTTGAGTTTTGAAAATCGAATTGAAAAGACGATACGTTGTGGTGAAATTATTCATAGCGACGTGTGTACGATGCCGATTGAGTCATTTGGTGGTGCTAAATATTTTTTACTTTTCCGAGATAATTTTTCAAAATACCGGTATGTGTATCCGATCAAAAATAAGTCAGATGTGTTCAATAAATTCAAAACTTTTGTGGCGTGTGTTGTTGGTCGGATAATGGACTGGAATTCGTTAATGACAAGATGAAACGTTTCATGGAAGAAAGAGGTATTCGACACTAGCGAACTGTGCCATATACTCCTGAGCAGAATGGGTGCACAGAGAGGGACAATCGCACATTGGTCGAGGCGGTCAGAACTATGTTAATATCAAATGACTTGGATAAACGGTTTTGGGCCGAAGCTATAAATACTTTTGTATATGTGATCAATCGAACCGGAAAAAGTACCATTGAAAACAAAACACCATTCGAGTTGTGGACTGGAAAAAAAGCAAACATTGAAAATTTACGTGCGATCGGATGTGAAGTGTTTGTTCATGTTCCGAAAGAAAAACGGAATAAGATCGATGAAAAATCAGTTAAATGTACATTTGTTGGTTACGATGAAAATGTAAAAGGGTTCAGAGTTTGGAATCCAAACAAATAGTGCGCTATGTTATTTTTTCGAATGAAGATAATGAAAAAGTTTTATTAAAAATCGATGATCAATGTGAGAAAGTATTTTCGGACTTAGTTATTCGTTCTGTTGAAAATGAATTGATGAATGAAGTTGACAATTCTCAACTACTCAATGAAACTGTCAATGAGAGTGTTGACATATCGACGCCAAAAGATCCTAGACCAAAAGGATCATTGTGTGATTCAAGAATGTCGTTTTCTTGATCGGAATGCGCATAAACATAAGCATTCATGTTGTACGACTGTGGAACAAGTGGCGATGCTTGCATCGGTAATTGAACGTGATACCTATGAAGAGGCGATTCAAGCGAGTGACTGTAAACAATGGATTAATGCGATGGACGACGAGTACGAATCATTAAATAAAAATCGAACATGGATTTTAGCTAAAAAAAACGACGGTCGAAAGGTTATTGATAATCGCTGCGTGTTTAAAATTAAGTACAAATCCGATGGCCCCATAGAACGCTATAAGGTTCGTTTGGTAGCACGTGGTTTTACGCAAGAATATGGAGTGGATTATCAGGAAACATTTAGCCCGGTACTAAAATTCCAATCAATTAGAGCCATTTTGACTGTAGTGGCAGCAAAAAAATTGAGGATTAAACAATTTGACGTAAAGACGGCGTTTTTGTATGGTGATCTGGATGAAACAGTTTTTATGAGGCAACAGCTGAGAATGAAGATGACATCAATACGGTCATTTCAAGTTTGCAGCTGGATTTTGATATTAAAGTTATGAATATCGACTGTTTTCTTGGTATTCACGTAAATTCTGAATCAGATGGATCGATTTCAATCAATCAACATGCTTATGTAAATAAGGTATTGCATCGCTTTAACATGTTGACTGCAATCCGGTGAGCACACCTTCAGATACATCGACGAATTTGGGTGAAGGTGACTCAACAGGCGGGGTGATTTTTCCATATCGCCAGGCCATCGGCAGTTTAATGTATCTGGCAATTTGTACACGGCCCGACATTTGTTTTGCGGTGAATAATGCTAGCCGACATATGGAAAATCCTTCGAATATTCATGTGAATGCCGTAAAAAGAATTCTTAAATACATTAAGGGTACGCGATTAATGTGGGTATTATTTATCGAGGTGGTGAAACATTGAAGTTGTGTGGCTACAGCGATGCGGACTATGCTGGTGATTTTGAAACCAGACGATTAACTTCTGGTTACGCGTTTTTGTTGGTTCGACTGAAAGCGATTACATTGCGGCATCACAAGCGGTAAAGGAAATGATTTGGTTAAAACGATTGATGTCTGAACTCATTCCAAATAAACTGTGTACATCAGTATTGTTTATGGATAACCAATCTGCAATACGGTTAATCAAAAATCCAGAGTTTCATAAACGAACGAAGCATATAGTTATTCGGTATCATTTCATCCGAGAGAAGTTTGAATCTGGAGATTTTGAACTCGAATATGTGTCAACATATAAACAAGCAGCAGATATTTTTACCAAATCGTTGGCAAAGGTTAAACATAAATTATTTTGCAATATGTTAGGCCTTTAGCCACTTTAAAAAAAAATTAAAATTAATTAAGTTTCTTAAAAACAAAAATTGGATCCTGAGTGGGAGTGGTAAAAATTAGTATACACCCTGTGTTAATTTTGTCTTTCATGTCATGATATCAATTTTGCTGTGTACATTGGACAGTACAGTTTTGTCAGTCGTAATTTTATCACTTTTCTGATTACAACGTGTATTGTGTATTTATCAATAATAATTAATATTGTACGAGTAATTCTTTTATTCTTTCGGATTATAACGCTTGAATATACTTACCTTGTTGATTAGTGCTTTGTAATTGGAAATCACAACAGGTGCAATAAAATACATTCTCAAATAACAAAACAAATATCAACAAGCAATTTTAAATTTTTATCAAATGTTATCTAATAGGTACTTAAACCATGATAATTTTACTAATGGGCAAAATATGAAAACTTTACCACTGGTAAATTCACGCAGTAAATTATCTCAGAAATTTTAAATTCAATACAAATTTAGTAAATTATTTTCAAAAGGATTTTACCATACACTTATTTTGAGATTAGTTTGGGAAATTTCAAATGTTTAAAAAGTATTTTAATTTACAGTATTGGCAAATTCAATAGAATTATATTTTTGGGGAAATGCTATTCAAGTTTTGGCAATATTACAACTTTTTAAAATATTATGGCAATTTGGCTTTTTAAGAAATTTCACGAAATTGTGGTAAAGTTTGTTTTTGTCGAAATTTCATAAAATATTCTGAAACTTGAAAATTCCGGCAAAATCTCATTCATTTTTAAATTTTTTTAATGCTTTGTATAATTTTTTTAAAATATTGCCATCACTATCTTCAATCTTTGGTTTTTTGATTGACCATTTTTGTACATCAAAATAAATTTCAAAAGTTATAAGACAAGAAAAAAAGAAAAAAAAAAGTTCTATCTAAATTTATACAAATAACTTGGTTTTATTTTTAAAATATATATGTGTTCGAAGACTAATTGGTAATCTTCAGTATTTAATGATTTTACCACTGGCCATTTTCTGGGATTACATGGCATTTGTAAAACTACCGATATCCGTCGATCATATTTCATACCACTAATTCCAACTCGAATTCCATTGAAATGTCTAAATTAAAACTTTACAATTCAATGTCCCTTTAATTAATTAAAGAAGTTCTAAAGGTTATGTTTAGTTTGCAATAAAATCTGAAACTTACTTTTTTACAACTGTATCTTAAATCGGCCGATTATGGTGAGAATTCTGAATAAATTTAATCCAACAAAACAATCAAGATATGCCTTTAAAAAATGATTCTAGATCACAATTTAGAAAATAACTTTCTATTTCTATACTAAACAAATCAACAAAAAATATAATTTTTAAGAAGCTTTTTGTTACAGCTGGATATCCTGGAAAAATGATCACGATTTATATTTTATTTATATCATATTTATTATTTACATTTGTTGTCTTCTTATAAAAAATATTTTACTTCCAATCAACATCCAAGACATAATGTAATATAAATTTTCATATTTATTATTGTTATTAATATTATTATTATTTATTCCATTTATATTATTTAAATCATGCTGTGTTTATTTTTCAACACGATCTTAATTTATATCTATGTCTTACGGTTTATATGTATGTATATATAAATTGTACATTAAGTCTTGAGGACGCCCTCTAAGAAATTCACTTTTTCTTTTCTCGATATAATGATTATTAAAATTTTCATATTTTTATTGTTGTTGCTGTATATAGTTGAAGCATTTATGATAGCTTTTACCTTAAAGTGTTTTCTGGTTTGTGATTGAAAAATTGAAAATTTTATTTTATTTTTTTATCTCGACCAAATATGCCAATTTCCAGGTTTATATGCTAACATTTTTTTGTCTACCGGTTGATTAATGAAAAATTTAATTTAAGTGCAAATTAGATTACTTTTTTACACTTGATTTAGTGAGGAGGCGCGCGCAATCTAGCGAGACTGCCTCGCGCGTGTATACTTTAAGGGAAATTTATATTAATGGGGTTATAGGGTTGCCGTACATACCGATATGATGCGGATAAGAAAGTACAGTGGGTAAGATTCTAAATGTTAAATAAATATTGATTTAACAATTTATAATGTAACTGGAATACCGCGTGTGCACTCACAACATCTTTCCAATAAACACACAAATTGTACAACAAACAACTTATGCATGTAGGTATATGTTTATCAATAATGTTCGACATATTAGTTACCTAAATATTTAACCGAATATTTTTTCAAAGATTTTACATTAATTGACTATAAAGATAAAATAAAGTAAATAAACGGTAAAACGACGACGAAAAACTTCTATTGATTTGACTTTCAAAAATCGATAAACAAACTTTTTTTTACTTAACCGATTCTCCCACAATTTAAGAGCAGCAGCGCGCACATAGAGCTCAATTAAATTCACTTGACAATACAATAATTTTCAATTATCGAACATGCACAATTGCACTTATTTTATATACAGGTACGGTTAGCTTAAAAACACTTTCATTTCAAGCTGTGTATATACGCTATAAATTATGCTGCCTTTAAGACGTCGTCTTCGTTTTAGAGAAAAAAAACCAATTATTTCCTGGAATTCTAACAATAAATTCTTTGTTTTTCATTAATTTTGACAATTATAAATTTAAATTAGCATAGTTATGCTATGTTTACATATGCCTTGTTGAACGTACATATATCAATAAAACAAACAGACTAACTATCAATATATGTATATGTATATACTTAAAGATGCTTAAATTATGGATGTTTATGTACCATACAGAATAAAATACATTTGATATGATCTCTAAGATTGTAGTTTTTATTTTTTAATTTAGATTTATACAAATAAATATATAAATTTAGTTTTTTGTGATATTTATTTTATGTTCCCGCGCACTTCCAATATACATATAATAGTTTTTCTTTTATTAATATAAATTATTAGTTAAGAAAATGAACTTTCTAAAAAAAAAAAAAGATTTTTCCATATATGTTCGCGCCGGCTCTAACTTGGTTGTTTCTCATTGATTAGTGGAGAAATGATATTGTTCGCCAATCGCCATATAGTTTGAAAGAATTTATTTTCTTTTGGTTTCAATGAAAATCTAGTTTTATAGTTATGGTTTTTTTTTTTGGTTAATGGGAACTGATTGTTGTCTGAATAATTTTTTTTTTGTTTTTGTGTGAAGCATATTTGGGAGAGATTTTCTTAAATACATCATATTTATCAAATTTTTTTCTTGTTTGTTTCAGGTGAGTTTAATTATCAAATATCTTTGAAAGTCGTAAAATGTAAGTAATTATATAATTTTAAGAAAATAGCGAAACCTGATAATTTTCATATTAAATACCAAGGATATCCTCAAACCGCTAATATATCTTTAATGGGTTTACGCTGAAATTTAAATGTATTTGAATTTATGGTACTTGAAATTTATTGTTTGCTGATTTAAAGTCGTAATATCAATTTTAGCTTGCTTCAACTGTTACAAATTAATGGACTGTTTGTTCGTGGTACACAGAATAGGATAACCGAAAAATCAATTTTTCTCAAACTATTTAATAGTTTACTCTGCCATTAAATATCGCTGAAATTCTTCATAGAATTTAGATATGCATTTAGATTCAGCAATTCAAATTTAATTGCTTTTGTAATAAAAAATTAATGATATTCTGGACTGGAATCAACTTTTACTCAAATTTTTGCTATACATACTACATAATTTTATGTCGGTACTAAATGTTTCTGTTTAAAGCGATGTTAATATACTAATATTTAAATTTCACTCAAATATAATTTTTAGTCGTATAAGCTTATTTCTTAATGAAACTATATTTCACAATCTCTTTCTCTTTAAGATTAAGACCACATAAATTATCTGTATTTGTAACTTTACAAATAAATTTTACTCAACTCTCTTTTCATCCAAAAGTTTCAAATTCAGTTGTCAACTGATGTTTAATTACTTTAAAGATTCGCTCAAATTGCAATGAATCTCTAATGGCATTTATGTTTAGAATTAAATTTTTTAAGTTCTAATATTAATCAACCTGGACTCAAATTATGTTACACGAAATAAAAAAATTGGTTTCATGTGAATTATTAGTCCAGTGTTTGAAGATTCTTCGTGGGTGGATGCCACCCCTTATCGAGGGCGGAAATTAGAATACTCAAAATAACTGCCGAAATCGATAGAGGGATGAATTCTAAGCAAAAATGTTCTATGAAGGCACTATATAACTTTTGTTCCCTAAGCCAATCCCTACTTACTGTCTAGATTTCACGTCAATCGGTTTTGTCCGAAAGAATTCTGAGTGAAAATACACAATACATAACCGTTGTTATCCAAATTTAATATAAATAATAACAAACATTTAACTTGACACTATTTGGTAAAATTTCACTCAAACCGCTATGTATCAGATTTTACTAAAAACCATAATTAATTTATTCAATGGAAATTAATTTGGAAATTAATGTAAAAACTAATCAAACTTCAATATAAATAGCGTTGCGAGACCCCAAAATTATTGTAAAATTTTATTTGCATTCAAATTTTATTCAAACACTCTTGCTTCACTCAAATTACCTTTTATGAAATTGATTTTGGTTGATATGGATGTACATATGTACACTCTGCGAAATAGCTATATGGGACAATTAATTTTTTTTTTTTTTTTTTTTAATAAACAAACTCTTATTTTATTTTCATTTACTTCAGAATATTTGCCGATGCAGAGGGCATGTAGATTTCTATTCGGTTAGTTTTCATTGTACCTGTATCGTTATTTATAGCAGTTTATTCTCATTGGTCGAAGGAAGTAACTATACGGGACAAAACTTAAAATGCATTTATTTTATTCTGTAATACAAAAATACTAACAATAAGTGAATTTTAATAGTTTGTATAACTCCCCTTGTTATTAATAACATCCATCAATCGACGTGGCATTGAGTTTATTAAAGTTTGGGAGAACAGAAACGTCAATTTTTGCCCATTCTTCTTGAATAACTGTCTTAAGCTCCGCTAAAGTATTAAATTGACGTCCATTTTTGTAGACTCCCTGGCTAAGAATGCTCCA
Source organism: Tipula vernalis (assembly GCA_958295665.1). Classification (NCBI taxonomy): domain Eukaryota; kingdom Metazoa; phylum Arthropoda; class Insecta; order Diptera; family Tipulidae; genus Tipula; species Tipula vernalis. The sequence continues at coordinate 58,132,661 of OY282560.1, read as the reverse complement.
CAGATTTTCCATTGGATTTAAGTCCGGACTAACAGCAGGCCACATCAATACTGGAATATTTCGTGATTGAAAAAAAAGTCTTTTTGCACTTAGCAGCATGAATAGGCGCATTATCCTGCTGAAATATCCAACTTTCACCGTACATTTCCTCCCCAAAATTTATTAAAGTGTCGTCTAATAACTGCACATTTGATGGGAAACAAAACAAATTGGGGTCTTGCCTCGTTTGCAGAAATCATCCCATGTCATAAGTGACCCTCCTTGAAAGTTGCGAGAATGACGTATTTGAGGTGACTCACGAACATCTCGCCAATAATTCTGGCATCCGTCTGGTCCGTCGAAATTAATTTTTTTTTCATCCGAAAAAATTATTGATCGCCACTCTCTTGACTCTTCATTCCAAAATTTAAATTTCTCAGCAAATTCCATTCTCGCTAATTTATGGCGTGGCAGCAGTTACGGTTTACGCAACCGCTTCTGATATTTCAGATTAATATCCTCTTTTAAAATCTGTTGTATCCTTCGTTTAGTGACGTTTAGACACAAATCACGTTTTATTTGGGATGGACTGAAATTTTTCCTGGCTGCAAGGCGCCTTATTTCTCTTTTACCTCTTTCGTCAACTTTAGGCTTTGGTCCTGGTTTTTTCACTGTGCCATATGTTTGGGGATTTTTTAAAAAGTTGTTTATTTTTTTTTTTGTTTCTATGTAGTTTTGTGGCTATCTGACGAATGGTAGCACCAGATTCCCTATAGTATTCGATCCTTGCACGTTCATCGGCCGAAAGTTGCGTTCCTCGCGGCATTATTCTTTAAAAATATTTTATAATCAAAAACGCACTTGTCCCATATAGCTATTTCCTTTAACTGGCGGTTCTTAAAAACAACAAATCAACATAACAGTATTGCGAGAAAGAGACGAACAGATATTTAACCTTCAGTTTGTTGAGTAAGCATTGACAAAATTTTCCATACAATATAAAATAAAATCAGCGAAATGCTTTTGAAGAAAACAGTACAGATTACTTTGTCCCATATAGCTATTTCGCAGAGTGTAGTTTAAATTAAATTTGAAAACAAAACTTAAATTTTCTTTTAAAATTAACTAAAACTGAATTTGGTTAAAATCTAATCAATTTTTTACTTAGATACTGTCAAAGTAATAATTTTTTTTGGCGCATTTTAATTAAAAATTGATCAATAAGAGTTTATTTTATTAAATTTTTAAATAAAATAGGATTTTCATTCAAACTTTGTAAAATAAAACAAAAAGAGTAAAAAGTGCTCAAGTCGTTTAGAAAAAAAAAAAAAAAAAAAACAAACTTCAAAAAAGGAAATCTCTAATGGAAATATTTCAAAATATATTTAGCTTAGGGCGGATCTACATGAGTAACCTTCAAGTAGAACCAAAAAGAATTTATTATATGGACCGATCACTTCAATCATTCATTCAGATTGTCTCCCTTCTTTACATTTTATTATTAAAATTTAAGGAAATTTTTTTATATAAAATTTTGGTTTTTTTAATGTTGAAATTTTCACTGGCTAGTAGTCGGTTTCATCTTCGAATTGCATGGTATCCCGAGCATACAAAACAATTAAAAACGAAAATATACCGAAACAAGAAACTTAAATCGGAACGAAATCAACTTCGGTTTCAGTGTTTGTTCACAGTCTCAATATTAATTTTGTCGAAAGTTGCACAATTTGTTTTTCTTTAGAATTAATAGACACACGGTTATGACAAGGCACCGATTTACGATAACGTATGAGGAATGAAATATGGACAAATGTAAAATGTATCTGTATTTGTATTGTACAACCAAAAATAAAAATTTCCTTGTTTTTAAATAAGGTGATTCCCCTATATTTCATTAAATATACATAACTACTGCGTCATTTTACGATTAGTTACAAAAAGGTCGTTGATAGAAGTAGATCGTCGTAAATTAATTTATAAATTTTGTCAGGAAAATCCGGACAAAAACAGAACGAGTTTTTTCACTACTTCAAGGATCTTGGATTCAAAAAATCCTTTATCTACAAAACAATTAAACTGTTTGACAATAATGAACCTGTGGAAAGAAAACCCGGCTCTGGTAAAAAATTTCAACTACAAGATAGCAAAGTTCGAATGAAATTGAAAGGTGAAACAGTGGGTCGAACTGCAAAATCGTACAGACAAGTGGGTAAAAAATATCAAGTTGACCCAAAAACTGTCAAGAAATATTAACAAGGTATGAATATACAACGCAAACCCAAAAAATCGGCACCAGCAACTACAGACAAACAATTAGCTACAATCAAATCTAGATTAACGGCTACATTCTCGTACATCTAGCAAGACAAACTGTTGCTATTAGCAAAAATGGCGGAATTGCTTGTGACAGTTTTAGAAATAAGAAATTACATTCTCGATGCGTCTAGCAAATCCGCCATATTATTTTTGTTCAGCGCGATGCTGAATTAAATTTTGACAATAGAGTGTTGCGCAACGACTTAACGACACAAAACTGGATAGCCGAAATTAATAGCAGATGGACTGATATCCACTATCGCCTAAAAGCCACGTATTTTCAGGGAAATCTTGCGAATGTAGAAACGTACAAAGTCCCGAATTTTTAAAAATATGCGTATCATGTGTAGACCCTGGCCATTTCACAACAATGCCCGTAAATATATAATTAGAGTTTCAACCCTAAAATAAATCCACATAATTTTAATAATTTCGTTTTTGGTGTATCATTAAAATAATCTACCGCTTGAACATTTACCGAAGAATATGCTTTTCTATTCAAAAAACAGTAAGCGTCGTCTACCTTGAGTTTTTTTATTGCAATATGTGTCCCTTCGATGCACTCAACAACATTTGGAAACCTATATTTTTTATAAAAATCCCGCTTGACTAGATGCAAATTTTCGACTGAAATGGGAAATTTTAGAAACTCCTTATTAGTTCTAGAATTCATCGCAGTTAAAAATTGTTCTACCAGTTTACTTACTGTTGGTTGCTGGAGGTTTTGAAAGTTCAGTTCTCCAGAAACAAATTAAAAATTTTCACAGCCCAAAACGTTCAAACTTATAAACACCTGCAAACGACAGCAGCATTTGAGAATTAATATTTGATTTAACATCTCAAAAACTTGATAACAAGATTTTTCCTATTTTGATGGCTAATAGCTAACAAAAAATGGTTGAGAATGTGAAAACTCGATTTCAGCTAGCAAAGTTGCTATATCGAAAATGTAGCCCTAAGAGTGCTTTCCCAAACATATTTCCCCGCTTCTTCAGCTTATAAATGTGTGATGGATGATGAAAGTTATTTCACTGTTGAAAGTAATGAATGGCAGCCAAAGTACTACTACGAGCCTCCCGATCACAAAGCACCAGAAAAGGAGGAGTTTATTCATAAGACCAAGTTTCCAGGTAAAGTTATGTTGTGGTTGGCTATTAGCGAACGAGGTGTCAGTGACCCAGTATTTTTCAAAAGTAGTTTGGCGGTTAATGCGCAAACATACACAAACAAATGTTTACCTGTGCTTCAGAAATTTATAAATAAATATCATAAAAATGATAAAACGATTTTTTGGCCTGATTTGGCATCCTCACATTATGCCAACGCAACGTTATCTGAATTAAGTCAACGCAGAATCGAATTTATCCCTAAAGACTATAACCCACTAAATGTTCCACAACTAAGGCCCATTGAAACGTTTTGGGCAAATCTGAAGAGAATGGTATACAGCGATGGATATCGTGCCAAAAATGTTGAATATCTGATTAGAAAGATAAAAAGAGATTTAAAGAAGATCGATACATCAGGAACGCAAGCGGCAATGAAAAGAGTGCCAGAAACGATCAGGAAAACTAATCGATGTGGGGCGCAAATTTTATCTAAGAATTTAAGTTTTAAATAAATTATGGATCAAAATCGTTTGATTAGTAAATAATTTTTTTTTTTTTACTTTTTTTTTTGTTGTCCATATTTTATTCCTCATACGTTATAACCAAACTGTAGGACTAAACAATTATTTTTTCAAAAAACCAGAGGACCTAGCATATGTTTCGCACAAACCATTGCGCTAATCGATGTCGTCATTCGCTTTGTGTTTTAGCTTAAACAGCCATTTGCCAGTGATCGCTTTACGTCCTTTCGGTAAATCACAGAATATCCATGTGTTTTTTAATCATACTCATACTAATCATACATTATACTAATATAATCCACTTTTGACTTTTTCTGAGAAACTCTAAGAACAAGTAGTGCCTTAGAAATCTGGTGAAGGAGAATTTTAATTATGAAATGCGTTCTGAGCGCGCCAACATTTAAATTTTTTTTTTTTTTTTATAAACATTAAAATCAAAAATACAAAATTGGATTTTTATGGTATTTTGTAAAAAAGGATAAAGCAGGGATCTCGCTCCCTGAAAATCCTATAAACGATATGAATTATTCGATCCATACCCAAGCATTAAACATGCCGATGCCTTTGCTTCAAATTCGATCGTTTCCCCTATGCGGAGATGTTTGTAGCTCGCTGAACTAAAGATCCGATTATTTGACAAATCAGGCTTTTTGTCAAAGCACAATTCTGCTGTAATTTTACTTGCAAATTGCTTGCCAAATGTGCTCGTTGGACATCGATTTTTTTAGATAATTAGCTTTGATAATCGCCTTGTTCCAAAACTTGCGTTCAGGACCTACCGTTATAACATCGGTAAAGCCTTTTCATTGACAAACCCTTTTTTAAATGCTCAGAAATTGAATTCATTTTCGGACTGTATGGTGTTGTGTTGTGTCTGATTTCCTTTCGTTTTGCGAAAACGTTGAAATTCTTTCGATTTGAACTCACCACCATTATCTGCACGTAGTTTCAATATTTTTCAGTTGCAGCACTTCCCTTTTATTTTTCATGCACTAGATTTTCGATGATCTTGAATAATCATCAATTTTCTGCTTCAAACTTCAGTCCACATACATCAGTGTGAATTAGCTCTGGTATGCGTTTTGATCGAATGTCCTTTCGTTTTGAAACGGTTCAATACCTTCCATGCCGCTGACCATTTTATTCGTAATCATTTTCTTCAAATCGAATGCATTGACGTGTCCTAATCAAAAAGCCATAAATACGATTGAAACAAAAATATTGCGCTCAACTGTGAATTCCACTTCATATAAGTCGCACCTATCTACTGCATGTGCAATGAAAATCATCCTTTAAATACGATTTGAATCGTTTTAATGTCTTTTTTTTGCAACTGAAATATTCGATATTGTTCATACTGTCAAAATTCTCTTTCTCTTTCGACTCTTTCTCAAAAAGATTCGCACATTTTTCCTTTTCCTTTCGTAACCGAATTTGTACCTGAATTTTTCTTCATTGAAAATACGTTTTCTTGTTGATATCATTCTCATTAGAAGAAAAACAAATTGCGGATTGCATTGAACCACCAATGCGCTTCACACATTCATCTAGTAGTCGACTTTTGACATTGTCGAATATCAACTTTACCTCGTTCGTGCTCTCGAGTGATGTAACTAGAGCATCGTACCTCCAAATATTCTAAGTTGGCTCCAGGTTTAGGCAATTTTAGTTCTCGAATCAATTTATCAAATTTTTTGATGACCATGAATCCGCTAGATGAGATCCTTTTTGATGCTCACTGAATCCATAGCCTGCTTTTCTTATGTTACGATAAAAGGCACGGTCAGGATGGTTTTATAATATTTTGGATGGTTAATGGAGAGAACAAAACATGGCCATATTTTCCATAATACATTTTAAATCCTACGTTGAATTATTTATGTTTTCACACCCAAATTAAACACTCCAACTAAGCAAAGTACTACTAGCTATCGTACGGTTTTTAAAAAGATTGAATCGTGCATCAGGGGAACACATGAAAACAATCAAATGATAAGATCGACATGCGAAATAGAGAGGGAAGGGAACAAACGTTAATAAAAAAAAACAAAACCAAAATAAATGAGATAAAAGTTGAACAACCGCATGATGGGGATGAGAATGTTTTCGGCTTTTGGTTGAATAACAACTCAAGTAACAGGAAAAAACGTGATTGTGAAAAAAGTGAAAAATAAAAAAAAAAGATAAATAAATGGCACAACATGGTGGTGGCTTAAATATCTTGATTGAGCCGAGTGAATCTTTGTTTCAAGGAAAAACCATATACGCATGTCAAAAGTGAATTAAATGTACAGTTTCTGCGGTGCCATGGCATGCTCAGTTATACTGCGCCAATTTAAAATTTTGTTGCCTGCCTGTAGTTTTGTAAAAAAAAAAAAAAATATTAAGAACGATGTAGCGCGGAAACTGCTACAATAAGTGTGAGTGAAGTTAAGTGTTGTGAAATTTAATTGTGTTATAAATTTGTTATTTACAAGCTCCGTATTGTAAGCTTCAAGTATTTCGCAGAACGAGTGGCAAATTAGAACCACAACTGGTAAGTCTCCTTAATTTACCATATATTGTTTACTTAAAATATTCCACTTTCATTCGGCTATGTAAGTGATTCTATTTTCTATGATCTACGCTACAGCGAAATGTTCGACTAGGCAAGCACGGGTTTTCACAAACGTTTTAGAAATTATAGGATATTGAAATTTGGTAGAATTTATAAAAAGTTGAATAATTTATAAAAACAAAATTTAAAAAAATTAAAAAAAATTGAAAATTAAAAGATTTAATGAAATTAAAGCATACAGGAATGAACAGGATTAAAACTGGTATTGAAAGAAAATTAAAATTTAAAGATTGAGACATTTTACAATTCTTAAGTATAAAAGAAATTGTAAAGGGAATTGAAAAAATTGTAGAATTTTTTGAAATTCTAAACTAAATTTATTGAGTTTACAGAATTTAAAAATATGTTGAGACGATAATAAATCGGTAGAATGCATAGAATTTATAAAATTAGTAAAGTTTCTAAATTAAACAATTTAATCAAGGAATTAAATAAATTGGATTGATTTGAAGAATAAAATTTATCAAATTATTAGAATTTGTGAAATAAATTGTAGAGTTTGTAAAAATTATAGAATTAGTTGAATTGGTAAAATTATCCAATTTATTATAAATCACCTAAAGGAATTGGTAAAATTTATAGAGTGTTTAAATTGTGTAGGATTCGTAAATTTTATTGCATAGAATTAGTAGGATAGAATTAGTAGGACTTAAAAAATTTATAAAATAGGCGTGTTAGCAATTAAAAAATTAACGACATTTAAAGAATGTAATTAAATTAAAGAATTTGGTTGAATTTGCCGAATTTAAAGAATTTATATATATCATCAAATTTAAAGAGATCTTTATTTAGAATTTAAGGAATTGATGGAAATTTTACAATTTTTAAAAATGTTGCAATTTAACGAATTTATTAAATCTAAAGAATTTAAAGGTTTTAAAGATTTACTAAGTTTAAGTAATTTAAAAAAATGTTTAGACCTAAAAATCGGTAGAATGCATAGAATTTGAAGAATAAAATTTATCAGAAATTCTTCGAAATTGGTTAATAAAATTTGTAGAATTTTCAGATTTTGTAGAATAGGTGAAATATTAAAAAAAAATTATAGAATTATTTGAATTTGTAAAATTACCCAATTTATTATAAATAATTCTAAAAAATTGATAGAATTAATAGAATTTATAAAATCTAAAAGTTTGGAAATTTTTAAGATATAAAGAATTTAAAAATTGAAAGAATTGGTAGAATTTATAGAGTTTTCAAAATTTGTAGAATTGAATTATTAGGTCTTAAGCAATTTAGAAAATATGCTTGAGCATTAAAAAAATTCATGAAATTAATAGAATATAGTTAAATTAAAGTATTTAAGGAATTAGTAGAATTTATAAAATTTCGAAAATTGGTTGAATTTGTAGAATTTAAAGAATTTATATATTTCAACAAATTTAAAGAGATAAATATTTAGAATTTATAGAATTGATAAACATTTTACCATTTTTAAAACTGTTGGAATTTAACGAATTTATTAAAGAATTTATAGAATTTAGAAAAATGTTGAAAAATCAGTAGAATGCATAAAATTTATAAAATTAGTAAAATTTCTTATTAAGAATCAAGGAATTAACTAAATTGGAATGATTTAAAGAATAAAATTTATTGAATTGTTAAAATTTAAAAAGTTAGAAGAATTTGTAGAATTTACAGATTTTGTAGAATTAACAAATAATAGAGTATTAAAAAATTACAGAAAATTACCTGAGCCATGGTTTCCATAATTGAATATAATTTTCAAATTTTTACAATAGATGCAAGATCTTGGAAACCACAACAAAATTATAATTGGAAAGAAAAAATTTTTTTTAAAACTACAAATTAGCGAGAGATTAATTTAATGAATTAAATTCAGTATCAGTATCTTTTATATATTTGACTTCTTTATCAAACTCTAATTTGTTATGTGTTCTTTTCACCTTTACATCCAAAAATGGGGCATACCGTCTACTTCTAACTCAAAAATGAACCTGATGGTGGGGTACTGTTAGTTCAACATCTCCAAAGTTCGTTCCACTAACCATAAAAGTTCTAAATGTCTGCTTGTAGAACTTGCCTCTAAACTCTAACAAACTTAGTTCCATATAGGTTTCAACTACCTGCTGATACATATTTGCTAAGTTGTCCGCTACATTCTGTTTTGTTTGACATGATCGACCATACACTGAATTGTGATGTCTATTGGTGCATTTGGGTACAAAGCGGTTACAACAAAAGACATTTGTGCTTCATCATCATTTAGAAGCACGTGAAGTAGCCCAGGATTTTGAATTTTTTAGAACGAAAAAATTTAAAGATTTTACAGAATTATTGAGTTTATAGAATTCAAAAAATTTTGAGACTTGAAAAATCGGTAGAATGCATAGAATTTAAAAAATTTGTAAAATTTCTAAATTAAAAGAAATTGAAATGATTTGAAGAATAAGATTTATCAAATAGTTAGAATTTGGAAAATTATTAGAATTTGAAGAATTTTCAGATTTTGTAGAATAGGTAGAATATTTAAAAAATTATAGAATTTGTTGAATTGGTTAAATTATTCAATTCAAGGAAAAAATTATTTGAAAATGGCACTCGAAAAAAAAAATACCAAGAGATTGTCTTCTATCATATGATATTGTCATAAAGAAGGATACCAACAGTATTAGAAGGATGTAGTCCTGTTTAGCTTTCATACTTTAGATGGTGTAAAGACAATAAAAGTTGAGCCGAGTTTTGTGTTGGGAGTTAGGCGTTGCATGGCGGGTGAGGTAGCTGGATGTAATATTGCTGGTTTGTTTAGGCCAAGGCAGGGGTGACTAGATGTTTCGTTCTGTCAGTGCTGACAGGTTGTGGCCATCAGTTTGGAGCGGGAAGCAGTAGAAGTCACAGATGTATGATTCGCCGAGGCGCAGAAGTGGCCGGAAATTTTTGATGGTGGAGCAGTGCGGGGTTGCTGATATCAAATTCATTGGTTGTTAGAAATATTAATCGTAAGTTTGTTTCAGGGATATAATTGTAAATTAAAATATAAATTGTGTTTGAGTCTAGATTATTAAGCAGAATTTAGTAAAAACTGGGTCTGTGTCCAAAAGCGAAAACCACATAAGTGCACTTAGCGATTTAACTATTTTGATTATTTTTGGCTTATGTAATACAATTTAGGTCTCCATTACACTGGCCAATTTTTTAAGCCACTTATAAGTCATACATTTTGAAAAAAACACTAATCCAGTTTTTCAGAAACCGAAACAGCAATTTAACTTGCAGTAAGAAATTGCATTGTCTTTGCTAACTTATTTACTATATTTATTAATAACAGGTTTGCTAACTATCAGCTACTTAGGTGTCTGGAACCGGCTTGTTTCTTTGTGACTTATTTAATATATTTTGTTTAATTTTATTGATTTATTTCATTTATTTATTTAAATAAACGTTAAAAAACTTTAATGGAATTTTTTTGGTATCAAGGTAGGATGCGGCATTTAATTTATTTCAGAGAAATGAATGAGGGTTTCATAGTTTAAATAATGCATTAGTTTAACTTTAAAGTAGCAGATAGCGATAATTAATTAATTGAGATTTGGATTTTCAAAAGTACCGGAACAATCTCGCTCAGCTTCCAGAAACATCGAGCATCCAGCGATCACGTAGTTTAGAAATTGTATTGTCTTGTGCTAACTATTTTATCGTATATATTACTAACAAAAACATACTAACTATCGACTACTTAGGTTTCTGGAACCGGGTTGATTCTTTGTTACTAACATACCTTTCCTTTCCTTCGATTTTATTATATGTGTAAAGGGTGTACGGTGGACCCGGCGTCTTTCTGGGAACCTTGCTTAGTCTTGATCGTACACTCAAATCAATCAATCAATCAAATTCTGTGTGATTCAAAGTGAAGCCTGAAGTTATATTCCAAAATTTTGTCCATTATTCACTTAAAGTAGTTTTAAGCATTTTTTTTAATTTACATAAAATACTGAAGTTTTTCAAAGCTCTCCATTGAACATATAATTACGTATCAAATGTTAAAGCTTTTTGTTTTCGAATGGGTTAAAATTCAATCACCTTTAACATTTGCATTTTAATAAACGGAAGACAAATAATTGGCACTTTATAAGATTATAGCCACTCAAGACTATAAATTATAGAATACAATTTCTATTTTGGAGATTTATTTAATGCAATTTATTAAAAAAAAAAAAAAAAACACAAAAAACGTAAAAATTTATGTTTATATTGATCGCAAAAAGAAAGTTGTTGATTGAAAACCTAGAAGGCAAAAATTAAAAATTTATTAAAATTTATGTATTAAAATAAAACTAATTTGTTTATAGTACCAAAGAGATATGTTCACACACCACACATATAGTATGTAGCGTGATGTGAAAATTATTTACATAAAAAAAAAAAAAAAAAATCTTAAAACTAAATTAGAATATCATATCTGCAAGCAGAATTCCAATTTTCATCATAAAAAAGAAACAAAATCCAATTACACAAGGAATTTTAAGAACAAATAGATTTTTTGTTTTGCTTTTATGTGTGCTCTCTTGCCTGTATTCAATTAATCATGCCAACACCTTTTTCATGTATGTACATATTTATGGCACCATCAGTATATACCGATCGGCGCGATTTAATTTAAATTCAAATTTCGTTATGTTTCGAAGGAAAAAAATTCACCTACACAAAAGAAAGTTCTCTCAATTATAATATTTCAACTAATAACAAACCACCTAAAGCGGTTAAACAAAAAAAAAAAAATAAAAATTGTTAATAATATATAATAACTATTGTTATTCAACTATTTTTTTTTATTTAGTTTACGTTTAAATAATGTATTTTCACAAAAACTAATATAGTTGGAGAATATGAGGCATAATCCGCGCGACTGGACCACATAAAATTAACAGCGCGTAAATATTTTAAACAATAAAATGTTACAAACAACAAATACTTTATTGTTTCTATATGTAAATTAGCATCTATCATACTCCTCTAAAGGTCATGTCACAAAACTGCTCTTATAAATAGTTTTTATATATATTATATCTAGAGTTGGATAACATTCAAGGTTGTACGTACACACGCGTTTTTATTGTGTTGGTTTCGAAAGTGAATTAATGCTTATAAAAATATTAGAGATTTGAAGATTTATTATGATTCGCTTTGTTCACATTTTTTTTTATGATTAGCCGACAATAAAACACTCTAAATAATATGCTAAATTGTTAAATGTCAATGGGCTATACATGATTCCACGACCTTTCCGGCTAGCGAAATTTAAATGTACGCGCTTACCAATTATTTTTTGACATAAAGGTGTTACAAATTAATAATGGCACGCGAGCTTGTCAAAAAAATAAAAAAAATAAAAAAAGGCGGTTCGTCGTCTTGTGCATCATTGAAATCTTTCGAATATATTAAGCACGCGTCAAAAAACTATAATTTCTTATGTACCTTTCTATAAGATTTGTTAAGTCTAGTAAATCGAGTTTAATTTATGTTCGCGGTTATTCTTCTAGACCAGCATAAATATAAGACGAGAAAAAAAAAACACATGCCCTTAAAAAATAGGTTAATCAAGGTAATTAAAAAAAATCATATTTTTTTGTTGTATTGTCCGCTATAAATATTTAAAAACAAATATTTAAAGAAAGCGTACTTATACACTGATTACAATTAAATGTATATTGAATCATTTTATATTGTTTATCTCGATCTTGTGGTTGATGCCTTCGCGTACAGATGAGCGTAAAAATATATACTACAACACCTATAAACTTATTTATAAAAGAAATGGTACAGTAACTTTATCTAGATGAATTTAATTATATCTGTTGATTATATATAATAGCTGACAAAATGACGTTGAGGCAGATTGGTTGAATGAAACACTGATCTTAATCCGATTAGTGTATACAAAGGCGCGCGATGATTGATTACTTTAAGGCGTTGAAATTTTATATGTTTCTCTTGATGTTTTTGGGTTACTGGTTGAATTTTATAAATCATATCAAGCATCTATATATTGTATAAGTATGTGTATTTTAGAATGGATTGAAATAATTATTGGAAGACGTGATTGAGATGAAGGTTTTACACTTTTTGGTCAATATCATTTCGAAATTGAAATTTAACTTTAATCTTCCTTAGGTAATAATCCGTTGATTTGGGAAATTTCTAAAGTTTTATATTTGCCAAAAAAAATTCGTCAAGATTATTTGGGCGTGTATTTAGCCCATTTAAAAAAAATAATAATTCAAATATGTATTTATATATTATGTAATGACACCAAATTAGTATAATTTTTACCGGACATTCCGATAAGATGTCTTAATCTTTCGCAAGAGAGATAATATTGATCTAATTACTTCCGTATTCCACCAAAATGCCTTATCATCTCGTTCTTTAGCTCTTGAATTGTTACTGGTTTATTGGCAAAGACCTTACTTTTGAGATAACCCCAAAGAAAGGAGTTCAAGGGTGTAAAATTGAACGATCTACATATCTACAGCATTGTTTTCGGGTGAACGGCCTGGCCTGTACGAATACGCACTGATGATTTCACAACTGCTACCGATTCCGTTTTTTGGAATTTGTGCACTATTCAAAGTCATACGCTCAGTTGGTCGATTGTTAACACCAAAAAACCGTGTACTGCGCGTTTTTCGAACACCCATTTTCTTAATAGGATACGAACTTCGATAATTTTAACGCAATGTGCTCCTGTATATCTATACAGAACTAAAATTGCTAGTGACTGTAGATGATAGCTGTCAGTATGAAACAATTTCATTTTTTCTTTTAAACATTTGGATTTTTTTGACCACTCCAACACTATACATTATGCCAAACTTTGATATATAAATACCCTAAAAACCAATCAAAGGAATTTTTCGAATTCGAAAATATTTAAAAATACTACCGAAACTCACGATAAAGTTTAAGTTCCAGTGGTATTGGGATATTGGAAGTCATAATGAAAACTCGTTGTCTTGTCACCATTAGACAGGCTACCTCAATAATTTAAAAGGTATATCTGAAATTATCATTGATTGAGTAGAACCTCGCAATTCCTCGCCATACACCGTTTCTAATACAGTCAAATTGTAATAATAACCCAATCAACCGTGCAAGGCCCAGATACTTTCATATTTGCGAGACTCTGAGCCGTCAGAGATCTGTAAAACATGGAGGTTACGGCCTAACAAGATCAAAATATTGGCGTATTATCGCATCCAAATATAAAATTCTAGTTATATCTAGAAACTCCATTTTAGAAAACACAAGTTTTCTATATTTACTAAACGATTAATTTAATTATGCAATTTTGTTCCTGTAGTTATAAAATTTATGCATAACATAGTTTAGGATACTGGAAGGTATTCCTCACATAATTATCATAACAGAGCATCGATTTTGGTCGTATATTGAGAATTGAGAGTGTTGATTTTCAAGTTATTTTCAGGGGCTTTTATTTTAAGGTAGCGGTTTAGGGCGTTTTGTAATGAACAATATTACTCTTGTTTTAATTTTAATAAAATCGTGAGCCTGACTTCCCAGTTGTTCACTATAGCTTTCCATATAATTCGGGCTAAAACTGACCAGGATTAAAGACATAGGAATACCTAATATCTGGCCAATATTAATGGATAAAGCATTTGTTTAAAATAAATCGGCCTTATTTACTCTGATTGTAAACCTACATACTTATATGGTGAATCATGCGAGATTTTTTAAGTATTTCAATCAAATTTTACTTGCTTACACATTTATTGAACAAAAAATAAACCTCGGAGAAACGTTCTGCAAAACTGATATTAACTTGCGATTTGCGAACGACCTTTACAATAGCCACAGAATCAATACTTAGACTTTTAAAGCATGTCAAATGTTCGAAATGAATCGAAACTCGCTTGAATTATTTAGCTAAATTTTGATCAAGCGCTCCAACACATGCTTCAATAAATTGAATTTCTGTAATAAATCTGAAGCACTTTCTTTATGTTGGAGAAGCTTACAGAAGCTGTAGTTCCGTGAAAGTTGGTTTATGTTTTTCGATAATCTAGCAAATTGCAAAACAAAAATAAGGGGAAGCCATGATGATCAATTTTACCAAGCAAATTTTAATGTTTTCCCAAGTTTTGTTTGATTCGCAAATATTTGGTTTCTTTCATAAGAAAATTGGTTGCTTGCTAGACGATTTAGTATTTGCCCCGACGTCAGTCAAAAACTATATCAATAATACGAGGAATTTCGACTAAGCCTATAAATTCCAGCTTATCAATAAGTATACAATTTGGGGGATCCTTTGTACTGGGGACCCGAAAATTACTCCTCACCCCCCGTCCCCTTCCCCTCCCCCTTAAAGAGTCAGTGCGAACTAGATGTTAAAAGTGAAATTTATTGTTGTTGGGTTTCACGTTAATACTATTATATCTTAAAAATGTGGGATCTTCTGCCTCCCCCTGCCATTAAAGGGGCTGTGCATTCTAGATGTAGATAAGTTAAGTTTATTGTTGTTTCGTTTAATGTTAATGAAAATTACAATACTCAAGTCTGATTTTGCGACCAAATTCCTTGCTCAAAAGTTCACATGCTCCTTTATGGTCTGAAATGTTTTTCGATTTATTATGGCTGTCATACAAATCGTATACCTAAAGTACAGCCTATAGCTATAGGACATCAACGACTCAGCAAAACAACAACAGCAATATTTCTAGTTATTGTAAAGCTTCGTCAACCGGTATACTTGAGTATAAAACGACTTAATATGAGACGATATCATTTTTCTGTTTTTCTTTAATTTAAAGCCCTTTATAAGTTGAATTCGCTTCCAACAATTTTCCTATGTTATTGTTCGGCCTCTTCGATATGGTCTCATCTCAGGTTTAGGTGGTTTAATTATTGAGTACATAGTGAGGATACTTAAATTTGTTATTATAGTCGCAATGTTGTGTTATAAAGCTGGCATTATCTCTGGATTATCCGCATAACATATATCCTTAACGAAACCCCCATAGAAAAAAGTGTAAACGGCGTCAAATCACAGCACCGCACAGCCCAATTGACATCTTCAAAACGGCTGATTATTCGCTGGACCATCTGGACCTTGTAGGCGAATAATCCGAGGTATTTTTGCCGTATTCTCCTCAGGCTGGTGCGGCTAATAGCCAGTTGCTGCGATCAGCATCGAATTGAGGTCGATGGATTCTGTCATACAATATGAGGCCACAGCCGCAATATTTCCGGGTGGGGACCACTTCTGTTATCCAATAGCAAGCCTTTCGTTTCAGACCGACGAGCTGTAAAAATTTTAAGCAAATCGTTCAAAACAAGTGTTGCCATAGCCTATGATTTAAAAACAAACCAATAGATGGCCCACCCTTTAGATCCGTTTTAGATTAGAAATTATTTATAGAAAGAATCAATTTAACATTTCCGATTTAAAAGATTAGTAAAATATATCGACAAATGCGTGTGTTCCATTTAGTGCTGGAGGTGGAGAAAATTGTCTGAGTTTGGTTGTCTATGGAAAACCAGAATTAGCAAATTTTTACCATTAGTACGAGAAATGTTCCAAAATACTTCTTGCCTTTGGGCCATGTTCCATTTTAAAAATTCTAAGTCCAACCTTTATGGGTGAACATTTTTTGAGGCCATAAATTGGGTTTTACATTATGAACTGTTTAAAGAATCTACCTCGATGTACAATTTTACTAAAATCCACCAAGAAATATGCTTGTACCATTTGATGCTGCAGACTGAAAATATAATATTTGATCTAATGTATCGACCAAAATATAATTGGCATTGTTCCGCAGCATTTGTTTAGTTTGGGCCATGTTTTAATTAGGAAGTACTACTCCAGATGACACGAAGAGTAGGGACAATTTTATATTATAAACTACTTAAAAAATCGACTTCACTTCTCAAAGCTCAGATATAAAATATTTCTATTTGTCGATTGTGCATGTACAAAAAAAATTTGGCTCTAATTTTATTTAAGAAATCCAACCCCGAATGATGTGGCCCAAGAAATTTTCAGAGCATGAATTAATAAGTTTTATATTAGGAACTACTGGCAGAGTCGACTTAATAATTCAGATATAAAATTTCACTAAGATCCTTTGAAAAACAGGCCTGTTTCGTATCTCTTTTGGAACCACTGGAAGGCCATCTTCACCAAACCAATTTTATATAACAATTTTTTTTTTAAAATCAAATCCATAATATATTTAGAGACTTCATAACTGTCCTGGTTTTTTTATGTCGAAATGATTTTTAAGACTTCGTCCAGGTTTAGTCGTTTTTGACCAGGTCACTACATAGTCTTTCGTATTTTGGCAGCGTTGATTTGAAGTTAGCAACATATTCGAAAGTACACACAGTTTTGGAGTTTGATTGAATGCTGTGAGCAATTTGATTTGTGCGATTTTGTTGAATACATTTTTGTTGAACGCAAAGTCATCTTTCGTAGCTTCGAACTTGTTTACTATAGCTGCTTAACTTTACGATGCTTTTTCGTTTAGTGCTGGAAAATTCTGTCCTTCACATTATGTTATGCGCACATTTATGTCAAAAATTATGATTCACTATACTTTCTGCCTATTTCTTAATTCGTTAAATTTTTCATTTAAATTATATTTTTTTGGTTCCCTACTTCCATTTTGGTTTCGGTTTTACTCTCTGCTATTCATTTTAAATTTGATGGATTCAGTTTTATTATGTTTTTGTGTGGAAAATAGTCCTTGATTTGCGTTCAATATTCGCGAGGAAGAAATCTGGCGTCAGTCGTTTGTTCTCTTACGCGTTTTTGCTCAACTTTTCAAAGGTGATCACCTACTTTTTCCCACAGATGAGCGAATATGGAATCAAGACAAATAGGGTGTGTATGGCCAATGGCCAGTCTGTATCTAGAAGTAGTTCTACATACACATAGTAAGCACCATAAATCGAGGCTCCTGTAATTTTTTCTTTATTAGTTAGTATGAACACTGAATGAATTCCACTGAATCAAAAATGCGAAATCGCAGTTTTAGTAAAATTGGCGCTATTGGACCAAATAGTTTATTTGTGTAATAATATTGTTAAATAAATGTTTTCAAATATATGGAATTTTGTCCTAATTTAATTAGAATAAGCATTTAAGCATTTGTTTGCTAGGTAACTTAAGGTTTTCTGTTTTTCTATGGAACCAATAACATCTTTTAATATGGTTCGTTTTCATTCTGCTTTGGGTTTATGCCTCGTTTGTTAATTATTCTTTTCATTTTGTCTTGCACCAAGATGAGAGATTTAGTGTCGTTTTAAAAGTCGTTTACAGGTACTTGTATTTTAACAGTTTAGAAAACAGATACTTGTATTTTAAACAATTTGCTTTAAAATCAACAATAAAATAATTTAAATGTGCAAAAATATAAGCTTGCAATTAATTCTAGAATTATACATTTTAACTGTATACGAATAAACCTACCTCCTTTCATTATTTTTAATTATTCATATTTTGTCAAAACTATTAAAAAAACACTTAATTATATCGTAAAATAATTAAATTTGCGGCAACTTTTTTAATAAATTGCAATATTTTTTTCTTTTAATTGCCTTCTCAATTGAATTTAAAGGAAATCTCAAACGAATCCGCATGTTACATCTCTTTATGTCAAGCTGATCAATTGACTGCCATGAATTTATAACCTAAGTATTTTTTTATTGAAAATAAGATTTATGCACGCTTGACCGTTAAATGTTAACTTAGTCCTACATTTCTAATGGCTAGCTTGCATTAATCTGGAATTAATCAAATACATAGATTTTGGTTATTCCCAAAAACTGTAGGAAGATTGCACCTGCTACTCACGCCAATTTCTTCTGTTGTTCAAATATTATATCTTCATATTCAACTAATCAATAAATCCTTTGTAAAACAATTAGATTTTCTATGTTTTAGATATAAGTAATTGCGATATTTTTTAAAATGCTTCCTTAGAATGTCTTTGACGAAGCAGTTCTGTCTATTTGTATGAATAATATAAAAATTTAAATAATTTTTCTAAGGTCAAAAGCCTACCCTCTTGTTTCTGCTGCAATTCATTTCTATTTTACTGAAGATTGTGACGTCGTTTATGAAGGTGACTGAAGCGTTATTTAAAATTTACCTCAAACATAAATTTTACGTACATATTTTCGAATTATACTTCAAACTTTATTCTGCGTGACTTTGATACAATTTATGTTCAGTCTTTCACAAAATTGCAAAAATTTAGCAAATAATGTATTGCGCAAATCGATTAATCCGGCGTTTAATATTAATTGTTATTGAAAACTTTCTTCCGCCAACCAATACTACTATAATTCTGAGTTTTTCTGTCAAGTGTAAACTTACTTAAATTTATTGAATAACTTACCTTACAAATTAAATATTTTCTCAATGAGTTCATAAAAAAGAAGCGCGATATAGGTATGTATGTACGTGTTTTTTTTTAGTTTTTTTTTGGTAAAGTTTAAACAAATTATCTGTCAACCTGAAAAAAACGTTTAACATTTATGTAAATAAAATGTATAAGCACAAAAGTTAAATAAATAAATAAAATTTATGTAATCAAATTTATTACCGTCATCATATCAAAATACCAGAGAAACAAGCAATTCGCCAAAAAGTGTCAAAAACCCTCATTTTTAAACACCACAATGAATTATTCATCTTTAGCTTGAGCATTATTACAAAAAACCGAAAAAAGTAACAAACAATAAAGTTGTTGATGATTTCACATTGTACTTGCGAAGAAACGAAATAAACTTTATTGTATATTAGTCTTACTATTTTGTACACCCGTTTTGTTTCTTAAAATAATAAAAAAAAAAAAAATTACATTTAAATAGAGAATTAAATCAAATCAATGTCAAAATAATTAATTTAGGAAGTTATATTAAAAGAAAAAAATCTAAAATTCGTTAATTTGCTTGTCAACAACACAACATTGTTTTCGCATTTTAAATTGGGTTAATAAAAATGTACATTTTGGCATAAATCTGGGGTAATTGAATTTCCAGTCATCAAACTGACCCCAAAATATTTTTTTTGGGCAATTTTATTTAGAAATTTTTGTTTAATTGATTTATCTTTATTTATTTATGTACAGTTTTTCCGCGATGCTAGGAATTTTCGGAATTTGTGTTTGGTACATAATATAAAGTGAATGTACCTAATGCGCGAGAAAGTCGTTAAAAATGTTCCCATGTAAATGAAAAGGTATCCAAAATATAATAAAACTGTTTTTTTTTTGTAATAATACCGTGAAAATTGAAGCTAATGATTTGCGCGGTTAGATAAGAATTTCCTCTATAATTTTTTTTTTTTTTTTAATTTTTGTTATTTTACCACCTTATTGTTTATTTTATAACTATTTAAATTTATGGCCATATTTATAGCGTTTTATTTATATTATGATTATTGTTATTGGAAAATCTACATTTTTGTGATTTATGTGTTTTTTGTATGTATATGGAAATTACACGGTTTGTTGAAATATCATAACAGTAACTTGGGTATATGGTTAATTTAAAATATACTAGTTGTTAGTTATCTCTACTGGATATGGTTTTATTGATTTTCTAGGAATAAAGAATGATGAAATTGATCGCTTTTTGTATTGAAAGTTGCAGACTTTTATTAATTTAATTTTTTTTCTTACCCGCTAAACACACTACCCTCTACTAAATTTAAAAGAAACCCGCTTACGATTTTCATTTATATACTATAGGGCGGTGAGCCATAATTGAATAAACGATTTGTTTATAGGTACGATTGCTAATTGGTATTTATACCACTCATTTGTATAAAATTATGTCCCGTTAATGAACATATCTAGCATCTCCGGTCCATGATGTGGCACAGTTTTTCGATCGAAATGTTGGTAATTTCTAGTCGAATTTTTGGCTTTCAGATCGGCACGAGGTTGAGATTAATGAAGCGAAGACTAGGCAAACGCGTGTAGACTTCATTTGAGGAGAAACACAATAAGAGAAGGGGAATTAGTTCAAATATCTAAGATCACTGATCACTAATCAAAGCTCCGTTTCTGCGGACGTATGATCGGGGATTACATCAGACCACAGAGCATTTTACGCCAACAATAAAATAGTCAAGTTTCCTCATATGTCGCGCAAAATAAAACTGGACTTATAAAAATTGCTGATAAGACCCGTTATCTCGTTTGGTTGCGAGCCTCGGACACTAATACCACAAAATCTCCAGAAAATTGCTGTAACTGACCGTAAAATTATTAGAATAATTCTCGGTTCCATCAAAGGGAGAGCCACTTACAGAATGAGAATGACTCAAGAGGTCAGAAATTATCTCGATAAAGTTGACATCATCACATTCATAAAATCATCAACGGTAAGATGGCTTGGGTGCGTTCTTCGTTCGCATAATCGAACCATTAAACAGGTCTTGGAGTTAGTACCAAAGTCGGAAGGGAACTAAAGTCTAAGCACACTCGGTGACCATGTCTGGCGTTCTCTTGTAATGGATCGAACTATTTGGAGGAACATCGCTGAGGCGGCCAAATCCCTCCATTGGATGTAACGCCAGCGGAAGGAGGGAAGTTTCGTCCACGTCTTTTTAAACAATGGCTGAAGTAAATAAAAAAAGTAAATGCTTTTACTTTAATTTTTTTTCAAAAACGGTGCTTGTTGGATATTTACTTTGATCGATTTATTCTTTGGGACAGAACATATATAAAGTTCAAGTTATGCTTATCTTACAGAAAAAATCAATTTAATTCAACTGCTAATAAGAAATTAAAAAAAAAAGAAATAAAAGCATTTACTTGTCCATTTTATTATATTTGGAAAGTTAAAATTTTGGTGTTTCTTGCAAATTTAAAACAAATAAACTAAAATAAATAAATTACAGTTTTATGTTTAAAAGCTTTTAAAAATATTTCTCTGAAATTTTACCTATTTGCTTTCAAATGACTAAAATCAAATTTCAAGAAATTTGCCAAACATACGATAACAATTCTGAGTTTTTTTTTTTGCCGTTTTGAGATTTGATATAAGAATATAGGAAGTTTTAGCGGTTTCTAAAATTTTCTTTACACGTTCAACGCACGTTTCAGTCGTTCAGAATTTTCATCCATTTCAACGGGAAATGTGGATTACTTTATCCAGCGGAAAAAATACAGAAACTCAATATCCAGAAATAAAAAATCAGCAATAAAACCAAAAACGAAAATTCGAAAACACAACTAACTGTCTATACGCGCGGCTTCGAGTTAAAATTAAAATTTTAATTTTTGAAGCTTCTATACAACTCGATTTTTTATTAAATTTCTTAATATTTATGAGCCTGAAATTCGTCAACTGTACTCAGATTTAAATTTAATTTCAGCAGAATTGTCAGGAGTATAACAATTCCCACATTCCATTAACATTCTATCCAATGTTATTCATTGTTGTAATTCCAAATTTATCTCCATTCATTGTTGAAGTAGTCCATGTGATTTTTCTAGATTACTTCAACCATAAATTAAATTAAATATGGAATTATAACCCAGACTTTCCTTGTGTATATTAACGTAATGATCTCCATACAAACACATAATTTACATGGGTCCGGTTGTCTAGATTTAGATGAGACCATGGAATTAGGCCATGCCATTTTTCCATGGCTGAAATTGATAATTTTAAAAAGAAATTTAAAAATTAAAAATTCCCGGGATTTGTGATGAAAATTGGTCCCTGGAATTCCCGGGGACGATCCTCTAGTCCTGATGTGAATCTAAATGGTTAAAGTATTCCTTGAGATTTTTCGTCATTTCTGAGATAGAATGGGTCTAATTCAATATAAAAATATCGATTTCATATGAATGAGATAAATATGGAATAACTCACACTTTTCTGAGATTTTGCTGAAAAGTTAATATTTTTAAACAGAATAGGCGTAGTTCAATATAGAAATTTTTCCGAATGGTAAGATATATCGTATTTTCACTCAACAAAGACTGCAGTTAAATATGAAAGTCGAACCCACATATTTATCCACACCATTCGAGATCGGAGTAATGCCAGCCGTATTAACCTCTTAGAAATAACGAACAATCTCATGGATTATTTCAACAATGCTTATAGTTAAATATGGAATTAAAATCTTCACAGAATGGGTCTAATTCAATATAAAAAAATTTCAACTAGTGAACATGGTTCACTATATTTTGCATTATGTACTGTATATACACTGAAAAAAATCCTGCATCAATGTAGACAAAAACGGCATTAATAGTAAGAAACATTCGTTAAAACTGAGCCGATACGACCCTTCGTTAATAGAACGAAAATCATACGTTAATATAGTGAAACAGATAAACAATTTTATTTTAATCTTGACTACTTACATTGTAGTATTTATGATTCAATTCATATAGGTTCTTATTATTAACGTAAGAAATAGAAAATAAGGTGAAATTTTTTATAATACTAATGAAATGGTAAATCACATTAACGAATAAATTCATACATTTAAGTTAGAAATTCATTATTCATATGTAGGAAAAATGGAGTGCACAGTGGTTATGAATAATTCACAAATATGATGATTATTTTCATAAATGTAATGAAAATAATTCATAAACTGCAGGAACGGGTTCATAATTGATAATCAAAATATACTATATAGTGATTCATAGTAAGAATGCAAATTTTTGTGTTGTTTGATAACTTAATTCTTAAAATCTGTACAGCGCAGTTGTAAAGAAATAAAAAACATAAAATTTCGTTTTGTAATTCCTTTATTTTTTTGATTTCATCTATTTGTTCTTAAAATGCAGTCAATTTAATTTCATAAAAATCAACTTTAATTTTAAAATAAATATAATTAATAATTTAAAAATATTATAGAATAAACGCCTTGTTGACAGGTTACATTCGAAATTGTTGATTTCTCCCATTTTCCTTTTGAAATTCGATAGTAATTTGCTATTCTGTAAAACCAATAAATTAAATTACAATCACATTTAGGTACTTTTATTTGCTTATGTTTGTTACCTGATATGATCCAAATAGGTACTCCAAAAGCGAGTTTAATTCATGATTTTCTTCAAGCGTTGCTGAAATATCTTGATTTGCAGGATCGGCCAAAATTTGGAATAGTAAACATTTTCTTACAGGCGCACTATAATAAAGCAAAGGTATTAGTAACACAATAATAAATCACATAAATTATAAATTTACACATTATTTATACAATGAATTTTTATTTCACGGAATAATAATTAGTCATCGATCACAAAAGCGATGATTTTATTTAAGTTCTTATTAAAACGAAAACACGGACATAAAATATCATATTTACCTGATTTTCAACACACAAAAATTATTTTAATTTCTCACGATTTTTCAAACTTTATAAATGGTCCTTTCAAGCCGCAAGGCAATAGTTAATAACAAATCGTATGTAATTTATTTACTTTCGTTGTCCCAATCATGTTTCACCTTTACGTAATTTTCGTAGATGCTAGAATAGATTCATACAATCATTAATAATACGAACAAATTCGTATACATTATGCAATTATGAAATTTTATATATTCGGACAAATAAAAATGTAATGGCATCGTTACGCATATGAATTTATTCGTAATATTCATGTATTATAGAGCCACTTTCGTTAATATGCTTGAACAATAAGTATTTAAAATAATTTTTCATCATACTTTCTTATTCATAAATATTATGAACTATTCATAGATATGTTTTTTAAATAAAATCATGCAAGTTTCACTAATAGGCAAACAACATGTGAATGTATTGTACGTATAGGACAATTAAACCATTTTTTAGTTTATGAACTGTGATTCGTACTATTAATGCACAAATTTTCATGAATTTTTCTAAATTTTGTTTTTTTTAGGTAAATATAGTAATTAGAAAGAATTATGGTTAATGAACGCTATTCGTAAATAAAATGCACTATATTTTTTTCAGTGTAACACAAACGTTAATAAATTATTTTTCTGGTTCCATTTTTTTGGTAATTTCTAGATTTTTTTCGGTACTTTTTTGTTTGGATTTTATTTGTTTGATTATTCTAATTTTTTTTTAAAAAGTGAAAAACTACTGTTAAATAAAAGATTTTTCGGCTTTTTAATGAAAATATCTGTTTGGGTGGTTTCTGAGAAAATGCCGAAATGACAACATCTTATAGCAACGAATGCTTCTTTGAAGCAACAAATATCAAGTGAAATCAAGCTTTATCGAGCGTACAGCAGAGAGCAGCGATCACTGCAATGTAGTTATGCATTTTTGTTGTTTTTAAATCGAACGCTTGCTGTAACGTTTTAATAACCCTATGAAACGATACTTTAACATTAAATCAGATCTCTTTTACCCTTGTGTCATTTCATCAATGAATGTGTCGTTCTGACCTGTATCATCGTTTTATCATAATTTTTGCTTTCTTCCATTCAATGTTTATTTTCAGTACTGCACAGCAACTCAAAATTCTCTAATAGCTTTACGGAAAACGCTGCCACTGTATGATTTTTTCGACTAAACGGTGCATTTATCAGAAACCTAACGAAAAGTCTGTGATGAACTAATATTGCATTTAGTTAGACTGCTTTTTAAATAAATACAAATCTGTCACATATCACAAAGCTTCGGAACCACTATTACCTGCAGAAAATTATTTACACTACGTTTTGTTCCGTCATCTTAATGAAGCTGAAACTCAAGTTCTCGTTCCTCTATTATAAGACGGTTCTCCTCAAAGATTCTTTTATTTTAATATGGCAGAATTTTAATGTAACTTGTGGAGTGCAGAAAAGAGCCCCGAAATGCATTCAAAATAAGGGGTGATATTTTGAAAACTTATTGTAATAATAAAGTCTATAGAGAAACCCAAAATTTGAAATGCTTAGTTTTCTTAAATTTCCAAAACCCTAAAGCTCACCAATTTCTAAACTCCAACCAACCTCGAAATTACTTAACATATTTGATATTTCAGTCTAAGTAGATTTCGCGTTCAATATTAATAAAAACCTAAATTTGAAAATTCTGAATCAAAAGTGTATAAATTGTAGTACACTCAAATGGTTCATAAAAAAAAAATGTTTCTCGAGAGATTTTTGCTGTTAGGATGCGTTTTTTGACCAGAAGCTACATCAATACACTTTAGGCAACACATTTCGAGATTTGCTTCTAGAGCGTAAATTATCAGCTACCTATTCTGTGGTGTCATTATTTTGACTTGGTTGGTAATGAAGTGAGGTTTTTCGAAGTTTTTTTCGAGCCTTGAAACATTTCTATATACTTTACAAAAAACATTTACTTTTTATGTGGGAGCTTTAAATTTAATTTTGTTGGAACAGGATTTTCTTTATTACCTATTCCGGTTCATCTTAGGCCCATATTCAAGTTTCAAGAATTTTGCGGCTTGCTGAAAAGTAGTTTACAGCACCATAATTGGCTTAAGATTTAAATTTTATACACTTTCCGTCCTACAAAGTATTTAAAAAAAAATAATATTCAAAAGTTCTACATTATGCAGCATAAAAGTTTCTCCAAAAAAAATGTCATTTCAATTCCAAATTCAAACCATGTTTTATGTATAACAATGCGGATATAATAAAAACTATATAAAAGTAAATTTGTTAACACTATACAAAAATAACACTCTATATAAAATAAACAAATCTTAATGGTAATAAGAAAACCTTGAAAAATAATTACAAATAAATAAATCATTTTGCATGTAAAGAATTTCAAATTTATTGTGAAATGTCCCTTTTTCGGAACGACGGAATTATAAAAAAAAAAAAACAACAACTATATTAGTGTACAAAATTAAATAAATGTATTTATAAATAATCATGATAAAACCTTGACATGTCGTCGTGTAGATATTGGTACAAAAAGGAAACTTAACAAAAACAACAAAAATCACAAAAACCCATTTAGAGCTCTAATAAATTTATGTATGCGACATAACTCGATATTTATATACGATTAATTTGCCTTTTGTGAATTAATTTCATAATCCGTATCCATCAACCAATAGACCAATCGATCATGGAATTATTTTAAGAGCATATATACAATTATATACATAGATAAACGCATTTGGTAATTTTACCATTTTCTACTTATGGAGCGTGAATCATCATAACGAGGCGATACCAAAGCTTTTATACTTTTTTTTTTTCTCAAGATATGACAAAGTAGTATTTTGATTCCGGCAATTTTAGTTTTGAAATGTCTTAGGTGATGATGTGAAATTAGTCATTGGGATTTGTTGTGCAGTAATTTTGCTAAAAATAGCATAAACAAGTCATAAACTTTCAATAAAGAAGAAAAATATGTTTAAACGAGGATCCGAATGATCAGCTAATTGAATCACATTAGCTAACTGTCGCATCATTTAATGCCATTTGATTGATTTATTGTTTAGTTTACTTATACAAATATCAATAACAAACTTTTACTTTAAAGATTAAATTACTGTTCATCTTGTGTGTGCGAGTCGAGTCCGTTTCATATTTGAAAATTATAAAATAAATAAAATCTTTTATGTTTTCATTTATAAATTTTCTTCCGACAGTTCACAATTCAATTAATTTGCTTAAAGATAGATTTGCTTAAAGAAATAAGAAGAAACAAATGTACCATTTAGTTTCTAATGGCTGTTTTACACTCTTATACAGTAATATAAATCAATAAATTACATTCATAATTTATTTATGTGAACAAATTAGTTATTTTTAATAGGGCATCCCATTAATTAATTACTTATAATTATACTTTAACGGTATGGCCATCAACCAACAAAAAAAAAAACAAATTAGAAATTCACCAAAATTAAATTTATATTATGGGAAATAGTTTCCAAGTTTATAGGAAACTATAAATTTCACTTTACACAATAAGTGACATGTTATAAATATTATCGCGAACACATTACTGACTATTATTGATTAATCGTTATTTGAGAAGCAATGAAATTTGCAAAATAATTTTTAGTATTAAAACATTTCTCATAAACCATATAGGTTTGCACAATGAATGAATGGTCTTGCCTAATCTTTGAACTTATTTCACGCTAATTTTTAATTACTTATATCATTTAAATCTATTAAACCATTTTCTCTTTTCTTATTTATCTCTATATTGGGTAAAGGTCTTGAAACAATAACATACACTGTATGTACATATGTAAACTACTGCCAGATATAATTATAAAAACAAAAAAAAAAAATTATAAACGAACACAAAAAATTAATTGACCGAGGTTAGAATAGTAAGAACCCATCATCTTATGTAGGCCGCATTTGTACGAGTATATTATGTATAGCACCAAAAATAGAGACCAAACCAAAAAAAAATGCGATTATGTCTTTTCTAATTTTTCTGTATACCTCTTTAGCAACTTTGTTACTTTATGCTAATTTTTTTGCTGTGTACGTTTATATTGGTTTTAATTCACAAAATTATAAAAAAAAAGATTAAAATGTTAGTAAACACAAGAAATTGAAAATGTGTAATATGTAGAATTATAGGTTTCTTGCAGAAGTTCATTAGGGTCTTGGTATTTTATATCGAGTAACGCTGCAGGAAATTTTATTATTTTTCTTTCTCAAGAGTCGAGATTGATATTAACTGTCTTGTTTTTAGTTTAGTTGAAATTTCAATTAGAAGGTAATTTATCGTCTAAAGGGTAACAATATTTATTAGGTCAGTGTTTTGAACAATAGTTCATCCTTAATATTTTACCAAGACATTCTGCACAGTACAATAGAAGAAATATTTCCTGATAGAGTAAACGAGGATCCAGTTTGTGAAGTACATTCACAAGGGCTTTAGAGTCTAAATTTGTTTGGTTCTATAAAAGATTAATTTTTATTTATTTTTATTTAAGAAATTATTTACCAAAAATTATCAATAATACTACGAATATTGCCAGAGCCTTCTAGAGTATAGAACCATAATCTTAATGACGTATTTTTTAGAAGCTTTTTTAGTGGTATAATTTTTCACTGATTTCCATAGGAATCCATAGTAAAAATGGTGTTTTTTAGCTTCAAGGTTTTCAATGAAAAAAGCAAAAATATTATAAAATGTTTATATAAAAGTTTTCTACATATCTTTAAGAACAATATACAAGAAGGCCATATTGGTATTAAGTAAATATTTATTGCAGAAATATTAAAATTAAATTATTTCTAAAATATATTTTTTCGAACTTTCATTTTGAAAAATACATCAAAGTTGGCTCTGACAAATTAAAATAATACTTGCTAAATTTATCTTTAGTTTTGCTAGTGTACGTAAGATGTCTAAAATGGTTACAGAAAAATACGAAAAAAAATTATTTTAATTTTGTGAATTTGATTTGCTTTTCCTGCAATTTTTGAACTTGAAATTTCCCCAGGTGGTAATTTTTGGTACGCTTTTTCCAAATTTTTACGGCCATCAATGCCATCTATGTAATGTATATTGACTTAATGACCAAACGAATCGTAGTAAGCTTTTATTTCAATTTGACCAGAATGCTGTTGTTATGAATTTTTTTTTAATATTCTGGTTTAAATAAATCAATTATTACAAGAAAATGAAAACGATTTACTTAAACGATATTCGTATATGTTGAAATTCAAACATTTATGAAAGTATTTCAGAAATCGTAATTAAGAATTTGTAACGTTTTCATTTAAAAAAATTGTCTTAGGAAAAAAAGTGATTTCCCATATGTTTTGTGTGTTTTACTGTGAAAAATTTCGTTTTTTTCCTCGTTTCTAATTCCCTTATAAAAGCTCAGATTTTTTTATTATGGCTCTATAAAATACAGGGTGCTCTGCTGATATGCAAGCCGATCATTTGTCAAGTGTTTCAGCTCGATTATTATGTACATAATATGTCAACCATTTTACTGCTTTTATTCAGCCCAGCGCTGTCATCATGTACTGAGCGTGTGGTGTTTATATGTTGAAATTCCATAGCCAATTACACACATAGGATGAAATTTCATTGGATACTTCTTGTTGTATGTTTTCACATGGGTTTTACGGTCATTATTACATATATACATACATATGTATATTGCTGAACACTATTATGTGTTTCTTACAAATTTTAATTTGGCCAACATGAAATCGATGTTTTTGTTTGGATGATCATGGGTAACATTATTTTTAAATCAGTATCCAGCTAGTACTTCAAAATTAACTTTTCTTTGATAAAATTATAGGAGGGATAAGATTAGACAAATATTTTGGAATAAATTGGCTACTTTACGAATTTACGTATTTTATTTTCAAATGACGTCATAAATACTCGCGTAGCAGCAAAACTAGCCTAATTTAATGTTTATCGGTTAGGTTCCTTAAATACTTCATTTTAGCCAAATTAATTCATTTTTAACTGCCGATTTAAAATTTTAGAAAAGAAATTTTCTGGTTAAAATGGGGAAAAAGTCGAATTACCAGTTTTGAAAATAAGGTCCTCATATTTTCTTTTAACTATAAGCAGGTTCAGTAGCATAGTGTCCATAGCTATGGCTGTGGTATATCCGTCTCGAAATGGTACCTCGACAATAATTAAATTTTAAAATTTTGAACAATTTTAAAAAATCAAATATTTCTTTTTTATGATCTTCATCTTAGAATGAATTTCAAAATTAGCGTAAAAATTGAAAATTGGCCCATTTTTTTTTGGAGTAGGTTTAGTTTGATAATTAGTTTGTCAACAAACATGGGAATTCAGAGGAACAGGCGCGATTTGCAACTACTTATGGAATAGAACGGGTTTGGCTACAAAGTGCAATTTTTAATTATTAATTTTGAAGGAATAAAACAGTTTTGGGACAGTTAGGTTAAAGATTTTTATCAAATGGTCTTTCATGGTTCAGGTAACTTCTATCATAAAATGAGCGAAAATGAAGTTTTTAATGTAGCGTATGACATTTTCTAGTTTAAATCGATTTTTACTTATTTTGACCTACGAATGCAATTTTTTAAATTTCGGGTAAACCCTGTAATTACCTGAAACCGTTAAAAATTCTTATAGGAATTTTACGACTTCTCGTTTTTTATGTAAACTTTTATTAAAGCACCCTACAAAATCTAAATTCAGATGTTTTGAAATTTTTGGGTAATGCGTACACCAGAACTAAGGTTACAGCTGTATGGTTTGCAGAACTAAGCACATACACATATCTGTTAATGTTATTATCAATGTTAACAGGCATCTGAAACGTAGATAGTTCCTTTATTTTATTCTATTTCATTTCAACCAAAAATTCTTTCATTTTCAGATTTGGTTTGTATTTTAAAGTTTTTGACCCAATTTTATCCCGAATAACAGAAAATTATATCCCGATAACTAACACCCGAACCCATTATTGTTTATATCCTGAAAAGCCATACCTTAATTATACGTCATGCTTGACTTAAAAGAGCCGTACACGAAGAATCTGGATTTAACTTTTTAGGAATACTGCAACAGAATCTACTCTTTGGCGATCCATAACAGAGGTCAATTCTCTTATCATTATTGTTGGTGTTTCATGTTTCCCGCTATTTTCGTATGCTTCTAAAAGAATCTGAATTAATTTGTTTGCCGGCCAATTCAGTTACAGAACTTGAACAAAATCACAAATTTAAAGTTTTTTAGTATTTCTAAGAATTTCATGTTTTTCACGAATTATGTGTTTTACAAGCTACATATTTTACAAATTAACTTTTTTCAAGTAGTTTGAGGTTTAATGGAATTTAAGAGTTACAAAACGCCTAAATAAAACATGTAGATTACAAAAAAAATTCAAGAATTTCAGGGAGGCTGACATAATCAAACCATTAATAGTTTTAAACTTATGAATTTAATACAGAGTTTCAAGAAATTTGCAGGTTATTTGATTATAAGAATATTACAAATTTCAGTATATAAATAAAACCTAAAAATTTAAAGAAATTTTTGCAATACAAAACGAAATATTTTTTTAAATTTTACGATTTAAAATATTTTGAAAGGTTCTACGAAATTTAAGAGTTTTAAGACTTTTGACTATAATATGCAAATTTACAACTACATAGATAGATTTTCAAGAATTCCAAAAGTCTCTCCATTTTGTTAAGATCTATACTGCTATATGATTACCACCGGACAATGAAAATGAGTTCCATATACTACAAAACATTTTAGGGACCCGACATCTTTCCTATGCAGCAAAATCGGACGATATATCGTTAAAAAGGACATTTATTCCTATATTCAGAAGTTAATTCTGGAGCAAAATAGTCGCAATTCGATGTTCTAAAATCAAATTAACGAATGCAGCCAAAGATCAAATGTTCGCAGTCTTTTAATAATCTCTGAAAAATAAAAAAAACTCACTGGTCAAAAGCTAAAATGCTTCCTGGGTGCAAGCAGCTAAAATAATACTTCCACATTCCTTCATTACAGATATAACAACAAAACTTTATTTTTAGCTCTTGTTTCAAATCCAGTATAACCGAGGAAGTGTGAGCATGAATCAGCTAAATGTAGAATCTTTATGAGAGGAGAGGGATTGCACTTAATACAAGTAAAAATCAAATAGAGGCTCTCTGCTAATCGATATAGTTGTCTGTGATTGACGATAAGAACTTTTCAAATGTAATCGTTTTTACAAAATACTCGGAATTTTCACAAAATACTTGGAACACCTCTGAGATGAAACCTGTGCCATTGTCGGAAACAATTAATTGGAATAAAATCAACGACGATTAAAAATATTTTATTCTAGAACAACGAACCAGCCAAATCAATCAGCGACCAAGGAGTTTTGGTTGATTCGCAAAAATGCACCTCAGCTTAACTGGGATCTGGTCTCGTTTCTTGGCATGGCGTACAAGTTTTAGTGACGTATTTACAGTCAGCATGTATTTTAGGCCACGTAACTTCGTTCATAGGCCTTCATGCGGACAATTCCAATCTCTGCGGATACTCAGATTATAAAACTGCAAGGATTATTTGTTGCCCTCCCGATGGATTTATTGTTCAATTACCTCAAAGTTAACAACATTTAAGTTTGGCCATCTCCGTATGCCGTAAATTAAATGATTTATTAGTAATTGGTTACTTGCTGATTGTTTGTCTGTCCATCCTCTTAAAACCCGCTAAAAACTTTAGTGAAAATTAGGTTATTTGAAGACTTTTTGGTATATGATGAAATCTACTGAAATCTTCATGGATGTACTTTGTTGATGAGCTTGACAATGAATTTCCAGCGCAATGAATTATTTCATAATCGTATGTATGCCATCAGACGGATTCTTATGCGGAAATAGCTTATGTGGATTGAATAACCCCAGGCCATCTTCCGTAGACAAATTTGTGAAATTATTTTACCCCTGCAGTTACAGCTACCGCTTCCTTGTCAATTTGCGAATAATTCTGTTCACTTTTCAATAGTATTCTTGAATAAAATGAAATAGTTTTTACACTTCCATCTTCCATAAGATGACATAACACACCACCAACATCATATAGCGAAGGATCGCAAACCAGAAGTAGTAGCAAATCTTGATTATAGTGAACCAGCTAATATTCGATCCGATGAAAAAAGTTGTTTTAGGTTGTTGAATGATTGTTTATGGTCTTCCGTCCAAATTCATTTTTGATTTTTATTCAATAATCGATCAATTGTTGCTTTGTGGTGCAAAAAAGAATCGTACAAATTGAGCAATCCTCAAAATGATTTGGAGCTGCTTTTACGATTATGATGGCAAGTATGATTATGATGGCAAGATTACACATTTTGATGTCGTTTTATAATAAGTCGTCAATTAAACCCATGATTGGTAATATTTGGTTTAGCGGCTGGCCAAAAATTGGCCAAATATTGTTATAACCCTGAATCAATTTCAAAATCATAAGGCTGATTAATAATTATAACTGGGGTTGTCTTTTTCAAATTATCGTGGATTATTATTTGATTTACTTTGCATTTGTGTGAATTAAAACAGTTTAAAGCAGATCAACAAACTCGTTCCAGGTGAAATTTAATACCACATAAAAAGCTGATTGTGTCTTTGGATTTACGTGGTGATCTTGGGCGATTTTTAAAATTTTGTGAGAGTGACATATTTCCAACAAATTTTTGCTAGCTGATTCTGCAGTAGAAACTTTACCGATCCAATAGAAAGCTGCGTTTTAGTGCCTCAAATCAAGTTTGTTTTATGTTGTGAGACCACGCGAAAATTCATAATTAAGTGAACTGAACTAAAGCATAAAACTATTGTGTGGGCTTCTACGATTTTTATTTTTATTTTTTTTTTTTTCGAAATGTTTTCATAATTACCTGGAGGAATTATAATACGGATCTGTTTTGTTGCAACTAACTACTTTCTCTTTACAATCGATGTCATAGTTAAAAATTCATAAACTACTTAGTACCTTCTAAGTAATTAAATTTTAATGATTGAGTTGAAGTACATATTTAGGTATATAGCTTAATTTAAAGTTGTTATAAATTTACTTACATTTTCACTTTTAGATCATAATTTCCACTTTAGTAAAGTAAAATCGTTTTTATTTTATTAGCGTACTCAATTCTTATAAAATTTGCAAAAATTTAATTTTCTCTAGCTTCTTAAGACGAATTATT
This sequence comes from Tipula vernalis, assembly GCA_958295665.1. Lineage (NCBI taxonomy): Eukaryota > Metazoa > Arthropoda > Insecta > Diptera > Tipulidae > Tipula > Tipula vernalis. Next base: position 58,098,493 of record OY282560.1, on the reverse strand, counting down.
TACAGTCAAAATATAAATTTACAAACAAACAAATTTCTTTAGTGTACAATTCTTAATTTTTTTTTTTTTTAATTAACTTAATTTATTTCTTATTGAAACGTTAGCTTTCACACTTTGTCCATAAATCTGCGGAAATATTGTATAATATTTCATTAAACTGTAAATTATTGGAGTTGCCCTTTGAAAACTGATAAGGAAGACTATAAAAGAATATTGCAATTTAGAAGAGTTAGACCGAACGCTAAATTATAAGCGGATATAAAATCTATCGATATTAGATCTGGTATTTAGCGACCAATATAAACATATTGTAATTTATTATCCAAAAACTAGTTAGCGCTGCAAATGAAAGAGTTTCTATTCTCGACAATTTATCAAGCACGAGAGAAATAATGGTTACAATAAACGAATACATTTTGATAACATCAACAACAATTTTTTCCATAAACCAATTATAATTTAGATTTATTGTTTTTATTTTGTTTTGTATTTTGCAAATGAACAATAAATTAAGCAAAAAAAATCTTTTTTTTTTTTTTTCATTTATTTATATTCATATTTTATAACAAATATTGAATAGTTGTACTATATGTACATTGTACATACAATAAAAAAAACAATTAATTTTATTCCAATTATAATAAATTCGAGCTTGTAATCAACCCAATAAACTACTTTACAACAATTATGAAAAACTTTCCTTTAAACAAAAACCACTTAAGGTTTATTTTTTGTCTTTATTTGTATTTGATAAAGTTTGACATTTGAACAACATAAAGACACTAGTCCGTGTTATATATGGAAAGTACGACATGTTTAGAAATTTTTACAGAAAGGGTGATAAAATGATATTGGTGGCACCAGACTATCGAAATGTAATAACTTACTCATATCAAACGAAGTTAATTAATAAACTGACACCTAGCTATATTATATGCACAAGTGATGATACATTAATCTTAAACCACCCATTGTTTCACAAATTCTAATAAATATAAATTACAAGATGAAGCGAAAAAAAAAAAAAGCAAAACAATGTTATAAAGATGTCAGTCTCTCTGTTCAGCATACCACCCAGACATTTCATTTCATCAAAATAATTAATAACTAAATAAATACACTATAAACTTTCAACATTTATCAAAAATTATTTACACAGAAAATCCTTTCCCCCCGATCTTTGTTGGGTGAACATCAAACACATCTAATTTTTTTTTGTGTGGTATAGTCTTGTTCTCTCCCATAAGTCATATTTCTTCTTATTAGTCATGTCAAAATTAAAAAAAAAAAAAAAAATGTTTAGAAAACTATTTAAAGTAATAAATTTTATTTTTATTATTTTAATAACAAAATAATTGTGATTATTATAATTATGATACAACAATAATATAAAATGTATATAATTGAACTTTGACCTAGAGTGTTTCATATTTCTTTTAAAGGTTTGACCTTTTTTTGTGAATTTATTTTGGTCTTGTAAAGTTTTTATTCTGTTATTTCAACTTGTAATAATTCATCATCATTGTTTAAAACACAAAACAAAAACAATAAAAATTATAATAATAATAACAAATCGTAAAGAATAATTATTGTCCACTTTCGACTTGATTAATAATAAAAGAAATATTTTTCTTAAAGAAATGGGGTAGTGCCCTATAGTGGAATCTAGGGCAATTATAAAAAAAAAAAAAAATCATAACAGAATATTTTATTGAATTTGTTAATAACCGGCTACTACTGAAATGTATCTGTGTTTTGTTAGCCGATTAGTGATCATGATTTTTTACAATTCCGATGACCTTTCTGAAACAAACAACCGGCGGTGACTTACTTAACGGTGACTTCTTGTAAATGAGCGGAATTTCCGCCCGGAATATATTGTTATTTTTCACTATCACTTTTTTCACTCTAATCAAATTTAAATAATTTAAATAATCCATTATTAACCCTCAATCCATGAACCAGGGTCGTTTGCGTCCTAACCAAAACTGCTTTTTGTAATTTCGATTTAAAAAAATTTACCGGACAAAAAAACTATTGTTTCTTGAATAAGGATTCCTACAGAGATAATCCATGAATTATTTAAGATTTTTTATATTGATAATTGTTGATTTTATTGCGCAAAGACGAAAACGACCCTGGTTCATGGAATTAAGGTGCCAAAAATATCTTCATGGATTGAGGGTTAAATAACGTAATATATTTAACCAAACAAAAAGTCGTTAATTTATTCCAAATTTTATAAAAATAAAAGCCTTACTTCTGAAAATCAAAGGAGCAAACTAAAGTAGCAGGTCACGGTGTCCCTGAACCAAGTTTATATGGGCCAAAAAACCACTCTCGATTTTCCTTCGGCCATTGAAAGTTTCACCTTCGGCCATTGAAAGTTTCACCTTCGAGAAGTTCAAAAACGCAAAAATCATCCAAATCCCGAGCCGTTTTCAAAAAAACACAATTTTAAGAATTTTGCGAATACACAGGAACCTAGAGGGGGTGTCAGGCAGTAGTCGACCAGTCAATTTCAAAATAAAACATTAGCTGCGAATCGTTTACTAATAAAGTTCAGGTACGGAGTGTCGTCCGAGCTATATTCTTTGTGTGGTGTACATTAATTTGTTGCTTGTGAGAAAAAATTCAAAATGCCGCGAAAGTCAAAAGACCATGCGCGAACTCATGAAGAGAACCGATCCGTAATCTGTTTGTTCTGTTTAAAGAAAAAGGACAAGATATGGAATATTGTAGGCATATTGAAGAGTAGAATAAAAAAATGTGGTAAATATTAATGTTGACGATAGTCGATATCCATCCACTGTTTGTAGTACTTGCCAAATCGTTCTTTACAAATCCAGTAAACAAGGTTTCGGAGATCAACCCACGTTGTCTTTGCCGGACTATTCTGATTTCCCGGCACTTCCATGTGCAACCAGATCTCAGGATAACATACTTTGTGAGTGCAATTTGTGTAAACTTATGCGAGCTCAACCACGGAACATGATTCTCGGGAAAATGATGAAAAATAAAGTGGTTCATAGGAAATGTAAGAAATGCGGAGGAGAACTGGATATCAAAAATTTCTGCACTTTTTCAAAATGCGTTTCAACTCTGACGGACCTAATTAAAAATAATTTATCGTTAAAAGCAAAGGAACAATTGACATCGTCAATATTGAAAGACATTTAAATTCAATACAAACAATGTTGCCAGCAGTTCGGGAACACAATCACTCGCAGCCACCGATATTTTAAAAATCAGTACAGATTTAGGTCTGTCGACAAGAAAAACAAATTCGCTGACTACTGCATTGTGAGTTGGTGTTGGGAAGAGAAAAATATTCCAACCCAACTTAAGACAGGACTTGTTTTTGTTAAATCATTGTCTTGATTCCTTTTTCGAGTCTCGATTTTGCGAAGTGGTGATTACCAAAAATTCCCGGTCGATAAAAAGATCTGAATGTTTTGTGTATTGCAATGATGTGCCAGGATTGGTTGACTATATTAAAGAAAAAAGAGCATTGCAGGAAGTGGATTTGAAATTCGGTCTTGATGGTAGCGGCGGATTTTTGAAATTTTGTTTATCTATTCAATTCAAATTTGATGAAGCTAATGGTAATTCGGATACCAAGAAAGCGAGACAGCAATATCAAGATGGAGTACAAGCCAGGGAATTTAAGGATTCGGGTGTGAGGAAATTGATCATTCTTGGAATTATTTCTGATACGCAAGAAAACTACATGAATGTTCGTACTCTCTGATCTTGTCTGAGTTTGCAATGCATTACCACAATCATTGCTACGGATCTGAAACTAGCCAATATCTTGCATCGAAAGACAATTTAAATATGTGCGGAAATTACAGAACCATCGGTACCTTCCGTGAAAATTCAGAGGCCTTCAAAAATACCGGCAGTAAAAAAACGAATTCCAAGAACTTCCACAGTAACATCCGCGAGCCTATATTTACAGGAAACCCAGACACGCTGATCATCGAAATAATCCCTCCACCTGAACTTCGTCTGATGTTGGGAGTTGTAAACACCCTGTATAACCACATGCTGAAAGAATTCCAGCACGATGACAAAGAATGGGCTAAGTCCTGCAATGTTTCCAAAGATTTCGTACATGGGGCTTCCGCTCTTGCTGGAAATGGCTGCAAAACTTTGTTAAACAGAATAGATATTCTTCGGGCAAAATGTACCATCCATTGTTTGAAGTATGTCAAATGTTTTAGTGACTTTGACGAAAAATTTGAGGTTTATGTTTCGCAATTCAAAACAAGTTATCTAGACCTGGGAATCTCAACTACTTTGAAAGTTCATGCCCTTTTTTTTCACGTGCCATATTTTTGCTGGAAAATAGACTGTGGACTCGGTTACTATAGCGAACAAGTGATGGAGTCCGTTCATCACGACTTCAAAAATACATGGATGAATTACAAAGCAAATCGCACACATCCAGATTATAATACTAAACTACTGAGAGCTGTACGGGAATATAACTCCCGTCATGTTTAAAGAATGATTTTTTTTCCAATTTTTGGGTAATTCAAAGAAAAAAACTTCAAATAAATTCCGTCATTTGATTTCTTTTTTTGTATTCCTAGAAGTTTTTGTTCGCATTCTTGCAAAAAAAGAGCCATATGGAGAAAAATTAAAAATTCAAAATTTTTTTTTTTTTCGAATTTTCTCATTTTTGGCGCAAAAAATCTTAAAATTGTGTTTTTTTGAAAACGGCTCCGGGGATTTCGCTGATTTTTGCGTTTTTGAACTTTTAGAAGGTGAAACTTTCAATGGCCGAAGGGTAATCGAGAGTGGTTTTTTGGCCCATTTAAACTTGGTTCAGGGACACCGTGAGGTGGATAACATTTTCTCAATCACAAACAGATAAGTAAAAATTATTTTTTCTATTACTTTAATTACGTATTACTTTAAAAAGAACTGATGAAAATCAGTGAAGTTCTTCATTTTTGATGATTTAAAAACTTTTAATGGAATATTATATTTCGTATCGAGCCATTCATATTCGCATCGAGTAATGTTACTGGACGTTTAAAATTCGGATGTGGTAAATTCCTTAATAGGCGAGATTTGTAAAAAATTTTTTATGCAATCAAAACATACGAAAAAGTAACTTATCTTACAACTTTGTGTTTTTCTGCAGCCAAAAGAAGTAAGTAAGATCCGCTGTCTAAGGGTACGTGGTTTTTTCAGCAGGGAGGGGCACCCCACACAAAAAATCTTCAGTAATATGTTTGAGTAGAGTGCCTATATTTATACGGTGGCCCAAGAGGTATTACAAATTCTACTTTAGTGCTGTTGAGATTAAAATGCAGCGAAATGGGAGTAATTACAATCGTATTTATTTGATGAACCCAGCATTTTTTTGGATTTATTTAATTTTTTTTCCTAACGCCGCCATACATTTTCAACATTTACCAAGCTTTATGGAAATTCGACTTGAAATTATTAAAATTCCTTTAAGAACAAAATTACATTCTTAAAATATGGTTATTCGGTGGAATTTTGGATATTTGGAATTGAAATTGTATTGAATTTAAGTATTCGAGAAATTAGGAAATTACTCTCAGTTTTTGAATCTATTACAGGCTTAAGGAAATATATCAAACGTGAAATTGGACTTGCAAACTGTCCTTACCAACTTAGCACTTTTATCGCGCGACTTCAAAACACCTGGTAAGCGAATTCCGCATGCAATTATCTATAACAATAATTTGTTTTCCAAGTTTTTGTAAAGCTTTTTCAAAATAACTTTACAAAAGCTTTTAGCGAAGTATTTGTTTTTTTAAATTTAATGTAGAATTTACTACGAGTTACAAAAAACGATGAGAATCCTACAACATTAGGCTGTTTTTATGGTAATTTTATTTCAATACCAAATAGAATAAAAATATAGAGCTTTTCCACTTTCAAGGCTACCATTTTGGATCGGTCATTTCCAATTCTCAAAATCAAACTCCATCTTATTATTCAGAAACCTCAAGACATTAAAAATAAATTCATGTACCTAAATATTAAAAAATTCTAAATATTTGAGCTTTTCCAAGTTTATAGTCACCATCCTGGATCAAAAATTTAGATTTTTCTGTAGCTGGCATCAAACTCAAAATTAGCGACATTAAAAAGGCCAGACAACCTCCAACAACTTTTAAGCTTTGTTGAAAGTTTTTTTTTTTCAAACTAAGTTTGAAAAAGCTTTCAGTAGAGTATTTTTTTTTTAAAGTTTTATCCAGAATTCATCACGAAGTGATTAAAAAATATCAAAATCTGACGATACGCACCGTGTTATAAAGCTAATTTTACTGTAATAAAAAATATCAAATTCAACAGAAATATTCAGCTTTTTCACTTAGATGGACGCCATTTTGGATCAACCATTTTCAATTCTCGAAATGACACACCATCTTCTGATTCAGCAGCCTCAACGCATTAAAAATATGTTCATGTAACTTAACATTTAAAAATTGCTCATCATTTGAGCTTTTTAAGTTTTTAGACAACATTCTGGACTACTCATCTTGATTTTTCTAAAGCTAACATCAAATTCAAAATTAGCGACATCAGAAAGGCCCGACAACCTCTAACAACTTGAGATATTTGTTTATAAGCTTTGTTTAAATTTTTTTTTCAAAATAATTGTTGGAAAACGGTTTCTGTGGAGTAATTTTTTCAAAACTTTAATCCAGAATTCATTACGAGGGAATAACAAATATTATTAGCATCGGATGATACGCACAATTCTTTAAAATTGCCTTTTTTAATGCAAATTTAATTCAACGCTATCTTACTTAGAATTAATTACTTAATATTTAAGCTTTATCAAGGGTATAGATACCACTCTAATATCTATTCTCAAGGTTTTTTAAAGCTTTTTTCAAAATACCTTCGCAAAAGTTTTCAGCGGATTAATTTTGTTAACTTTATTCCAGAATTCATCACAAAAAGATTAAAAAAATCTTCAAAATCGGATGATGTGAACCGGGTTCTTTTAGATTGCTGTTTTTAATGTTAATTTTAATCCACTAGCAATAAGCTTTGAAGCATAATAACAGATCTTATTTTAATTGAAATGTTGATGAAGTAATCTAGATTGAATTTGATGAGCTTATAATTTTTATATTTTAGTAGTTTGTATCAGTTAAAACTGTAATTTAGTAAAATCGAAATTTCACCGAAAATGAAAGATGAAGATTTTCAATTTTTTTCTTAAATTTCAGTACTTTTATAAGATTTGATTATATCTTGTACATTGAAATGGTTACAAATGTAAATAAATTATATACAGAACTAAAACGGAGGTCGACAATCTAAATCCTTACTAATTTAACACTGTGATCAAAAAGTAGAAAGATCTTTTTGTTGAGTTTCGGGAATAGCCAGAAGTCAGACGAACTAAATCAGGCGAAAGCGGCGGTTGTGTAATGAAATTGGTTGCATTTTTGGCCAAATTGCAAGAGTTATCAGCCCGAAATTCTCACCCAAATGACATTTGCGTGAAGTTAACAAAAAGCACTGCAAGGACGTTCATCCTATTCAACGCGTTCTCTGCCTTATCTTCCTCTGGACAGTTCATTTGCGCGATTTAAATGGAAAACTCTTACTACTTTTGATTACAGTAGTAAAGCGATTTCCTATATTTTGACAGAATTTGGTAGCTTTAATTTAAAATACTAAGCCATAATTCAAATAATATAAAAAGGAATTTACCACATTTCACCAAATTTTGAAATTTTAAAAGTACGTTTTAATTATGTTCCGTTCGAAAAGATTTGACAGTTAGAATAAAAAAATTGAAATTCAGAAAGTTCAGTAGAAATGGTTTTGGAATAAACGAATAAAATAAATTTGTTTTATAAAGTTTTACTACCCCCAGATTAAGAAATCTGATTAAACTTTTAAAAGCTCATTGATTTTTATATTACCTAACAATTATTTTATTTTTATGTTCCAGGTAAGCTTGGAATATTGGATCGATACGTAATAAGTTTGTAAGTACAATACATAATTTGATAAATCACCCAAATTCAATCATACATTGAAAAACTTAATGGGATAAAAAATTAACCACACAGCTGAATTAAATCCGGGTGGTCTGAATTCAAATAAATGTTTACAAATTATCATAAAATATTTATAATTGTTGAATACAACTTTTCTAGAAACCGCATATTCAAACCACACCACACATTAAATATTCAACATTCCTCTAATCATACATTGTTACACCACCTTCAGGTGACCTATCGTTTGCGTAAAATCTAATTCATTTATATCTTATTTACGAAAATAAAATAAAAAACTTTCATATGTAAAAAGAAAAAAATTGCAACACTTGGAATTGAATTATTTATCATAAAGTTAAACATTAGGAATGTAGTTTGTATATTTAGATAATATTATTTATATCCAATTCAATAGACAAGTTTATAATACACATAATAAGCAACAAACTCTACGTGTGTCCAATATATGTATCTCTAAAAACATGATATCGACCAAACAAACAGAAAATGCTACAAACAACGTGCATAAATATTTTAATTGTGACCAAATTAATTCTAATCTAATTATTTTACCATTTATAATAAATAAAAAAAAAAAAAATCGAAAACTATTTATTTATTTATTTTTCTACGTCACTAATTCCAATTATTTTACATTTGCTATATTCGGAATTGTAATAATTTATTATTTTAGTTTGCTTATTATTTATTCATTTCACTTATGCGAAATGAAAAAGAAAATTTTTATTGCGCGCATGAGAGGATTTACTTATATTTAAAGAAAAATCTCTTGCAAGAACATAATGTAACACTTCAACATTTTTTTTTTTGATATATGTACATATCTTATTGTGTCGGCTATTTTTGTACATAATTTTTTTTTTTTGTTTGTTTGTTTATTTTTGGATGAGGCAAACTTTCTTTTTCCTTTTTTTGGTTGAGATTGACATTGGTAATTGGTAAATGTAGTGTATTTCATTGCAGATATGGCAGATTATTTTTAATTGATTTTTCCAATGAAATGTATAAGTGACATAAATGTAGTGATAATAAAGCATGCCAAAATTTAAGAAATAGGCAGATGAAAGTCGACGTCTCAACCAAACATCAAGAATCCAAAATACAAAAGTCGACCTCTGGAATTTATAGTTCTCGGGAGAAACAAAAATTAAAAATTTGTTTATGTCGTATTTGGCATTTTTAAAATTTACATTACAAATTAATTTAGAAAATTTTATGTTGGGGCTTGGTAAGTCACTAAGTTGAGTAAATAAATAAATACCTAATCAAATTTTAAATTATTCATCCAATTGAATTGAAGAATGAGAAAAAATCCGTCTTAATACTTTGGCAATTTATTTAAATTTGGACAGATTTAAATCAATTCAATATCTACATAAACTTCACACTTGTTGTGAGTTTTTCAATAAACGAATAATTTGTATACAATTCAAGGTGTGTAAAATTTGAAATTCAAAAATATGCAGAAAATATGTAGATTGGGGTAGTTATAGTTGGAATGTCAAAATTATTTTATTTGCAGTTAAATTGGTGAGTTTGGGTTGTAATTTGTACTAATAGGTTAGGTACATAGTGAAATTTGTATGTGCTGTCTGAGAACGAATTAACCGAATTAAACGAAATAAAAGAATCTTAAAACTAGGAACGTAAAATGATTATGGAAATCAAATTGATTTTTATTTTTTAAATTTAATACATGTTGAAAATGTAAGGATTATGTTTTTACCGCGACCGGTTCATCAATTCCATAATTCGTACGATGAAAAGCGATACTCAATCTTAACTGTCATGAACGAAGAATTCTCTTAGGAACGTAAAATAAATATAAGTCAAGCAATACCGGGCAATCAATCTTAGCACAAATTACATCCCGAGCAAATACTGCATGAATCGTCTCCCTTCTGAATTCAAGACTACGAATGTTCAAAAGTGTACAATGACCGGCATAAGAAGGTAAGCATAATCCTGAAGTTGACCTCGAAAGTCTTCGGAGGGCAACTATTAAGAACTTTTTTTGAATCCGCTCAGTACGATCACTAAAGATTTTATAATTAGAACTTCAGATAACTACAGCGAATTCCAAAATAGGCCTAACAAAAGCAGTATATGAATTATAGTAGTATATAATGCCTTGAGAGTATATGGGTCAGATAATTGACGAGATACGTCTCTTTACGAAACCAAGCATCGAGCCGGCTCTAGCTACCGGCTCTAGTGATTAATTTTGTCAAAGGCCTTGCTGAAATCTGTATAGATAGTGTCAACTTGGACACCTTTTTCTAAACAGGATATCCCATCATTAACAAATACCGCAAGATTGGTTGTCGTTGATCTACCAGAAAAAAACCGTGCTTTTGGGGAAAATTTAAGTTTTTAATATTAAGATAAATACAATCCTTTACCAGTTTTTTAAAAAGTTTAGGAATAACAGATAAAATAGCTATTCCTCTATAATTCTCAACTGAATTTTTAGGTCCCGATTTAAATACTGGGATTACGTACGAGGGTTTCCAGCACTGGGGAAAAATACCTTGCCTAAGGTTGTAATTAAATAAATGTGCTAAATGGCCACTTAAGGCTTCGGCGCAATTATTTAAGAGTAATGAGGGAATACCATCAGGGCCCATAGACATTTTAGTATTAAGTCCAAGTAAAGCCATTTTAATTTGTTCCCCCGTATAAGAAGAAATACCGTGAATATGATTATTGACCAAGACTTGGTCACAGGGAGATGTTAATACATTTTCGACTGAATAAACGGATTTGAAAAACGTTGCAAATAATTCACAAACAGCATTTAGATCATGAGCTTGCCTTTAAGGTTCCTTCAGAGCGATACTCAAAGTCAGAATTTAGGTAAAAATCATTTTTATCTCTATTCTCTATTTTTGTCAAAATTCGACATAAAGAACTTGACAACATTTTTGAAATGAAATTTAATGAAATTTTATAATTTATGATTATGTTTCTAATTAAAATTTTCCAAAATTAGTAAAGTTTCAAAAATTTCGCAGCCCAGAAAATTCAGTGAACTTTGTAAAATGTATTGATATGTAGTCGTTTGGTGGAATTTTTAACGGTAACGATAAGTTTAACATTCAGGTTTGAGTTCAATAACATGTTTGTGTGTTTAAATGGTTTTGTATTAGACATTTTATGGAGTTTATCCCTTACTTGATATCCAAGAGTAATTATTTATGAAAAAAAAATCATAGATTCACAATGTTTGGGAACATTAACCAATGAGGTGAAACAATAAATCAGCATTTTAATTAACCGGACAATCCACGAGGCTTCAAGAAAATTATCCGATTAGCTGAAAAAAAGCTGATTAAATTCTAAATTAAGTTTCAAGCTTTAAAAATTCACCATCAATTGAGTAAAACCAATATTTTAGGAGTCACAATTAGTCTAACTAATATCGAATAATTTGGAAAATTATAATTAAACTTGAATAATGCACGAATATAACAGTGTAACATCATTTAGTTGAAACCGTTAGATCAAAAATCTCGTAAATACTAAGCCATGCAAAGCGCAGTTTAAAACGGTTCTAGAATGTGGGAAAATCGCAGATATCTACACACCAAACCATTATTTGCCTAATTCAAGCCAGATTTGATGGCAATGTCATAAAATTTAACCCTTTCTGTAACTCAACACTAATTAAATCCCAAAAGCTCCAAAAATCTACAACTCAACGCCTTGAAAATTTCGAGTAATGTTAAGAAAACAATACAAATTTTACAATTCGAAAATATTCTTGGTACAAATCTCGCATAATCTGTAACACTATCAAGAGTAAAATTTCTAAAATAATGTCATGCAACTCAGTGCTTTGCTTAGTTTGTGTTCTAAATTTAAAGAAAACAATTTAAACTCGAATTCGGAGAACACTAACTACAACCTGATAAACGTCACCCTTGTCCCTTATGATTAGCTAAGAGCGCAACAATAATTGTCCAACGCCGAAAGACATTTTATGATTGGTTGATGAATAAGAGTGATTTCGTAGTAGTTAGTAGTTATCAAATCTTTTTGCGAGAGGAAAGTCAACATTTCGAACAGCGCCTACAATACTTTTTAAATATGTTTAAACAAACTACCAAAAAGTGTTTCATTTCTCAAACTTTTACATCCGTTAACTTTTTATGAAACCGAGCAAACGGTGCAGTGGTTAAACCTGCCGCGGTTGGATCGGGAGGTACCGGGTTCGATTCGCTATAGGGGCGGGGGATGCAAAAGTGATTTTTCATAATCTGATTACGATTGGTGATGAAGATGAACACATCTATGACCCCCTGTTGAGAGTGCAGAATTCATGGGCCGACCCACCTTTCATGTCAGCACTACAGGTTGGCATGAAGCAATGCAATGTGCAGGTGGTTTATACAGAAACGGGTCTATAGCCGTTCGTCCTTGATTTGGCTTAACTGCGTAAGGTAGGACGGTAAAAGGGAACTGGGAGTTGGGAGTGCCTAGAGCCCCAGAACAGATTGCAGAGTTTCAAAGAGGAAAAAAAAACTTTTATGATATGGCTGTTGGGTTTTTGCTGTCTATTTGAAATAGAGCGGAAACAAAAAAAAAGGCGGTATTACATTTTACTTTCTTTTACTCTAGTAAAATAAAGTATAGTAATCATGAAAATTGTGGACCTTGAGATTTTTAGAGATTTATTTGTTTTGAGGTCCCCTGAATCCGAAAAAGTGGGTTTCGAAATGGTGTCTGTCTGTCTGTCTGTCAGTCTGTCAGTCTGTCAGTCTGTCAGTCTGTCAGTCTGTCAGTCTGTCAGTCTGTCAGTCTGTCAGTCTGTCAGTCTGTCAGTCTGTCAGTCTGTCAGTCTGTCAGTCTGTCAGTCTGTCAGTCTGTCAGTCTGTCAGTCTGTCAGTCTGTCAGTCTGTCAGTCTGTCAGTCTGTCAGTCTGTCAGTCTGTCAGTCTGTCAGTCAGTCTGTCTGTCAGTCTGTCAGTCTGTCAGTCTGTCAGTCTGTCAGTCTGTCAGTCTGTCAGTCTGTCAGTCTGTCAGTCTGTCAGTCTGTCAGTCTGTCAGTCTGTCAGTCTGTCATTCTGTCAGTCTGTCTGTGTCCTCTCTACAGCCCAGATGGTTTAACGTTTAACCAATCGAACTGAAACTTCAGATTTAAGCTTTTTTGATAAATTGGGAGGTCCCAGTGAATTTTACTCCAAATCGGCTAACCGGAAGTGGCCCCTCCCTTAGTCCAGAAAATTTATTTTGCAAATATCTTAAAAAGTATAAGGTTTACAAAAAATTTCTAAATACAAAATGTTTCCAAAAATTAAAAACAAATAAAAATACAAAATAAAAATTAAAAAAAAATTTAAAAATTTAATAATTAAAAAAAAAAATTAAGAAAAAACTAAAATTTCTCAATATTCTCTGTTTGTAAAAGAAAGTCGTGTGTTGGCCACACCTCCATTTTTTTGTTAGTTTTTAAATGTCCTGCAAAACCTCATGTAAATAATGTTCAGGATATTAATGTAACAATAGTATTTAATAGGATATCGATAAAATGTGTTTAATTGGTTATTTTGATGTTTTCTAGAGAACTAAGCTGAACTGAGAAAACGTTATAGATTAGTTTTTTGTTGACCGATCACCTCTCACTTTGTATAAATTCGAATATTATCGAAAATCTCAAATAATAACGAAAAATGCCATTGAACAACACACTGTCATATTGAAAAGATTTTTACTTAAAATAATATTCGAAATTGTCTAGCGACGTATATTTATTGAGAAAAAAAAAATGTAGTCTAAGAAAATTCTGACAACACATCAACATTTTAGCCAGTTTCTTGTTGATTGTGCTTAATTTTTCATCCGTTTAGAATTTGTTGTCCATATTAGTGCAGAAGAATTTCCGATTGAAATTATTTCCAAAATCCAACCATAAAAATTTAAAATCCATTCTGTTCGATATAAATCAAATTTTTGCTAAACCGCAAACACTTATACCAAATGCTATTTATTATAAAACAATTTACGATTTAAAAAAAATAACAAAAACCACATGCCAAGTATAAAATGGATAAAATCTATCAAATCAATAAAAAAATATTTTATATTGACTTATTCATGCATAAATGATTTTCATTAATTTTAATCCACGATAATAAATTAAATAGTTATATTTATAAAAGAAAAAATAATTGTAATGGTATAACTATTTAAAACAAATTTGTTTGTATAGTAAATAATTGATATGTTAGGTAATATATATATGTACATAAAATAAGTATTTGCGCTTGCCATTTTGGGCGCCAAAAATATTATGACACTTTTTCTTCCTACATACAACAGTTTTAAATTAATTTATATCTTATTTTTATTGAACAAACTAATTTATCTTGCATAATATATTATTACAAAATTGATTTATATCGTAAAATTTGCAACAAAAAAATGTATCTGGATACTGATGTATACTTTAAGAAAAGAAAGTCTAAATTCGGAATATTAGACTATGCTAGCAATTGCATGTGTATTTGGAATAATAAATTCTATTATACACAAAACTTATTTTAATTAGCGTGAAAAACTTTAAAATAGATCCATTATTTCTTTAATTTACATTATTCATTCATTCATGTTTTGTTTTTTTTTTAATATGGGAATAGTGAATGTCTTTTATAATTTTTATTTGTTGTGATGTGAACTAACAAAACATTATTGTTATATTTTTATTATTATTGCAGATGAAGATTTATAATATTTCCTACTTATATGTATGTACATCATATAAAGGAGCAACGGTTCACAAACGATTGAATTGTCAATCATATTTATACCTTTATATATGCAGTATTAGATCTGTTTTAAGCTCTTAAGCTTTACTTTCAAGATCAAGGTGAGATATTACAATGGGAATTTATATTTGAAAGTGAAACAGGCGCTTTCGCTATACCCTCTTTTGGGACATAAATCATATTTTATTGGTGCTAAGATGATTTTTTTTTTCGTTCCGTGCGCATATTTTTATGACCGCAAAAATAACATATTCAGTAAGAAAATCATTCGAAATTAAAATAAAATGAATTTAACGTTCACGAATTATGATTTATTTTCTAATTTATGGTGCACGGGTTACTAAACGTAGGACACCATTAAATTTAAGGTGCATAAATATCATTTTGTATTGTAAATCTTGTTTCCCTAAAGATAGAAGCTTTAAATATTCAAGTTAAGAGTCGCGGTGACTGGTGATAAGTTTTGTAAAATTTCCTACTTTAAGAGGTTCTATAAGCAAGCAAGCACAGGTTTTTAAAAATTTAAAAACTGCTTTCTGTACTCTACATTGCTAATTAGGATATATTATAGTTTATCTCAAATTTGTGCTCAGTAGATATCTAATATAATGTGAATCATTAAAGGAAGTGACGTCCGGTATCTAAAATGTATACACTTTTAATAATGTAGTCCTAAATTCTCAAAATTTATAAATTTAAAATTTAATTAACCGGAAAAAGTTAAAATATTCTCAAATAAAATTGAGTTTCTGAAAATTTCGGGTAATTTAAATTTTAAAATGATGATCGTTTGTTTCAACAGAATCTCTGTCATTTCAAAATTTTAATTTCTGGAATCTCAAATATAAATTATAAACCTTAGATTAACTATAGATAGAACAAAACAATTTTTGTTGTGAAGCCGTTTTTGTTTATTTATGTTTTGATTTTTCATGAAAAGAGAAAGAAGAAAATGAGATAACAATATTTAACGTATGACTGAATCGCGCAGTGGCGGAGCAATTTTATATAATAAGAAGGGAACAGAAAAATATACAAATGCAAATTGTTTTCTATTGAATTTTTTTTTTATTTTAAAAATTAATTACATAATACCTAAAATTTAAAAAAAACATTAACGCATCACATTCCTTGAAAGTTAATTATTCTTGTGTAGAAAGATCGCAGTGATGTTTTTTTATTTTCTAATTTTGCTATATAGTGAAATCGTATGTTTAAATATTTTTCTGCTATGCACCTAATTAACAAATTTCTGTGGCATTCTGCTTCCAAGAAAACGGTATTGTTGCAAAATCTTTCTTGGGCCCTTAAGATTATTTTATTGTAAATGATTCTAGATATTGCAATATGACTTTTAATACTTATTCTGATTTCCTTTTCTATAAATTTACAAATTTTTATTACATCGAATGATGGCTTTTTTAATTTATTATTTCTATCTTTTATATCTATTAATAAATGTTTATCCTGATCTGAATGTAATAAATTCAAGCAAGAATCGCATTCAATTCTGGTGTATAAATGCCTAACCACAAAACCTGAAACGTATTCTACAATGTCAGTCTGGTATTCTGTTAGTTCTATGTTAGGTTGATGTATTAGGTCTACATTTACAATGCCATTTAAATTCTCAGGCTGATTTTGGTCGCAAATTACTGCTGGCTGCGATATAAAGTGCAATCCTGATTGGTCCGTTACATCACTATTTTCCTCGCTTTGGTCTAAATCTTGATCAGAAAAAAATGTCTGTCGCTGAGATAAGGTTTCATTTATGAGCTTGACTGATGATTTGAATATATTTACCTGTAGTATTGAAATGTCTAATTGTGGAAAACAGTTTCCGGTGGTATTTTGAATTTGAACGTGTAGTAAAAGTCTTTTATAAGTAGCGGCAAACTGTCTAACTGTTGGGTTATTGTTATAGCCTAAACGACACCTAACTGACGAGAAGAACAACTCTAAATGGTCTTGGCTAATTTTATACATCGGTACATACTCCAGTAGTCCACTTTCAATAAATTTATCGTAAATAGTTTCAAGATTCTTCAAACACAAAATAATACCTAAAAATCCGGTATGCCGTTTAGATTCTAATACAGGTTCCATAGAATCTTTAAACTTTAATGATTCTATGTATAAAATAGCCTCTTTTGAAAATTTTTTGATTTCATCAATATTTGAAGAACAAATAGGTTTGTTGAGATTGTTGCATTTGATATTTCGACTATTCAAAATATCAAAAATATCGTTAAATTTTTTAATAAATTTTATAGTAGCACCGCATTCTACAAAATCAACATGTCCCTTTGTTTTCAAATATAACAATGCATCTGCCACAGAATTACTTAAGGTCTGCACGGCAAATTTCACTTTCATTTTTTGTTTTGCAAACATTATATGATTTAATGATAATTTATTACCAAAATGCAGCCCTTGTTCATTTTGTATTTCGTATAATTTTTTTAAATATTTCCAATCGATAGTACCACCATCGATATCGATAAGAGGACCTCTTTCAGCAAAAGAGTTTCTGACTAATTTCAGCATATGACACGCGTCTAAATTGAACATAAAACTACCAACGTTTTCAATGTTAAAAGAAGAATAAAGGTTCGGGCTTTTTAAATTACACCCTAATAATTTTGCGGCCGTTAGGTTCGCAGGAAGACCGTCACAGGTAATGCCTACTACTTCAACCCCAGTGTCTATTAGATTTTTTAAGCAAATTTCTATTACATTTTTTCTTTGGTCTCCTGTAAAGGAAGTAATCGGAAAATATCCAATAGGTATTTTCCAATGTTTATTAATACACACTACCATAAATACTAAAATCTGCTGTGCGAGCATTTTATTACATTCAGGATCTGAACCAACTTCTACGTAACCCCATGTCCTTTTTTTATGCTCATCCCATTCTCTTCGAGCTCTAATCGAAATTTCATCAAAAACTAAATTAGTGATAACTCTTTCGTTTTTAGTTTTTGCAATTTCAACTATTTTTCGAAGAGTGGTAAATGCTTCTTCTGTAAATCCAGGATTGCCATTTACCGACTGATACCAACGACTAATGGTTTTTAAATGAGGCAAACATAAATCTAAGTTTCTTCGAACATAATTATACGCTTTCGGTGAATAAAAATTCAAGTTCAAGGCAAATTTTTTAAGTTCCTCGCTATACACTATTCCTTTCATGCTCCTTCGCATCAATTTCTTTCTGTACACACTGAATAATTCCTTTCCGATTCCTTTGGATTGGTTTAAAATTAAACTGTCATCTTCCGAAATTAAATTTTTAGATTTTAAGTCTCGAATAAGGGTAGTTAAGTTGTTTATCTTAAAATTTCGACGTCGAAGAGTTTGGTGAAGTTTTCTAATTTTTTTGGATTTTACTACAGCTGCTACTCTTAATTTTCTTAATTTTTGCTTCTTAGTCGCTGATGAAAGAACATCATCGGAAGATGATTTCATTGCTCTTTTGTAGGTCATTTTTGATTTCTTCGGGGTTGTTGGTAAATTTTCTTTACCACTAGAAGTAGCGTTCAAATCATCAGATGTTGTAGTATCTGCTAATGCCTAAGTAATATTAAATTATTTAAAAAAAGTTGTTACAATTTAGTTTCGCAAAATTAATTTACTAACTTCTAAATTTTTATCAGCAACAATTTCATCTGCAGTTTCTGTCACAGTACCTTCATCAGTAGTTGAAGAGTAGTTGAAGGCTTCATCTTTATTCACAGTATCTGGCATTTTTACATTCGATTCCGGTGATAGAATCCTAACCAGAGGGCGCCTACATTTTTTTACCTAAATAGATATATTTTAATTATAATCAGGGATATTTTGATTTATAATTTCAAAGTGGTTAATTAATTCAAGTTAAAATATTCGTCGTTTTCACTAAGCAAATTCGTTGATACTTAATATTCCGTAATTAAATTTATCAATGCATTTTATGTAATCAACGTACAAGTTTTACACTGGTGCATTAATAATTCAGACTGGTGCATTAATAATTATGATGAACATATTTTAAATGGTCAAAAGTTTATATAATCATTTAATGAAACTAACACAAAATGTATAACATAAAAAATGAGCGAATTTGCTTAGTAAAGGTTATGAGGCCTCAAAATAAACACATATTAATATATATGTATTAGCCGCATTTCATGAAACCGAGTGATCCGAATCCGATCGAAGTTTTCATTGAAAGCAACAATAAAAATTGTACTAAGAAATGCAACTATTATTAATGTTGACTGATCTACAATCCATGTTTTCTTTATACAATACTAAATAGTTACCTCTTTTTTATAAACAAAGATTGAAGGAACTGAATCGCTTTTTAATATCCTTCGGATACAACCAGGTTTAAAATCGATACTTTTGAAATGTTCTGAGCATACAACATCACGATCCTTTGGGTACCAATTCTTCCATTTTAATGCATATAGCCATTTCTTCCTAATATCCCTGTTTCTTGGAAACCTGTATTTGAATTAACAACATTGATTAATTTTTTGATTAATAAATCTTTAGTCAATTCGTAATTTCATGCCCGTGAATCGCAGAAAATTTTTTAGCATTAGACGTTAGCTTAGATTCATTACTAAGTTAAACATAAACATCAAATCAAATATTCGTCAGCTAAATAACCGAATTGAATATTCGACTCGTTTTTTAGTTTTATGTTAGCAAAAATTTTCGATTAATTATATTATTCGACAATTGAGTTATTCGGCAAATTTCATGATAGAATCCCCCCCGATTTTAAAAGAACTGGCTTTGTCATACGTAAAACGTGTGACCGGATTTCTAAACCGAACATTTAATATTTTAAAAAAATCGTTATTCCCACAAAAAGAAAATTATTAAAATTATACTTTGAATTATGAAAACCATAATATGTAGTTTCAAATAAATTTGTTGAAATTGCCAATTTTCCTTATAGAAAATATACTTTCATCATTTGTCGGCCAATTTCAACAGTCGAGCCACAAAATATAAAAATTGTTTTTTTGTTAATAATTTTGTCATTGTAGGAATAAATTTATGTCGAAAATTGAAAATAACCGCAATATTGGTTTAAAAAATCCAAGCGAATGTAGGTGACAAGTGACAACCTTAATCCTTATCTTTCTCACAGGATAATAAAAAATTAAAAAATAAATTAACAGGTAAGAAGATATTTTTGTTACATAAAGGGATGTAATATTTTTATTACAGCCATTTCGTTTTAAATGCAATAAATATTTATGACGTTGGTTAAATGCAGAAGAAAAAATAAAACAGGTAGGAATTTTTTCCCGACTGAATCACAGTGCTATTATTTAAATTTAAAATTGAAGGATTTCGGTTTATTCTTAGATAATCTAAGGGTTTATTATATCAGGTCATACGTCATACATTGAAATTATACCTGTCTTAATTCTACGCGATAGAATATCAGAAGTGACTAAAGTAACTAATTTTAATGTTTTTTAAATTACTAAAATATTACCTGCTACAAATACTTAATATATGTACGTATACAATTACATATTACATAATATTATATAACAATATACAGATGTATAAAACTATAAAACCATAATTGATTTTGTTAACTTGCGATACAATTTATTTATATTTTTATGGGCATGAATTTTTATTAAAAACTGAACATCAAAAAAAATTTGAAATCAGCCAAAAAATTAATAATCGGCTAACGAAAATAATCACACCGCACATAATAAATAAAATAATTTTAACTACACCACTGGGTTTTCGAGCCGAATAAAACTTAAAAACCTTGTAAAAACAAAGCTCTTACATTATACCTTAGATTATACTACATTATACTAACACAACTGTACTATACTTGTATTGTTATTGTTTACAAATATAGCACGTGGATTTTTAACTTTTTTTTAGAAAAATTTTATTGTTTCCACTTATTTTTTTGAATTAAAATTAATATTAATTAAATTATTAATTAAATAGTATTAACTATGCACGTGTACACTATAAATTTGTGTAATGTTAATAAAATCAATCATGCCGTTATTAAGTAAATGCAAAAAAACGGTTTATTGACACTATCGAAAAACTTACCTATGGAAAGAAATTTCCTTTTTTTTTATTACATCAGAGTTTTCACAACCATAAACATTACACTTTCTCATTTTTTATAAAAAATAAAAACTTATTTTTGTTTTTTTAATTTAAAATCTGATATTTTTAAGTTATAACTTTAAGACACAAAATTGCACTTACGAATGACTAAAATATCCTATTTGTGGTCTTATATGCGCATCTCGTTTTATTTATTTGTTCATCTCGCTTTGGCATGCCACCTTTGCGGCTTCACTTTTTATTTTCGTTTTGTATTGAAATTTTGATAGTTGTTCTATCTATAGTATAATCTAAGTTATAAACGTTCAGCATATCTTTAAATATTTCTTAATGTAAGGCTCACATCTTATCAATACGATTCATACTCTAACCGTACCAAATGTTTTCATAAACCAATACCAAGTACGAGTTAAATCTTATCTTGGAACAAGCATGTAACCAAACATAAACAAATTCCAAAATCCAAGTTTTAACTTTAAAAATCTAAATTCATATCACGAGATAATTTCATATAATAAACTTTTTTTCAATAAAACAGAAAAATTAGATCAATATTGTATTCTTTAATTATCTAATTTACGAAAACATAATTTAAAAATTTATCCGGAGAGAGGTAAAAAGCGTTGCAGCTCCGGTATCGATGCCGAGGGAAATTTAACGGCTTTGCTTTACATTATTTGAATCTTGAAATTCCGAAATGTTGAACTCTTAATACCGGGATTTCGTAATTAATTATTTTTTTCTTTTATATTTGCAAAAATACTGATAAATATGCACAATTTAATAAACCAAATGCTCTGATGCTCATTTGCTTTAAAAAATAAAATTTAGCTACATAACGGGTCAGAAGGTGTAACGGGTGTGTATCCCTGTAACTATATACTCATGTCACATTATTTATTGTGCAATTTAAAAATTAAATTAAAATAGTTTCATTTATTTTATAATAATAATAAACAGTTCAACATAAATATAAACTTTGATGAGTTTCATTAATACACTCAAAACGTTTATTTTTACCGTTTATGTTGTGATTTTAGTGAATTTTGTGTATTTTTTGTTAGTGTTATTAATACGGTATTCTTAATGCTACAGGGATATGAACCAGTTTGTTGAAGGTGCATCGTTGCGATGTGAAGTCGAAATTCAAAAATATGTGTGTTAAATTAAATCTTAAAACACATTTGACACACATATTGTTAGTTCAATGAAACAATATCTAGATGTGTGAAAAATGTGAATAAATTGATTTTTTATAGTGAATCAAAGTAAAAAAATTTGATAGTTGATCGGACATGTTGTAATAATGTTCAAAATGTTGATTTGAACCGTTCTACTCAGGTAAGTGATTGTAAAAAAACATTTAATAAGTCTAATTATTATTATATTAGTGTAAAATCTTAGACTCTTGTACTTAAATTGTAAATTTAATATAGTCTTGATTTACAGTTATCTAATAGATTACCACGGGTGGGGTCTATTTAGTTATTGAGAATAAACAACTTGTTGTTAATATTAGAGTTAAATTCATTCTATTTTTATTTTATTTAATATTCATGGTTCGTTGTATTAATGATTCGTAATTTCTTAGTTTTGGTATATTTTGTAGTGATGACCGCTATTCCCAAAATGATAACTATTGAGAATGATCCCCAGCTCGTGAATCGCTCGATGGCTCCCTCCTTTTTAAGGAGCCCAATGTGACGAGTATTATTTATATGAATATCTTTCATCATTTGTAATGAAAGTATTTCCTTGAAATCACTTTCTTCCGGCGTCGGCTGTAGAATAGCTGGAAGTATTTGAATGGTCGTTTTTTCTTTAGAAATGTAGATGTTATTTCCAACTGACAAGGTAGTATTGCTGAATTTAATCAAATATGTTCCATTGAGTTTCTGAGTTTCGTTATTAATTTTGATGTTCCCATCGAATTGATTCAGTAGAACTAGACCCTCCGATATTTCGTTAACTGTTTGAATATGTTGATTGTTGTTGTGTTTGCAGTTTGGAAGGTCGACTTATGAGCAAGTTGGGTAAACAAGAAGAATTACTTATGTCTAGTATATTATTTTGGTTACATATTGAAAGCGAGTTGATCGTTTTACATTCGTTAATAATACTATAAATCTTATCGTGATTTTTAATGACATTTTCATACTCAATTTCGGTCACCTTATCGTTTCTTCTGACCGGTTTGACCAATAATTTATCATATAGTTCTGGAGTTGTTACCGGAATGTACACAATATAAAGTAGACACAATTTGCGATAAAACGAGTGAATTTATAATCCTTGCTTTAGCCCAGTGAATTGCGTAATTAATATTTACCAATTCTTCTTTCATTAGTTTTAATTTATATTGAATATTTAATGCTAATGGGTCGTTTAATTTATTTTCTTTGTGAATTTCGTTAATAATTAAATTAGCCATTTTTGTAATATTATTGATTCTTTCAGTGTACAATCGGTTTATAACTACTTGGTTGTTGTTATTCTCTAATGCATTATTTATTTTATCTTTAATTACTTTGAAATCCTCGTGATCGGGATTTCCGGCTATCCATTTCCATGCACTACCTATAAAGTTTAAGGATCGTTTGGATTTATGTATTCTAAGGCTGTCCAGTAATGTTTGTAATTCCGAGAGTTCATGCCTCAAATAGGAGTGCAATGGGTGATCTATTGTCATTTCTTTGTCCAGTATGGATTGCATTCTGTCTATGTAATTTTGGTGTTTGTCTAATTCAATTATATGGATTAATTTGAAGTTTCCGTCCTGTATTTTTGCTTGACCTGTGCTAATTGAGATGATTTGAGAATTTGTGTAATCAATAATTTGAATTTCTGCCAATGTATTGCTTAAGGCGTAACTGTAATAAAAATAAGTTTTTGGTTCTTAGGATTTAATATTGCTTTTGTGAATTACTCTTCCGGACTCCGTTATAACTGTTGTATTTCTGTTTTCCGTTACTATTTCGGGTTTGAATCGTTCTGTTAATTTCGATCCTAATCTTTTGTTATGTTTTACATAGATTACTTGACCTGCCTGGTAGGTTTTGATCGGGGTACGGTTTTTGTTATGGTATTTCAGATCTGTTTCCTGCTTTTGTTTTATCTTTAGTATGGTATCTTGTCGGATTTGTTCTAATTGTTCAGGATCTGTGTCAGGGATTCTGCCAAAATATATTTCCACTGGCCGTTTGCAAGTTGTCGAGTGGATTGAGTGGTTATATTCATTAATCGCTCTCTCTAGTAGTTCATTAAAAGTTCGCTCTACCCCATCAGCCTTTAGACATCTCATTATTTCTGAGAGTGTCGAGTAAAATCTTTCCACTTGGCCATTCACTTCACTTTTGTATGGGGGAGTTTTGAAGACTTTTATGTTTAAACCATCTTCCATCATTGATATTATGGAATTCGAGTTGAAGGATTTTTCATTGTCAATTACCACAATTTCTGGTACACTAAAGAAAAAGAGTTTATCTCTAAGTGGTTGTTTGATTTCTTCTGTCGCTCTGGATTTTAACGGTCTGCAGAAGGCGAGTTTACTGAATTTGTCAATTGCCGTTAAAACCAATTTATTTTCTGTTGAGTAAATATCTAGATGGAGCGTATGTTCAGGATAATTAGGGATAGGTGTTGGGGTAATAATAGGCTTATTGGGATGGCGATCATATTTATTCTTCTGGCATATAACACAACATTTGACCAGCAACTTAATTTTCCTGGTCATCCTGGGGAAGTAATAATTTTCGATTATTTGATCTCGATTTTCTTGAGCATTACGATGTGCTCGTCGATGGACAGATAATATTTTTTCCTCTTGTTGGTTTTTATCCGTAATATCTTGTACCATCTTCTGAGTGAATCGAATTTTATAGTCTCTGAAATGTATTGGGTACACTTCTTGAACTTTTCCCATTATATGTTCTGATGTCTTCAATCCGTTAATCGTGAATGGATTAAGGTAACGTTTAAAAAAATTTATAATGTCTGAATTTGAAAAACTTGCTTGTGTAATAATGTGCCTGGAATATTTTGGAAAAGGGTTTATTATTTGGTACGAACTTCCCTCGCCTACGTTTAAAATTAGTTGATTGCGGAATACATTAACTGGGGTTTCGACTGTGGGGACCAGATCATCCGGAGAACTTTTGTCGCTATGTTGTGTGACTGACATTTTGATATTTTAACTCATAATTGTACTCTTCCAGGATAGCTTTCCAACGTTTCATCTTGGAGTTGTTATTTTTATTGCTTAGGGCATATGTCAATGGTTGGTGGTCTGTGAAGATCTTCACTTTCTTTGATCCGTAAAGGAAATTTCTCAAAGATGTTAACGCCCAAATTATGGCGAGCATTTCCTTTTCATTAGCCGCATAATTTTCTTCCGTTTTATCTAAGGTTCTTGAGAGAAACGTGATTGGCCTTCCCTCCTGAGATAAAACTGCACCTAGTGCAAAGTTGGAGGCATCTGTAGTCAATTCAAATTCCTTTTGGAAATTTGGGAATGATAACAGAACTTCGTTGGAGACGAGTGAGGTTTTTATTTTGTTAAAGGCAGCTTCTTCTTCGGTGTTAAGCTTTACCATTTTATTTCTTGAGAGGGTTTTGGACACATGTCCGTCTTCTCCTTTTAAGAGTGAAGTCAGGGGCTTCTCAAGTTTTGCATAGTCCCGGATGAAACGACGATAAAATCCGGCTAATCCCAAGAAGGATCTGAGTTCGTTTCGGGTAATTCCTTTGAGGACTTGAAGTTTTCCACGGTTGTTTCGGCCCAATCTATTGGAAAAATTGTCATCGAAACTTTTGAGGCGATAATAAGTGCCTTAAATAAATTAATAAGGGTGAGAAAATAACGTTTGATTTGTTACTAGGTAGCTTGACAATTTTCTCATGAATATCTTTCTAGATGTCGAAATTAAGTGAAGATTGGAAAGAAGTGGCTACTTCATTTGAGAGTGTTTCTGGTTTACCTCATTGCATAGGCGCTCTGGATGGCAAACTTATTCATATAAAAAAGCCAGCACTATCTGGTTCTTTTTATTTCAATTATAAAATGACTTTCAGTGTTGTGCTACTTGCAGTAGTGAATGCCAACTGTGAATTTCTGTATGCAGACGTTGGCACTAATGGCAAAATTTCTGACGGAGGAGTGCTACTACAAACAAAATTTGATAATAAATTAAATAAATGCCAACTAAACCTACCTCTACCAGAGCCTGTATATAGTACTCTGGTGGAAAAAGTTTGCCATATGTGTTTGTTGGAGACGATGCATTTGGTTTGCGAGATGACTTATTAAAACCATATGCCCACGCAAATTTATCGACAAATGAATCACATTTTAACCAACGTCTGAGTGGGTCGAAAGTCGAAAACACATTTGGAATTATGGCATCACGTTTTCGGGTATTTCTAACATATATGCAGCTGTGTCCCGAAAAAGCAGCAACAGTAACATTAGCGTGTTGCTAATTGCATAATTTCTTGAGAAAACGCCGCCGTACTCTATACACAAATTTAGAAAATGCACCAAGCCAGTGTCTCATGTCACTTGAAGCTACTATGTCACGAAAGGCTTCCAACCAAGCAAAGAAAATCCGAAAAGATTTTTGTGAAGCCATTTCTCAAATTTGGGAATAATTATTTAAAATAAAAATAAACGTTTCTTGTTTGTAATTCAGTTTTTTTATTAGTTCTATTTAATAATTTTGGTTATTATAAATGTCTGCGATATTGGAATATTCAATTTCATCTGTTGAGGACGTTTGTGATGGTACAGGCACAGCAAACATACCATTTGGCAATTGAAAAATATGCGAAATTTTTACTCCTGAGGTGGAAGCCGGTGTTGATGGTCTTGTAAAAGATGCTCTGGAAATGGGTGTAGAGCTGCGTGACTTAATGGTACTTGTTAAATTTCAAGATTGGGGCGAAGATGAAACACAATTTAGTGTCAATTTTTCCAATTTTCCGAAAATTAATATTTCATCAATGGCTTTTTTCGCGTAATTTTTTTGTAAATCAGATAATTTTTGGAACGAACACGCCCAAGACTTGGCATATATTTCCGCATCGTCAGGTTCTTTCTGAGAATTTGTGGATTCTAAGTGTTCCACTGCTTTTTGTAAAAATTCCGATCGTTCTTTGGATACATTGTTTTTTTTTTGAACGCGAATATTTTCGTTTTGATGTTTCCTGGAATTAGAATGTATGAAATTTAAATTTAGGTTTTAAGTTCAATATATCCAAAGTGCAAACTACAACCTGCAGGAGATTTACCGAAGTATTCAGTTCGTCTTCATCATATGCATTGTCATCTAAACTGGTTATAGCTCTTGAAGGCGTTATATCGTCCTTTAAAAAATCCAACACGTTGTAAAACCAAATCGAGGGTTCATAGATATCGTCGAGGGCACATCCTGACTTTAGACTTTCGTCCACTGACTTCAATTCGCGACGATATTGTGTTTTAATATTATTAATTTTATTTTTCAAATTTTCTAATATGGCATTAGGTACAATTTCGTGGTACTGGGTCAATAATTCATTCCACGCCTTCCGCTTTAGGTATTTGTTTTTGTAATTTTCATTAGTTGATTGCCACAAAATCGGTATACTTTTGTACAATTCAAAGAAATTTCGCCATTGCTCATTATCCAAAACGTTAACAACTCCACTATTTTTTTCCATATTCGGAAAAAGTTTTCGGAAAATTAATTTTATTGTAAATTAAATTTTCTTTATATATACAATTTATGAAATAATAAGCCTACTATATTTCTTTCGAAAACAATATTAACAAAAGTCTGTCAAACAGCCGTATTTTAATTCTTAAAAGATTCCAAATTTTTAATTTCTAAAATTTGCGGCTAAATACTCTGATTTATTTTAAACTTACTGTACCAATATTTCAACAAATTTAAAATTTGAACGAAAATGCAAAACTTTTAATTCAACAAGCATTCTAAGTTTGCTTCAAAATTTTGGATGTGGAATTTTTGAAAGTTAAACTTACCTTATTAAAATTAAAATTTATATTTTGGGCAAAATTTAATAAAATTTTCGAAATTATTATCCAAATACCTATAGAACGACCTATAGAAAATTTGAAACTAAATTGAAAAAATGTGAAATTATGATTTGTAGAATTTCTACGCTAAATTCAGAACTTGTTAAATGCCGTAAATGTACAAAAAAAAACTTTACGGTTAATATATAATACGGTGTTTAGAAATGTTGTTTAATTTTAAAATGACAAAAGTCTTGCAATCAGGAGTTAACTTAGTTAACTAGGCTAGCTATGGCTAATTCTAAGCCATATATAGATCAAACCAGATAACTCAACCAATCATGAATTAAATACAAATTGGCATATCGAACCTACGTCGAAACCTTACAAACTGCTTGTCAAATATAATTGTAATTATTCTTAATTTTAAGAAATGTTTGGGGCACAAAATGCTCGTCGACATTGAAATTTCCTTCAAAAAAAATAAATAAAAAATTGAAAACGCACAACACATTTTGTACGTTTACTGACGTATAACACATTTTTCATTTTTGTTTGGTGGCATTTATGCATTGAGGTGTATTGCTATACATACTACTCCAAGAAAAACAAAACATTATGATTTTCCAAGCGAACGGCGCAATATTGAGCGGCCCATTTTTTCGCTCTACATACATGGCTTTCAGCATAAGCAAGAGACCTTCAAACACACCGAACATACTGAATTTGTTAAATTTTAGCACAGATTATCAAATTTGAAATATAGAATTATAAATTTATTGATCGCGTATTCAATATATCATTTGATCTTTGTCATGCCATTGTCTAGATGCGGTAAGTTGACACAATGGGGGACGGAATTTCTTTAAAAAAGGATTAATTAATGTTTCTATTTACTAAACGGCTATTTGCGGATGACGTGAGAAAACTTTTCAATTAAACGAAAGTTTAACGATCGCCACAAACATTCGAGTGAATTCTAATCTTTGAAAAATAAAACCAAAAATTTCTGAAGGCATTTTTTATAAGGACATTTTTCTTATCTGCCCCTTACGAGTTGCTGGGAATTGCAAATCGCCTGTAGGTCACCCAGCTTTACTACAGGAAGGCTAAATAAAACTGGAGGTGCCTGATATCCAGAGTCAGCATATTTTGGACTGATTAACCTATCAGCCATTCATCCATCGGCATATGCTGTTCCATCTTAGATTAGAGTTTTTTGTCAAGGGTTTCGTTCTCCTTTAGCACCGTACTTTAGCCTGTGCCAAATGACGAAAAATGTGCCAAATGGCCTTTGTTACCAGTGGTTGCCACGAGGAGGCAGCACGTTACGTTCACTTGCGAATTTTGAACAAGTTACCTCTTATACAATTGTACCCATCACGCAGCTGCCTAATACATGACCAGAACAGCTCACGTGATGCGCACCCTACTGGAAGGTTACGGAGCTGGTAGATTAATCTACTCAACTTTGGTCCCTCCCCCTCCAATAGACGCCAAACCACCATATTGTTAACCTAGTAACCAGTATCACCTCCTGGTCTTAAAATTACTTGTTGGAGACGACGAGGCATCGAATTGATATGAATTTGCAACAAACTTTGGTCAATGTTAGTTAGGTAACCGTTTCAAATTGGCGACCGTTATGGTAAATGCGATTAGAAAGTAATGCGCGAACATTTTGCATAGCATTAAGATCTACACTAAGTGGCCTGCGTATTGTAAACATCAATACGACGATCTTCAAAAAATGATTTTTTATGTCGAACTGCCTGTATTGCAGGATTATATTTCTGCAATAACCAATATTGACTTATTACTCACAAATTCAAGTAAAACATCAGCCAACCACCACCGAAATTTCGTGATTGACGTGAAAGCGTATTCTGACGAGAATTTCCTCAATACTATTGCCAAGCGTCAGGGACGTGAGGAGAAATTTGTTTCTCATCGCTAAAGATGACACTAGGCTACTCCTTACCTCAAAATTGGTAAACATCAGCAAGTCCCAACCGAGCGTTTTATTCCTTGGTAAATATCACGGGCGAGCATCTCATTTCACGTTCTATTTCTTGCCAAATTTGGCGAATCCGCCTTTTTTTAATGGAAAGTTGTAGATGCTGCCCTATCTGTGCAGAAGACATTGAATCTTTGACTGCAAATCGTTTAATGTCTCATTTGTCCCGATCGATTATCGTTGATTTACGACCACATCGTGTCTAATAATATTACGAAACTTTTCACTTTTACTTCATTTATTTTAAATTTCACTTTTGTCCTTATAGTTTTAGCCTTTCAACGTTTGTTTTCAACTCAAAATTAAATCAACTGCACTAGATTTTCCTCTGTTACGCATGTTATATTATAAAACACTAAAACACAAATAACATTAAATTAAAAGAGTAGATAATTTCTCAAAAACAAAAAGAGAGAAGATAATCTTGCACCTTGCGTGCTGGTAATATCTCAAAAATTAGCGAAATTTTGACCGATTTCGGTTCGCCATGCTTTGTTTTTAGTTGTACCTGTTAAAACCGCCCATTCAGAAATGAAACAACTAAAAGAAGAAAAGCAATTAGATCAAATCAATTGTTTAAGCCAAATGATATTTACCTAAAGAATATACAATTCTCAAAGAATCATTGCGACTTTATAAACCAAAATTGATACTTATCTGAAACCATCGACTGATAATTCATAGGCACGACAAAGAACAAAACATTCTAAATAAAATATTCTACGAGAAAAAATACAGTGAACAAAAAACAATCTGCGATATTATACAGGAAATAAAACAGTGATCAAAACAAACATATAAACAGCGATTTTTATTTAACAATACAATACCGGAACTTAATTGGAAACGAGAAAATACGCTTTCAAATTTTATTGACCTTTGCCTTAATTTTGGATACGGCAAACGGCAAATACCTAAAACAATTAAATTGAGCACAGCCTTACAACCGGACAAGACAAATACATACCATTCTACATTCTATAATACAATATGTGAGCTTGGACTCATTGGCGAAACTTTGTTCAAAAACTGATTCATTCAGCTTAGTTTGACGTGTTCCTTTTAAAAATAAGAAGATTATGGTTTATTTTTTGGGAGTTTTTAATTATATTTCGGTAACGTCTTAACTGAATTAAATGGAACAAACCCCGTTACACACGGCTCAACAAGCTTTTGCCAAAAATATATCTTGTGAAATATAGCTTGTGAAAATTACGTGCAACACCTTTGTAGGGTAAAAAGAAAAACGAATTTTTTTCACGTTTTTAGTTATATCTCATTAGTGGATGAACGGTTAGTAAAGGGACCTGTTGTGTGTAAGCATTCCCTTATACATAATCATCGCATGTATGTTTGTTGGGTAGTGTGTATTCCCCTTACTAATACCCAAATGTATAATAATATGTCAAGACTGAAATGAATAAAATGTGTCTCAGTTCATCGTGTGCGTTCATAGTAAAACCAAGTAGTTTTTTTATTTTCTCTTTCTATCAGTTCCTATACTGTGCGTTTATAGGTTATGGGCCGAGGCTCATGTTTTTAAAAAGCACGTTTTTTTTCTAAAAAAAAGTTTAGTTATTTTTAAAAAAATGGTCAAAAGTCAATCTTCTTTAACTGGAATGCCAATAGAAAGGTCACCAAATTCTAAGTCTATGGATGTGTACGTAAATGAAATAATTACGACAGCACATGAATTAAATGAAGTCGGTTTAGAAGTTCCGGATGAATAGACTGGAGTCCTGTTACTAGCCGAGATTCTGTTAAAACAAAACCTAAACTAAAAAAACACGTACAAAAATCAGGTGATGCTTTATGTACCGTATTGTCGACAATGCAAAAGAGAGATGACAATAGCTGGTTTTTCGATAGTGCTGCTACCACACATATGTGTAATAATAGTGAGTTATTTACCAGCAAGGAAAATAGTACTGGCAGTGTAATAGCAGCAGACGGTAATGTAATGAAAATTTTCGGGCAAGGAAATGTGACATTAGAACCAGAAGGTCGTTGTGATGGTTCCACTGTAGCATTAACAAATGTACAGTAGCTATATACCAGAAATTACTGCAAATCTTATGTCAATTAGCCAAATCGTAAAAAAAAATCATAAAGTACTCTTCGATAATGCAGGTGTCAAGGTAATAAATGGTGATGTAATTGTTAAAGGTCGTGTAATAGTCACTGGTAAACATACCAATGATTTATTTATGTTAAATGAAGCAACTGCAAAACATAAAGTGTTTGCAGTCGGTAAAAATGCATCGTTTGATTTATGGCATCATTTATGACAAGCGGCAAAGTGATTGTAAAGTGTGTTCCATTGGCAAACAAACTCGTGAAAGTTTTAACAAACCAGGATCCCGAGCTAATGAATTGCTCGATCTCGTACATTCGGATATTTGCGGTCCTATGGAAGATTCATCATTGGGTGGTGCTAGATATTTCTTGAATTTCATCGACGACAAATCAAGAAAGATTTTTGTATATTTTTTAAAATCAAAAGCAGCTAGTGAAATAATAAACAAATTCACTGAATTTCTAAATGAAACCGAACGTCAAACCGAGAGGAAAAATCCTACG
The DNA here is from genome assembly GCA_958295665.1 of Tipula vernalis. Taxonomy (NCBI): domain Eukaryota; kingdom Metazoa; phylum Arthropoda; class Insecta; order Diptera; family Tipulidae; genus Tipula; species Tipula vernalis. The sequence goes on along the minus strand of OY282560.1, from coordinate 58,065,965 downwards.
TTCCGATAATGGAAATGAGTATAGAAAAAATCAGTTCCAAGAATTGTTGAAGCAAAAAGGGATAATACATCAAACCTCGAGTGTATACACACCAGAACAGAATGGCCTAGTCGAACGAAACAACCGATCAATTGTGGAAAAAGCAAGATGCATGCTAAATGATGCGCAACTTGAAAAAAATTTTTTGGGCTGAAGCAGTTAATTACGCGGTCTATTTATTAAATCGATCACCGTCAGCAGAAATTGATATGACGCCGGAACAGGCGTGGACTGGCAAGTTACCAGACTTATCGCATGTCAAATTGTTTGGAACGGTGGCTATGGTGCATGTTCCTGATCAACGTAGAAAAAAATGGGATGAAAAATCACACGAATATATCCAAGTTGGATATGATAATAAGACGAAAGGCTATCGCATCTACGATGTAGATAAAGATATCGTAATTAAAAGTTGTAATGTGGTGTTTATCGATGAGGGTAAAGTTACAAAACGAGAAGAACAACTGCTTGATCACAGTGTTGTATATATCCAAAGTTGTTAATCTCAAGGAAAACTTAGATGTTGATGAAGCAGATCAGGTTCCAATTGTAGATGCGCCGCAATAGTTGAAACGGAGCGACAGAAATCGGCGATTACCAACAGCCCTAAAAGATTTTGAATTGTATCAACATTCACAGTTCGGTGCCATTACTGCACCCCCATCGTATTTAAATAAACCAGTTGTAAATATCCAACAAGAGACGAAACATAACGTTGAGGGGTGGCCGCTAGTGGGTAAGTATCCTGCATATTTGTTTAAAGAAGGAAATACTTGTAGAAATTCTTCGCAGCTATTTTTGCAAGATCCTGTTACACACAGTTCAGCGTATTTGCAAGGAAACTTGAGCGAAGAGATCTATATGGGGCAACCACCATACTACGTAGACAAACACAATCTAAATAAATATTGGCGGCTTCGTAAAGCTATATACGATTTAAAATAAGGAGGTCGCGTTTGGAATAACGAACTTGACATAGTGTTGCGCAAAATTGGCCTTAGAAAGTCCAGCTATGATGCTTGTGTCTATTATAAGAACGTCGATAATGGAATAATTATTGTTGCTGTATATGTCAACGATTTGCTATTGTTCTTTAATAAAGAACAACTCGTAAATACACTAAAAAATTAGTTGCATCAAAAATTTAAGATGAAAGACCTAGGAAAGGTTAGATTTTGTCTAGGCATGAGAATGGAACAATCATCGTCTTCTATAACCCTTGACCAAGAACACTATATTGATACAGTTTTGGCAAAGTTACAAATGAGTGATTGTAAACCAGCTCATTCAGCCATGAATCCGAGTGAGGTGCTATCAAAAGATGATTGTCCAGTTACATCAGAAGAAGTAAATGATATGAAGCGCCATATCAAGAAGCCGTTGGATGTCTCATGTATCTGACCCAATGTACACGTCCAGATATATCGTACGCAGTCAATAAATTAAGTAGATTCAATATAAATCCAGGCCAGAAGCACTGGAGTGCAGTGAAGCACGTTTTACGTTATTTGAAGGCAACCAAATCATATCGATTAACGTTTTGCAAGTCAGCAGAATCAAAACTAGTTGGCTATATAGATGCTGATTGGGCTGCAGATACAGACGATCGTCATGTGAGGCGGAATACCAGTCATGGTCCGCTATAACACAAGAAGCTCTATGGTGGAATGGTTTAATAAATGAACTTGGCATCGAAAATCAAATGGACATTTTCTGCGATAACCAAAGTACCATACAACTTGCTAAAAATGAAGGATATAACCCTAGAACCAAACACATAGACGTTCGCCAAAAATTCATACAGCAGGCCGTAGCAAATGGGGATATTAATGTAAATCATATTAGCACAAGTGAGCAGATCGCAGACATACCTACAAAACCTCTCGACAAGTTTAAATTAATAAAGTTTCGTGATGCACGAGTGTTGTGTGTAAGCATTCCCTTATATATAATCTTCGCATGTTGGTTTGTTGGGTAGTGTGTACTCACCTTACTAATACCCAAATGTATAATAATCTGTCAAGACTGAAATGAATAAAATGTGTCTCAGTTCATCGTGTGCGTTCGTAGTAAAACCAAGTAGTTCTTTTATTTTCTCTTTCTATCAGTTCCTATACTGTGCGTTTATAGGAGTAAATCGTTATACGCGGCACGTCGATATATTTATTATGAAAGTAGGTTTATTTGTAAAAATTCCCGTCCCTAAACTAGAGGAAAATGTGAAAACAACGAGGTTTTTCTCGTTTTAGAGTTGTCGTGCATTGGGTTATTATTTATATCTCGATAACAGCTAAACGATTTAACGACTAAATTCGTTACGATATGTTACTATTTTTCGTTTCATGCGGTTAGAGTGATTTTTATGAAAAAATTGCTTTACATTTCAACTATTTGCAGAAATTTAAATTTCCATTATACAGCTGTACTATATTATAACCTTCCGAATAGCCTAAATTGTAAAACTTGGTGGTGAGTAGCGAAAATTAGTCTGTTATTTTTGGTTTGCATGATGTTGATATTCGTTTTTCAATTTGAGGCCGGTAATAAAAGTATAGTAAAATTTTCCAATCCTGTAAAATAGATTAAAATTTGACATTCTCGATTTTGGTTTTGAGGTTTGGCTTGACTTTATGTCCAAGTATAATATGCTTTTATATATGCCGTAATTTGGACAACTATATAGCTTTACGCCTTATTCTGTTTATATATATAGGTACCGGCGTTAAAGCCAATTATTTGTTATATAAAAATATAAAATTGCTGATAGAAAAGGCGAGGTATTTAGACTTTAGCCGTTTAATCGAATGCAGTTAAACGAATATCAGATACTTTGATAGAATTATATAGTGTACGTAAGTATAGCATTTTTATAATCACCTAAAATTCTATAGTTTTAGAAATGTTAATATTCTATTACTGGTAGTAAACGACAGTTATAAAAGAAATCATTTAACAAAATCAGGCCTCCTTTCTTTACCAGTATACATGTACTCGCACAATGCCTTATGTATAAAAAAAAATCACCTTGGTACTTTTAGTTTTTACAACAATATTGTCAAACGTCATTTGATAACAAGTATTGTTATAGTTTATAATCTAATTACTATTTCTATTATTTTATAACACATAATAAACAATTAAACAGTAATTGTGAGAGAGGTGAATTGAATAGTTACACTTTTTATTTATTTTTTATTTTTTAATAAAAAATAGTTTCAAATAATAAAAATCGTTGTATATCTATATACGAGTACAAACATATATACATTTATTCTTTAGATTTGTTTAAGAAATGCAACAGAACAACTTTTATTTTTTATTACTGTTTTTTTTTTAAATGACACAAAGATTAATTACAGGTAAATAATTTTTTGTAATTATGCAAATTAAATTATTTATTTATTTCGGTCTTATGGTGGAAAAGTCTTATGTTCAAATTGACATTTGAATAATTAAGTTTACGGTTAATTACTAAACAAGTCGTATTGTTTTATGATTGAGTTTAGATTTAATAGGATAACGCAAAAAACGTGAGGCAGCAAATTATTGTTTATTGATATTATAGAACTTATACAAAATTTATTGCTTTCTTCGCAAATAATAATCATTTCTCGATGATTCAACACCGTTCCATGAATCAAAAATTTTTTGCTTTTTGAATCAATTAACTCATAAAGCGAACAATATTATAAAATTTGTATAACTATAACAAAAAACATTTCTACATCAAAGTTTATATGTACAGTAAATAAAATAATTAAGAAATATACACGCCTTGCTCTACATCAATCGATTGTAAACTTGTGTACTTACATATTTTGTTTTCATCATTTTCTTACAATATCCGCGTATAATGTTCTTGTAAATGGATATACATATTTTTAATTGGTGTTAATCTAATTAATTGATTTTTTTTTTTTTTTTTTAATTTTCATTTATTGATTACAAATATTATACAGACGACTATGTCTTGTTTGCTTTTTTTACTGTTTATCTTTTATACAAGCACTTGTTGATCTTGACAAATCAATCTCTCTTTATATTTATACCAAATCAACGAATCATATTTTAGATCTACATATTTGTGATTTATAATCTAAAAATGGATATACATATTGTACAACCGAAGGGCATATTAAGCAAAAATATAACGTTATGTAACGAATCGCACGGCGCAATGACTTAACACACAAACATATAAACATAATAATAATATAAATTGAGTAGAAAAAAATCGACGATTATTAATTAAATGGTCGATTGATTATTTACATTGTTATTAATTTTAATTGAAATATTACAAATAAATATAAATAATGTTATTATTTTTATAAAGTTAATTGAATAATGAAAGGAAAAACCGACAGCAGCGACGCAATCAATCTATATACATATAAGAGAGCGCCCAGACATTTTACTTTCTTTCCAAAATTTGTTAAAGAAATTGTGTCTGTCATCTCCCAATAAAATACCGTCTACTTAAATATACCATATATATCTCTAATTACATAAATTGCTTAAATATTTTTGTTGTTGTTGTATTTGATTTAAGCAATTTTTATATGCTGAGTGAAAGCCTCGTTGGATGATGCTAATTGTGTGAATATAAAGCTTATAATATTCGGTAAATAGACAGAAATATGAGAATTATAATTAGCGCATGAAAATATGGTTTGATGTGTCAATTAATACAATCTTCTGATGTATAAGCAAATTGATTAGCTATTTGGTAACCCGAAGTTTTTTGCTTGTTATGCGCGCGATGCAAAAGTATTCGTAATAGGTATGTTGTGGCTATAATTAGCCAAAAGTTTTTTAATAAGATATTTACAAAGTCCTTAAGAATGCATAATTTTATTTTGATGCTTTGTTACGTTCTCAGATCAACAAAAATTACTTACAAATTTCTTGAAATTTAAAAACAGTTTACCATAAGTAATGGTAGTTTAAAATATTTTTTATTCCGCTTAACGAAAATTAGAATCATGTTAAGTAATATTAAATTTTAGGGCCAGGTTTTATTGCTTTGCAAGAACAACCCTTTCCCCCTCTGAACCTAAAATATTTTTTCTTTGTAATAAAAACAACTTCCATAGTTATTTTTAAATGTATGTCGATTCTTTTTCACAAATTAGAATAGTTGTTAAAAAAGAGCTGACGAAGGAGTATCCGAAATCAATTCTTCTAAAGTTTTGTTAAAAAATCATTGTTACTATAAGGAAAAGTATTTTCAATTAAAATACATTTAAAAAACTATCATGATAACAGTGGTGAAATTTGATTAATATTTTCAGCTTGTATCAGTCATTGATAAAAATTGTAAAATTCGAAGAATTCCAAGAAAATCCTGGTTTAGGAATTTGATATTTTAATTTATTAATCGAAACTTTTTTAATTTAAAATTTCAATATTAATTTTAAATTCCGGACTTTCTTCCAGTTTTGGCCAAAATTTGCTAGTTTAATTAACAACTTTGTTTAATTGATAAAATGGCAGCATTTAGTGAAATTTTCCACAAACTACCATTATTGCTATAAGCTCTGAAAATTTCAAACTTTAAAGGCGCAGACTTTCATTAAACTTATAATGGTGTGGGGGGGAGGGAGTTTACCCTCTAAATAGGGTTTGGTGGCCTATAAAAAAATGGTTTCGGTAATATCTCACAGAGTAATAAAACTTATGTAGTTTTCGATTCACCAAAAAAAATCAATGTGTGATGCAACCGATTCGCCCAATAAAATCAATCTGTCGAGTCAAATTTTTACTCGGTTAAAAATGTCGATTTTTTGTCAAGATTTATCCCTCATTTAAGGTATCTTTCTTGTTCGATCCACGTATTGAATTTTGAAAGCGGTGGAAAAAGCAAATCGAAAACGATTTTAGATTAGTTTTTATAATTTGCTGAGTTTGACGTTGTAGCGGGCGAAAGACGACCTTCGATTTTTTTCAACATCATAATAAATATTTATTTAAAAGCTGTTAACAACATCGATTAGTACAACTTTTGAGATACTTATTAAATTTTTTTCTTAGACAAATATTTTAACACGATTATCTTATAATCGTGTTTTTTTAAAGTACCCAGAAAGAAAAATTCTATCCAATGGAGAGATCAGGTTGCCAGAGTTTTTGTAGTTGTAACCATATGACCATCCAGAGTCGAAAGAATTTCTATTTGTGAATGGCAAATAAAGTTGAAAATAACAAATGATTTCGTTTGGAACATTTTTATTTGTGCCTACCTAATTTCAAGATCAATACATATATCTACCGCTTAGCTCGCTCTATCCTTCTGCTGCCTGCATAACAATGGTCGTCTAATTCGCATATGTTCTCGTAATTTAATTATGCAAAACATTTGTTAGATGTAACTATGCCTACTCTTTCTAATCTTGCTGGTATCCGGCCCCTGGCGTTGAACAATAACTGTGAATTGGGCAGTGCCTGGGAAAATATGTTGTGAATGATTTTTCGTCAATCTGTCATCTTTTCACTACCAGCCGTCCAAGTTTCTTAAATTGTTAAATTTTAAAAGTGCACATGCTGTTTTATTTCTTGTGATTTTTATGTTTTAAAATATGTAGTTCTAACAAATCAAATAGTATTTTACTAGGGTTTTGTATCAGTGTTATCTTGATATTTCTTTCGTGCTTTTTAATTTGTAACGATTTTACTTGAATACCTATAGAATATTTGAGGTGCCTCCTAGTTTTTAAAAAAAGATTTGACGGAATGATGGAGTACAGGCCATCGTAATCGACATTACCTTGCAATAATAAATTAGGCTAAAGACTGAGAGTGTAAAATGCTGGAAAAATTTAAAGGAACAATCCCAAGTACAATTTGATAAGTAAATTGTCCTAGAAAGCAAAAACAAAGCTGTTACAACGTCGCGAAATCAGAAAAATTACACAAATTAGTTATAAATATTAAATAGATATTCAATATGTTTTTAAAACGTTGTGGTAGTGAAAAAAAACCCTAATTAGCTTAAGTAGGTATATAAGACATTCCAGCAGGGATTTTGTTATACGCCATAAAGTAAAACAGTCGGGAGAAAAGCAATTTTGCTGTGGTAGTCAACTAAACAAATATGACAGCCATAATACTTTATTTATTTTTTTATGTAATTTTCAAACATATTTGCATTTAATCAAAATTACTGTTAAAATAACAAAATAGTTAGAAAACAAGTCTAAAAGAAATTTATAAGTAATTTTGGAGGTGGAAAAAGATTTTTTCTGCTATGATTATTTACGGATACAAAAATCCAAAATGTGCGGTCTAATTTTGCGCTTTATGACATAAAATCAAATAAGTCGAATATAATGGCGAACAAACATTTATATAATTATTTATAATTTTATTTATTTATTAATTTATTATTTATAATAATTGTAAATAGTGATGTGGTATCTTCCAAATGAGTCTTGCCAAATGCTCTGTTTGAAGAGGCATCTTGCAATTGACTAGTACAAGTTGATGCGAATGGGTGTAACGTAACAGTAAGATTTGGTGGTTTTTCGATTGTTTTTTTTGCGACTATTGACTACATCTTGCACCGAAGGAATATTTGATATATCTTGCTCTTCGGAAGTGGCTCGTTCTTCTAACTTTTGCATACCCTGTACTGCCAGCTGATACTCCGAATATTTGGCGAGCAAGCGTGCCAGTTCTGAGCACTATGAATTATCGGCTGTTTGCTCTGTAACTTAGCCCCTGTCCGGTGGATAATGAACGATAGCATTATTTTCGTCCCCTTCAAACCAGCACGCCGGACACAAACAATTCCTTCTTGCTTACCTAATAATCATAACAAACCTATTAAATAATACTCTTATAATATTGTTATATATTATGTCTTTGCATATTTTTTCTTATGTTATTCAATTAAGGGTTACCCTGTCACCTTATCAGATTTAATCGAATATCACTTAAAAATGTAACTGTTACAATTAAATGATTTTGGCATTCCTAGGCCATAAGCCAAAATTCCATTTATAAAATAAAAATTTTATCGATTGTCGAAAACGGGTAACCCAAAATAGACATATGGGTTAAATAAACTTAAAATCACTAGAAAAAATGATTTCATAGCAAACACTTACCATTATTAAAGATAAAATGTACTGTTTCAGTATTTACCGCGTTAATCTGACAATAATGTTGAATAACAAATTACAGAAATCCAACTTGATATGCCAATTGGTTTGGAAAAGGAAAAAACTGCTTAACTCAAAGCAAAATTACTTATCTAACAACGAAACTGCTTAACACACAGCGAAATTTATATGAGTAAACTAAACGTGGATAAAAAAGGAAAACTGCTTAACTCAAAGCAAAATTGTTTAACACACAGCAAAACTGCTTAACACACCGCAGAATCTAAATGTGTACTATGTGTAAATATATAACTAAAACAATGTTGTTAACCCTCTAGCAGGTATTTCCGCTTTTAAACGGAGTACAGAAAACATGAATAATAAATAGAAAATATTTTTTGCTCTTATACTCTTTGCACAGAATTACGTTTTTATAAGTTGTTATGTGTGTTAACGGTTATTATTTGCGTAATTCAAACACTTCAGTTAAATATTTATGTGAACAAAATTGAGCACAAATATTTATTTGTCTTGTCACAATGTCCAAGTGTACAAGAATAGTGTCTTGTTTTTCTTGTCGTAGAAATCAGAAAATAGAAAAATCATTCATAATATTCTGATCTACAGTGCAGTATCTTCTTGGTGTGCTTGAGAGACACCATTCGAGTATAACGCCAAATGTTAACAGTACTTGGGAGGAGTACTTCGAGTGCAAAGAGCTAAGAATGTAAAATGTAAAAAACATCGATACGTCGTGTGAGCGATGATAGCTGACATACCAAGGCAATAGTCAAATAGTTTGCATTGCTCAAAACCAAAAAACGTATCTCGCTTGATTTAACGCAAGTGTGCTAGTAAGTTTTAAAAGGCTTCGTTTGCAATTGAGGGATATGTATAAACCAACTTATCTCACATCGAATAGCTTAGCTTTACTGAAAGGCGCAATGGACCCTTGTGTTTCTGAAATATTAGTATGCATTCGTGAGACCAAATATTATTAGACTGGCGGTTGGTGCTTTTACAGTTCAACCACCAAACCCACCACCTCCAAACAACAGTTGCGCATAAAAAAATGTCGCTTTACTTACACTACAAAAATTTAAAGATGTTGTACGCTCGTATTTCGATATTTCCTTAGTAGTATTTTTTTTGCTTCAGAAGGATGCGGAGCAAGGATTAGGGTGCTCGGAAGGGTATTGAAATATTAAAACGCCAGTGTTCTCATCAAAATTAATAAGGACCCATTTTCAAATAATAAATTAATACTGTTTTTTACCTGACGTGATACAACGTCAAAATACTCATTTTAGGCAAACTAAATTTGCTAAAATTAAATTGTCAAAACCGCATTTTCCACTAACCGACTTTTCTATAAATAGTAACCAAGTCGACCAATTGCATTTGTAATTTATTTAAACCGGAGGAAGTGGTAACTTTGCTTAAAGCTTAAGCCAAATTTGCTATTTTTAATACTTCTAAAAGTGTTTACAAAATTTCTCATATTGATATTTGCACCTTGCTTATCTTTACTCAGTACCTCAAAATATGTACTTTGAATTCTGATCGTTACTTAAAAACTTCATCGCTCCATTCATTTAATTAAATTAACGAACAATGTATGTATGTTTTCACAACGAATTTGAGTTTGCTAAAAAGAAAATAATTTATTACTAAAAAATATAAGCAAAGGATTGCAAAGCAAAATGATCTTCTCTACTGAATTTTTTTTATGATTACAAAACAAAAAAAAAAAAATTAAAAATAAAATAAAATTTAACATTTTTTTCTTTTAATTTATTTCCAGGTAAGGCGACAGCATATGTGTACAGTTCACAACCGTAACATTAAAGTATTTATGTATGAGAAATAAAACAAATTGCTGTTTTTATAATAAATTGTAAAAATAATTATCACTTTGCTTAAGGTAAATGAAAAAAATACAAAACTTAATTAAATTGTGTTGAAACCTATTTTAAACAAATATAAAAGAAATTATTAATTTTTTTTAAAATCAATTTTAAAAATAAACAAAATTTGATCTTTTCTTGTTTTGTTTGTACCAAGGTAAACAATAATATTTTTTAATTTAAATTTTTTTTTACGAAATTTGTAACAATAATAAAATATCAAAATTAATTATGACAGAAAATTATGTTCAAGTTACACTCTCGAGTATTTTGATTGATTTATTGGGGAAAATAATTTTAAAACATTTTGTTTAGCTTAATAAATAAGACGACTGGAAAAAAAAAAAAGAAATAATTATATTAGTATAAAAATAATTTTTTTTGACCTTTTTAATTATTTTTTGAGTTTTGACTGTGAAAACCATGTAACTTTCATTATTTTGTAATGTACCGTGTAAAATGTGTTAACAAGACATATCCGGATAATGAGTTCTTTTATTTATTTCTATTTTTTATTTCTTTTTATTTTTATTGTTAATTTTGACAAGGGTTATTAAGTGTCTTCATGATTGCTATTAATCACAAAATGCTAGTGATGTTATAATTTTTTTGTAACTTCCATTTATCAACCGTGCTATTGATTTTAAATACTATTTTACTAGGTGTGTGATTGAGTGTTTGTTTGTTAAAGGTCGTGACCTTAAGAAAATTTTATGAATTTTTATGTTCTATGTAATTCGTATACATTTCCTTTAGGTGAGGTGTGAATCATTTAGAAATTGGACGTACTTGGTAAAACTTGGCTAGTGTGAAGATTAGGGGAAGTCTGCAATTTTGAGATCGGAATTTGTAAACTAATTTAATATTTGGAGTCCAGTAAGTCGGTCAGTTTTTTTTTAATTCTCATTAAATTCGAAAATTAGCCAAAATAATTTACAAAATTCAAAATTTTCACAAGCAACAATATTTATTTAGTTTAAAAAATGTTAGTAAAACGGATAAAATTGTCAGAACTAACAAAAAATAAGCATGTGAAGTTATCCCAGTTTTTCATCCCAGAAAAAATAAAAATGTTCATCAGGTAACACTATCTCATCCCATCCCAGTTTTTTCTATACATATTAAAAATGTAAATAAAAATTAAAATGATGATTACATTTTTTCATCCCATCCCAGCTTTTTCTATATAGTGTATTTCAAATACAAAATATTCAATATAAACTGATCATAATTTTAAATTCTTTATTACCGATCTCATAAGAACTTAATAGGCCGGAAATGATTCTTTATATTTTGAGTTGGTAATGGTATAGACTAACTTTGGTGAAAATAAAAGATCAGCCGTATGGGTGCAATTTCCACAATCTGATCTTAGGTTTTCGTCAAAGTTAGTCTATACCATTACCAACTTAAAATATAAACAATCATTTCCGGCCTACTAAGTTCTTATGAGATCGGTAATAAAGAATTTAAAATTTTGATTATTTTATATGAAGCCATTTGGAAGTTGGCCGATTGTGGAAATTGCACCTATACGGCTGATCTTAGATTTTCACCAAAGTTATTCTAAACCATTACCAACTCAAAATATAAAGAATCATTTCCGACTCACTAAGTTCTTATGAGATCGGTAATAAAGAATTTAAAATTTTGATTATTTTATATGAAGCCATTTGGAAGTTGGCCGATTGTGGAAATTGCACCCATACGGCTGATCTTAGATTTTCATTAAAGTTAGTCCTATACCATTACTAACTCAAAATATAAAGAATCATTTCCGGCCTACTAAGTTCTTATGAGATCGGTAATAAAGATTTTAAAATTTTGATTATTTTATATGAAGCCATTTGGAAGTTGGCCGATTGTGGAAATTGCACCCATACGGCTGATCTTAGATTTGCATCAAAGTTAGTCTATACCATTACTAACTCAAAATATAAAGAATCATTTCCGGCCTACTAAGTTCTTATGAGATCGGTAATAAAGAATTTAAAATTTTGTATATTTTATATGAACCCATTTGGAAGTTGGCCGATTGTGGAAATTGCACCCATACGGCTGATCTTAGATTTTCACCAAAGTTATTCTAAACCATTACCAACTCAAAATATAAAGAATCATTTCCGACTCACTAAGTTCTTATGAGATCGGTAATAAAGAATTTAAAATTTTGATTATTTTATATGAAGCCATTTGGAAGTTGGCCGATTGTGGAAATTGCACCCATACGGCTGATCTTAGATTTTCATTAAAGTTAGTCCTATACCATTACTAACTCAAAATATAAAGAATCATTTCCGGCCTACTAAGTTCTTATGAGATCGGTAATAAAGATTTTAAAATTTTGATTATTTTATATGAAGCCATTTGGAAGTTGGCCGATTGTGGAAATTGCACCCATACGGCTGATCTTAGATTTGCATCAAAGTTAGTCTATACCATTACTAACTCAAAATATAAAGAATCATTTCCGGCCTACTAAGTTCTTATGAGATCGGTAATAAAGAATTTAAAATTTTGTATATTTTATATGAACCCATTTGGAAGTTGGCCGATTGTGGAAATTGCACCCATACGGCTGATCTTAGATTTTCACCAAAGTTAGTCTATACCATTACCAACTTAAAATATAAACAATCATTTCCGGCCCACTAAGTTCTTATGAGATCGGTAATAAAGAATTTAAAATTTTGTATATTTTATATGAAGCCATTTGGAAGCTGGCCGATTGTGGAAATTGCACCCATACGGCTGATCTTAGATTTTCATCAAAGTTAGTCTATACCATTACCAACTCAAAATATAAAGAATCATTTCCGGCCTACTAAGTTCTTCTGAGTTCGGTAATAAAGAATTTAAAATTATGATCAGTTTTACACTATATAGAAAAAGCTGGGATGGGATAAAAAAATGTAATCATCATTTTAATTTTTATTTACATTTTTAATATGTATAGAAAAAAACTGGGATGGGATGAGATAGTGTTACCTGATGAACATTTTTATTTTTTCTGGGATGAAAAACTGGGATAACTTCACATGTTTCAAAAAATGTTTAGACTGTCAAGAATGGTTTGGTATTTCAAATCTGCTTTTTTCATTAATGTTTAGTTCGTCAAACTGCAAAATTTGAATATACGTACGAGTACTAAATACGGCATCGATGGTCGTTCCGTATTTGGTCATACTTTGATTCTTATCATTCGACATTACCAAGTCTAGTTTTTCTTTTAGAAAATTTATCAATGGCTCTGTTTTTTTATCGGAAAAATTGATGTTGAAATCGCCGCTCATTATCATTTGGCTTTCATGAAAATTTTCATCGAGCAGTGCGGAACCTTCTCTGGTATAAATAAATAAATTTTGGTGTATAAACTTTATGATCTGGTTCACAGTTTTACCAGGAGAGATGTATAGCGCTACAACTACGAATTGTCGATTAATTTGTGGAACGCATTAAGTGACTATATTATTATGGTCACTTTCATTGTGCTAAATTGCTACTCCTCCCGCAGAAACATTCTCTCGTTTATACTTTGCTATGCAATGAAAATTCGGAATTCCTGTCCTATTCGAAATCAAACTTCCTAAAGACTCATTAATTGTTGGTAGTCTATTGAGTGATAATCTTTGAAATTCTCTCTGTATATCTGTTGTACCTATAGAATTTCTTCTGCCATGGTGGAAAATGTTGCTGTCATCTTTTGTAGTGATATATAGACCATTAATACTCGTCACTCTTGATAAGGCAACATACACTAATTCTATGGAGTGGCTTTTGTCGTATTCATAAACAATCTCATCAAAAGTCCCACATGATGATACCAATGGGAAATGATTTCTCCTAATGTTAATTGTTTTATTATTATTCATCGGTATCACGGATGACTTTCGCAAAATAGGTACGGCATTGCGATCAATATTGTGTTGTGCCATGTATCCTGCACATTTTTTTTGCAGCTTCTCCCCAATTTTATTTGGGAAAATAAGCCACACCTTTGAAACTTCCCCATCGTCGTTGAATTCTATGTGATATAATTTTCCAACTGTGCCATTAGCCAGACCATTCGAAACATCGATGTTTGTGGTTATAATATAATATGTTCCTTTAACAAATGTAAGTTCATATGGTAGCCCACCAGTATCTATTGTCGACATTGTATGCAATTTTTGTTTGACAAAAGCCTTCTGTTTTTTATTATGACATCCAGTGTAAATATCTATAGCAATCGAAATAACTTTCACAACAGCATTTTTCAAAATGGAATTATTATATCTATTAACGGAATCATTTGAGTGGAATAATCGTACTCCATGTGGGCATAGTCTATTTGCTTCGTCCTTTGGAAGAAAATGCGATTCAATAAGTTGGAGTTCTTCTTCCGTCAATTTTTCTCCATTGTCAATTTTAGTTAACGCTGATGAGAACTGAACATTAGCTTACCTCATAACCTCTGTTAAGGACTTCCCAGTAATTTTTTTTTAATTTGTTTATATATGCGCATTGCTCTTACTGGGGGTAATTGACGCAAATCTCTCATTAATATCATATCGAGCCCTCCAAAATTATTGTTAAATTTTCCCGTGATTTGTTTCAATCGTTGATCAATTTGTTTTAATAATTCTGCCGATATCATATTCACTTCGTCAATTATAATAACTCTGACATATTTAAACAAGGCTCGATACTGATGAGCTACCTCTATACTCAATGGTAACAATTTTGACAGAGATATTTTTAACGCAGTATGAACAGTGGTGCCATCGATAGAAACAGCAGCTTTCCCAGTAGAAGCACAAGTTATGTAGGCATTACAATAGCCATCGCTATCGGAAAATCTATTATATATTTCCATGATTAATTTTATTACAAATGTTTTACCATATCCAGCTGGTCCCGTAACAAATATCTGGAGAGGATTATCTTCACTAGACAATAAATGATGAATCACTTCAATCGCCATGCGCATGGATTTACATAACTGTGCATGCGGTGAAACATTTTCTCTTCTTTTAGCTATGGCACCTAATTTGTTCAAGGCAGCTAGTCGTAAATCAGCATTACGGTCAACATTCGGATCGTTACATAAATGTTCAAATGGATTAGCTTCCGGGAATCTGCCTCTGACGTCTTGAACTTCATCGTCATCGCAAGGTGTTTTTTCTCGACAAAGTTCCCTGCATATTTGAATAGTTTTTTCAATATCTATATTGTGTTCGAATTCTTTTCTCCTTTGTAATATGATTTGTTCATTTTCTTCATAGATCGTTATTCGATATCTTATTATTTTCTTTTCATCTCTCTTAACATATTCGAGCCAATGAAATGTCATCCAATTCATTCGGACTGCATTCATACTTGTCGAACCAGTTCTCCTTCTATATATCCGTTGATTTGCCTTCTAATGCAGAGAACTCTTTCATTGTTTTTTTAATCCTTTGGCGTTCAACGGGCCACACGGTTGATATATAAACTATTTGAGTAGAAGCTTTAGACATCGGCTCTCTCATCAGGTACCAAGCAGCTTCCTGGCTAGTCATTTCCGTATTGTTTAAAAGATTAACACTTAATCTCCTCGTTATATCTACTATATCAAATTCGGGATTTTCATAAGAAGCAATATTATTTTGTGTATAAAATTGATCAAAATCAGTATAGTCGTCGTTTTCTAAATTTTTTCTTATTTCCTTATACTTTTTCTTCAAAATTAGAAAATTAGCTTCGGTATCTTTCATTGGAATTAATATAACGGTTTTCTTGCATGGCATAAAAGGAGCTTCGAATCTGCATTCTTGCGCACGATTGGGTGTGATTTTCTTGTAGCAGATGAAAGTGTGCTTGTGAGTATTCAATTTAATATTACCTGAAGCTTCCGATGCTGAGACTGAAATGAGCTCATCAATCAGATCAATAGCTTGTTGATAGTCTTTTCCCAGTGGATCATCGGGAGCATTATCACACCAAGCTATAATGTGAGCATGTGCGCTTCCTCGATGTTGAAACTCAATTCTCTTGAAGTAATGTAGAATTCTGTACTTCTTGAATAGGCTGAATCTTTTGGATTGTAATATACTCATGATAACATTAACTAATTTGTTGAAGTACAGTGCACATGTAACAGCGTCTTCATTAATTAGAGTACTTTTGTGCATGTATTCTAATTGTTCGGCTTCTTTTTTTGAAATTAATTTCTTGCTCCGTAATTTGTAAATTTGTTGTAATAAATTTGGCCATCCAATCTCATTTGCGCTAATCGTAAAGAATAGTGTTGGTTTCCCTAATTGACGAATCATAGCAAATAGATCTTTTTTTTCAGAACAATACCAAGCTGGACTTGGTATAGATCTTAAAAAAGCTAAGTTACTTACGATACATTCTTGAATGTAATCTTCTGATTCTTTATGTTCCTTTGTAATCTTAGTATTCTTCCGTACATGTTTAAAGGCTATGGTGAGAGATTCTTTGACTCTGATTCTCATTATTTTCTTTGCCATATATAATAAGTGATAAGGGTCTTAATTCACTCGTTGCCATCATAAAAGGCGTGACATTAACTCCCTCTCTGAATTCTCTGAAATGTCCTAGATATATTCCAGGGAAATAAAGTTTTTCAGCTTGCTCATCAAACACAAGACTGATTGGCACATTATATGTTCTCCCGGTACGATTCTAAGGTAGAAATCCTCGTTCCAAATCAATGATTGTTGTTGTGCAACTAAACTCTCCTCTATAGAGATATTTTCCACCAATCCATTATCATCGTCAAAATGAAGAAATTATTCGTTGTCACAATCATTATCTTCGTTACAGTTTAAAAAACTATCATCAATTGTAATTTGGTACGTAGTATATAACGGCGTTTGTATTAAATATTTTAGCCATATTTATTCACCAATCCTTGTACGAAACTCGATTTATGAATTTTCTTTCTTTTAATATGTACATTGATACAACAATCATCATCCACATCACGACATGGGACGTTTATAATTTGTCCATAAATTCGTATTATTTGCATAAACGGAATACGAGGGGATATTAATCTAATCTAATGGATGATTACGTAAATCCCGGATATTCTGGATGTTTGAAGCCATTATAAATGGATAATTGTGGAATGTGATTCTTTTGAATGCTTCTAAAGCACGTAGAACATATTGTGAAATTTTGTTTATGACCCGTAATTATTTTCCTAATGAGTGTAATATTTTCTGTATCATTTTGATTAAGCACTATTTTTAAATCCTTGTTGAACCAAAGGAAGGCGATCACACATATTATTGATAAATTTCATTAAAAAAACTCTTTATGCGTGCATAAATATGTTGATTGTACGATGTATAAACATTACCCTGCAGTGATTGTTGATACTCTTCCATCTGAATATTGTTTATTTCGTTTTCTCCGTCTTCATTATCATTATTGTCAAGATTATTACAATCAACTTCCTGATTATGGTCTTCATAATCGCTTTCTCTAGGAGTCATATCTGCCCTTTCATTTTCTACAATTTCAATTTCAGCTTTAGAAATGGGTTCGGCCGATGTTTCATTTCTATAATTACCGGGACACTCTCCCGTAGGAATTCTGGGAACTTCTTTTGTAGATGGACCTGCTATCTGTGAACCAAGGATTGGATTTTTTCGGACAAATGGCACTTGTCTATATGAGGGCCCTGCTATTTGCGAGCAATGAATATTTTTTTTGGTTCGTGGTACATCTTTGCTTGCAAATTCAGGTGCTTGCGAATCGTTGTCTGCAATTTGATGAATTTTTCGTACAGTATTTCTATCCCGGTAGTTTTTCGCGCGAATAGCAACTAATTTTTTTCCGATTAGTTTGAATGGCTTGGTTAGCGTTTTTCTTTGTTTGTTCGTTCGTTGTATCAGATTCTCCTGTATTCATAGCGTTTTGTTTTTCAAGTTCTTTTTTTCTTTTCACGGTACTTTCTCTGATATTCCACGAGTTTTCTCTTTCTTTCAGCGATAGAATTTTAGATCGTATGTAAGATCGTGTAAATAAATCAATCTCTCGTATAATCTCTTCGCCAAACTACTCGAAGCTCTGCAGCCAATATCAAGTCGGGTGGTCATTCAGCAATGTCGAATATTTTTGAAAATTAAGGTATCGTTAAGGTAATTTTAAGGCTTACATGAAAAATGTGACATAACTTTTTCTGATAAAATGTTGTAATTTAATATATGTATGTATATTATAGTTTTGAAAAAATATTAGAAAAGTTTAACTTCGTCAAATTTTCATATAAACATCTTCACTTGGAGTTTTATCATGAGTAATCATTTCAAATTTGCAGTCGCCCTGTCAGCTTAAAAGAAAGCTCAGGATTTGATTAAACAAATTTGCGCAACTTACAATAGAAAAATATTTCCTATACAGAAAAGAAAGTTTCACTTTTTTTAAAAGTGATCCAGTTTTAAAAACACTAATATACCACAAACCAATGTACACAAATTAAATTATATAGATTGTCGTTGCAAATTAATTAAAATCACTATCCAATAATAACTTTCTAACATCTACGTAACTATAACAAGTCGACATGTACAAGCAATCAAACCACCTTCACAACAAGGTAACCAATTAAAATAATCAATAAACAATTTTCCAGGAACAAAAGCTGTCAACCGAACTTTGATTGATTTATAATGTATAGACGCAAATAAGTACATATTAAATTTGGTCACTTGTCTCAAAAGCATCATTAAAGCGGTATCACGTGTACAAGTCTTTGCACGCAAAAAAATCCGTTGTCTTAATAGTTTTAATAACACAAAAATAAAAAATAGATTTCCTTGTAGCCATAATTGGTTCATACAATATAACAATAAAACAAAAAAAATTAAAAAAAATGTTGAACGTGATTAGAAAATTATCATTAAAATCTAATTAGTTTTCAAATTGGTTGAAATAAAAACAAAAATTTAGCAAATGATAAATTATAATTCAGTTAGATTCTAGTTATGGACATAGGGGTAATTACAATTATTATTATTATAATATTCACACTTACTTTAAATGGTGTAAAAAATTTATTTAATGTGGCGTCTTTTTATTTTGTTACGGCAACGACGACAGTTCTGTCTTTTTGCACCGCATAAATTATAACATTATAGCTATGTGCACATTATTCGCACAATTGCATAATAATCATGATTTTATTATAAGGAGGTTTTGTAAAGTCTGTGTCGGTATAGATGTGTATTCAAATCTGTTATAGATGCTTGTTCGAGTACACATATAGCAACTGTAGTTAAATATGTAGGTAATTTATAATTAAATTGAATTATGGTGATTTTTTTTGTAATACGTTATATTGTCTGCATTAAGATTGATTTATAGGTTTTAATAGGTTATGAATGGCGGATGAATTTTAATTGATTTACGGAAGTCTTATGTGTACACAAACTTGTAAAATTACGTCCATGGTGGTCTTTTTATATTGATTGGTGGTAAAGTTTTCTAAACAATTTTTACGACATTTAAAAATGTTAAATATTCTCCTTGTGAACCCAAATTATTCGCAAGTTTACAATTTTTATTAGATCAACCTATTTAGTTGTTAAAAATTGTCTTGATAAAAATGTCTGATCAAATTCTGGGAGTTGTGAGGTTTTAAGCTTTACTTTGTAAATAAACGAAACTAAAATAAATTGAAAGTATTAATTAGTTTCATCTAGCTTCTCTTCGTTTTAAGGGTTTTTGAAAAGAAAACAGGTTTTTCGAACGCTTCCAAGATTAGAAAGCTATGACTTTCAGTTCAATTGTTTATGTTATTGTCGAGCGAAACGATTATTTGACAGCCAACTTTATACGTTTAGACGCCACAAACTATTTTTTTGGTTGGTATGACGATATCAAACAAATATTTCCTGAAGAGAGCTTTCGAGGACATACATAGCTATGCCTTCATACTTAAAACGTGAGAGTTGAATGCAGTGTCCATTGAATTTTTTTGAGGTTAACTAGGTTATGACAATAATTTTTTCCAATAAAAAGCTTTGAGTTTAGAAGACACTTTATAAATTTTCCTGAGAACTTGACTTATTTTGTAAATTGTACTAATTGAAATAAATGAGAGAGTATCAAGCTAAATCTGTCCAAAAATTTTTATAATTCTGATAAAATTTGAAATCTGAAATCCACTCACTATATATTTCAGACCTACTCGTGCATCTACTATTTAAAACAAATTAGGCAGCTTTCAACCTAAGTGCTCAAGTTCTGCATACATTTATATTTTTGATAATAAGAAAGGCAGATAAGTTATAAATGAACTATTTTCTTCAAGAAAGTTCCTATTCTGAAAGAAAGCTTCTGAAAAGAATTAATAACAAATAGTAATTTGTTATATTTCATAAACTAAGTAAGGAAAATCATTTTTTCAAAGAAAGCTTTCGTGCTTTTAATGTATAATAAATAATAAAATATACCGATGGCAAAGGTGCATTACCGTGTACCTACATTTTTGATATTTTTACAGGAGGCGAAGAAAACAACGGATTACTACAAGGAACTAACCAAATTGAATAATTTTCCTGTTTGAACGTTTTGCGTGCACATATTTAATTAATAAAGAAATCAAACACTAGTTTTGTTACCGATAACCTATAAAACGATTTTGAGGAATTTTGTAGATACACTGTAATGGGCTTTGTCCATCAATATCTTTTACAGTTTTACAAGGTAATTTCTCATTCAATCCTTTACTTTCTCAACATAACCCATAAACATAAGAGCTTTCAACCTAGGTTACTTTATATTTCTTATTTAATTTTAACAAAATATGCAAAATGTTGATAGATTTGGGAAGAAAGGTACAATCGAATCACGACTGCAATGAAAACTATTGTATGAACTTTCATAAAAGAAAATTCAACTCCTTTTCAAGTTCCCAATCTTTTTGAGATACATATATGGTCCACTAAATGAAATAACCTTTCGGGGTTTTAAAACAAAAATTTTTAATTTTCATAAAATTTCAACTTTACGTTTACCTATTAAAGCTCAAAACCCAGAAAACGAGAACAACGCCTTCATGTTTTGAGTTTTTATTAAAATAAAAATTTTAATATTTATAACTACCAATTTAAACAAATTAGAGAGTTTTTAATTTATGTTAGGCTGTATTTCTGGTTAAAATTTGAATTAAGTTCCTAAAAGCACCAAGCTCTGGTGCAGATTCAATAACTAACACAAACCCTGACTTTCTCAATATATTTTAGATAATGTAAATGTATACTGATTTGATAAATCTTCCTTGATGCTTTCGTCCTAAGTGCTCAAGTACTAGCCGCATAATTTTCCAATTCTGACTTATTTTCTCCAAAAGATGTAAATGTTAAAAAATCTTGAGAATTTTTTAATCTTTCATCGATTTCAGGAGAGTTCTCCTAAAAATTGAATATCTTTCGAACTTTCAATTTTTAATCAAACTAGTATTTTGAATTTCCATAAGATAATTTAACCGAAACGCTAGACTTTTCTAAAATAATGTAGATACTTGTAGTTCAGTACAAATATAAAACGTCGTAGGCATTAATGTTTTTTAACCAGAACACAAAAAAATGTTTAGCGCCCAACCATTGTCCAGGCTCCCTTTGTGGTGAACTAAATTTGGTAAGGCATGTTATTTTTAATAAAATTTAAAATCTAAAATAGCCATCAGAAAAGTGTTCTAGTGAAAGTTATAGCTGTTGAAACTACGAACCTTTTGGTTTAATTTTTCATTTTTTTAAGACTAAAATTATAAGAGCTATGAATTTTTAAATTTTATGATTTTTACGCTTGTGATAGAGGAGTTTAGGAAAAATGGAGTAGAGGGTTAAATTTTAAGAACAAAATACTACCACAGTTATAACAAGTTAAAGTGAACAAATATCATTTCATGATTTTACCAATATCCGAAAAAATAAGTATTGGCTTGAATCATTCTTCGTATTATCCGGTTAAGAAGTATTTTTTTTTGACTGATGCTGAATTTGTCCGAAAACATTAACATTTTAAAAATCAAAGTCAAACATAACGATAAGAAAAGTCAAAAATGATGTTCAGCCTTATTTAGAGGATCATAATTTCATAGGTTTTGTTTCTTACGAAAAATTTTGAATCTTCCATATAAAAAACGAACTTACTATGAGAGCACAAGCGCTTTAAAGAATTCATAACTCACATAATTTTAATCTTAAAAAAATAAAAAAAAAATTAAAAAAAAATAAAACAAAATGTTCCCAATTTTTATAGCTACAACTTTTATTTAATCGTGTTATTCTAACTTACCAGACTTTTTACAAACATTTTTTTGGACCTTTAATATCCTCCCGGAAGTTTCTGCACAAATATTGTTCGGTTAACATTTTTTTATGTTCTATTAAAAATGGTTAGAGAACAAGTTTTTTCCGGAATATCGTGTTTCAATCATTTCAGAATTTTAACTGAAGGTTTTCGATGTAGTCTCATTTTATCCTTACTGCTCAAGTTCCTTATAATTATTATTTGATTTTACAGAAACGCTCGGCATGTGTCGATTAATTTTATTATTTAAAAATTAACTTTAATTAACTTTACTAATGGATGTAAAATGTAGATTTTCTCAGAACGCTTTAAATGAAAACATTTTTTCGAATAAAAGCTTTCATGTTTAGCCTTTAAAACGAAAATTTTGAATATTGGTAATATCTATAGCTTTAAAAAAAAAATCTCTTCCAACAAATTTGAGAAGTTTTTTCGTCTACTATTTAATTTACTGAAACCTAATTTAGTTTGATACAAATTCATTTGGTTATTTTCAAAAATAAACTTACTTTAACTTTGTGTCTAAGCTGCAAATTTGAAATCTCCAACTAAAAAATCACATTTATTTGGTAGTAGCAATAAGGAACCAAGATTTTTTATGAAAGCTTTCGGAGGATACACGACTACATAAAATTGTTTATAGAAACAGATAAAACAGTAAGTAGGCTTCTGAAATCACACAAAATAGTAAATAGGCCTCTGAAATCTTTATGCGAGTTTAAATTTGCAGTACATACCTATTCATAATTCTGTGGCAATTACCCAAAACAACATAATTCAAAATAACTCGAGTTATGTGGCTCCTCAAACCTACCAAAGTTTAGAAAAACTGTAACAAATCATGGTATGCCTGAACCACTTTTAAATGGCTCGGAAAACCACTTCTCTATTTTCTTCAAGGATCGAAAGTTCCATGTTTGAGAAGTCCAAAAAAGCAAAAATTAGCAAAATCCCTGGAGCCGTTTTGAAAAAAACGCAATTTCAATTTTTTTTCTGCGACGATACGAAAATTCACGATTTTTTTTTCATAATTCTGTAGGTGAAGCCAAGAGATATGTTGAAATGCTTGAAAAATAAATACATCACCATATCTGTCTGTGTACATACATTGTTTTGTATCTTTTCACGTAAATATGTTTGTTGTTTTCAAATGTTTGCTTCAAAAATTAGCAGAAAGACAGACTTAGTTGTCGCAATATTAGTCAAAACAGTCGTTGACAAACCGGCCAGTAAATAACAGTTATTAGTAATAGACGAATCTATTACCTACATAAAAGTGAAACAAAATGTCACGAAAGACAAAGGATCATGCGCGAACTCATGTCAAGAAAACCGAGGCGTGATTTGTTTGTTGTGTTTAAGAAAGAAAGATAAGATGAGCGATATTGTGGGCCCATTGAAAATTGAGGTAAAAAATGCTGTAAATATTAATCTTGATTATATTCGTTACCCATCTGCTGTCTGTAGCAATTACAAAATCATCATATACAAATTCAATAAACAAAATTCTGAAGAAACCACATTAGCTCTACCGGACTATTCTGGTTTTCTGAAACTCCCATGTGTAACACGATCTAAAAATAAGATACTTTGTGACTGCAAGTTGTGTGAAATTGCGAGACGTGCACCAGACAATCTGTGTCTAGGAAATTCAGCGAAAAGAAAAGTGATCAAGAAAAAGTGTAAGAAATGCAGAGGACCACTGGATAAAAACAAAATTTGCACTTTACCTAAATGCATCCCTATATTCTCACTGAATTGATTTCAAAAAATTCGTCTACCAAAGAAAAGGAAAAATTAGCTTCATCAATGCTAAAAGATATTCTACACGTGCCAGAACACTCAAACAATGAAGGAGAGTTGCGGTTATCTCAAAGGAGAGGCAAAAAACTACCAGTTTCAGTGAATTCAAACAATGTGGATAAAAGCTCAAGAAAAGAAACAGTCGCAGCTATCAACATATTGAAAATAAGTACAGAATTGGGGTTGTCTACAAGAAAGACACATTCTCTAACTGCTGCTTTGCGAGTTGGCAGTAAGAATAGGAAAATGTTTCAGCCCAACTTGAAGCAGGACCTGCTTTTGTTGAATCATCAGCTTGATTCGTTTTTTGAATCTCGTGTTTGTGACGTATTGAATACCAAGAAGTCTTGTGTAATAAATAGATCTGGATGCTTTGTTTGTTGTAATTAATGTAAAAGGTTTAGTTACATATATTCAAGAAAAAAGAGGTTTGCAAGAAGTAGATTTGAAAATTGGGCTTGACGGTGGTGGAGGGTTTTTGAAGATTTGCTTATCCATTCAATCAAGATTCGAAGGAGCCGATAATAATCCACATTTCAAAGGGGCCAGGCAGCATTATCATGATGGAATACACGCCAATAAATTTAAGGACACGGGTGTGAAAAAGTTATTCATCCTTGGTATCATTTCTGATACACAAGAAAATTATGTGAATGTTTGCACTCTGTGGTCCTCTCTACATTTGAATGACTTAAAAGTCATGACCATTGCCACAGACCTAAAAATGGCCAATGTAATAACTGGGGTCATGGCTCATTCTTCTCATTACCCGTGTACGTGGTGTACTGCATCAAAAGATCTCTTGAGTAAGTGTGGAAGTTATAGAACCGTTGGTAGTTGCCATGAAAATTCAGACGCCTTCAAGAATAGTGGCAGTAAAAAAATTAATGACAAGAATTTTTACAGTCACGTATCTCAACCTATTTTTACAGGGAATCCAGAGACAGAAATCATCGATATAATACCTCCACCTGAACTGCATCTAATGATCGGGGTAGTAAACACGTTGTATGGGCACATGCTGAGGGAATGCGAAGACGATACTGAGAAATGGGCAAAATCGTGCAATGTAAGCAGATAATTTGTCCATGGATCTCCTGGTTTCGCAGGCAATGCCTGCAAAAATTTGTTGAACAAGATAGATCTGCTTCGGGCAAAAATAGTGTTCATTGTTTAAAATATGTCAGATGTTTTAATGATTTTTCAAGTGTCGTCAATTCATGTTTCTCAAGTAGTCTTGACGAAAAATTTGGGGTGTATATTTCAGAATTTCAAAGAAGTTATTTGGACCTAGCAATACCAATAACGCCAAAAGTTCATTCTGTCTTTTTCCACGTTCCTCATTTTTGCCAAAAAATGGAGAAAGGACTCGGGAACTACAGTGAGCAAGCTATGGAGTCAGTTCACCATGACTTCAAAAATACCTGGATGAATTATAAAGTCCACCATACACATCCAGATTATAGCTCCAAACTTCTAAGAGCTATACAAGAATATAATTCTCGCCATGTTTAAAGTTCAAGGTGTTTCTGGCTTTTGTTCCACAGCCTTGAATAAACAATGACAGTCAAGAGAAGACATTTTTTCGTGTAAGGACTATAATATGATTTGGGCAGCCTAAATAAATTTTGCCTTTTCATTTTGATGTCTCCATGTATTTCATTCAATAATCTTGATTTTCGTAATTTTTCAAATAAAGTTGCATTACTTAATTCGATAGATTTCGTCCAATATTACTGATTTGGTCTGGAAAAGTTGATCTTTGTTGAAATTATTAAAACTTTCTATTCTTGATCCTTCTTTCTACAAGAGAGAACAAACAAGCTGCAAAAAAGTCGTAAATTTCCTTATCGTCACCAAAAAAATTTTGAAATTGCGTTTTTTTCAAAACGGCTCCGGGGATTTTGCTAATTTTTGTTTTTTTGGACTTCTCAAACATGGAACTTTCGATCCTTGAAGAAAATAGAGACGTGGTTTTCCGAGCCATTTAAAAGTGGTTCAGACACACCGTGAAATAGAACACTTTGATAAAGAGAAAATTGTTTTAACTAAAAGTAGCGTTAAAATTGTTGCACCTACATATATATCAAAATATTTTCCCAGATACAGCTGTTTCGAACTTCAACAATCTGAAAAACTGCCCAAAAACAAAAAAATTATTTTGATAGATGCTTCTGTAATTTCGACTTTATTTCGAATAGGTTTTCATTTTTTAATTAAATTATAATCTCACTTTAAGTAACCTATTTATTTAGGCAGTACTCGTATTACTCTAAGAGAGAATTCACTTTCCTAAATTTTTGTTATGGGGGAGCAACTTATCTTTTTCCAATATTTCTTTAACTCAATTTAACTCATATGACAATATTGACAAAATTCTGTGCTTGGAAATTTTGATTCATCTTTGGAAGCTTGCTATATTTTAACAAATATTTTTTTTGATTTACCGAAAGATTGTGAAGCTTCAAGAAAATTTAAAGACACAACTTTTCAAAATATAAAATGTTACATTTCGACTTTTAGGGTTTTCAAAAAAAAAAAAAAAAAATATTTTGAAGCAATAGCTTTCTATTCTTATTAAATAGTTAAAGCAAATTAAAAATTACTGGAGCATTAGGTAATCTAATCATAAAGAAGATTTAAATTATCTGTGATATATAATTATTCTTAAATTTAATAACGTTAAACTTGCCAAATCTTCTATTTTGTTTTAATTGTGCAATTAAATATTTCAAAGGGAAAATTAATTTATTTTTGATATTTTTAATAAAACATCAATTACAGAAAATTAAGCTTTCGAAAAGTTAAAGTATCTAACAAAATATTAGTTTTGATCAAATGAATAAATCAGTAAATCAAACAATTTTTACAGCTTCCAAAGCACCAACCCAAACTATGAAATCATCGAGTTGAAGACGAGATTTAAATGAGTTTCAATATGCTTGTAAAAAATCACAATCTTCAGAAAATTGCTGAATCATACTTTAGCTTCCAATATTATTATTCCAGTCAATTAAACCAAACTAACGAAAATCCTTAAATGTTTTCCCCACTATGACACAAACTTTATGTACTTCATCTAAATATCATGATAAGAATCTATGACATTTATGTTTCTACTTGTATGTTGTGGAACATAGCTATTAAAATTTAAATCGCACGCTACATAAATCACTAGACCAAATCGCACAAGAAAATTGTTAGTTAAATGTAAAGGTTAATATTCTTAGAATCACACCATCATTATTAATCATGACTTTTTATTTTTATTTATTTATTTTTAAATTATCATCAACCTAAGCATAAAACATGTTCAGAATACTTTTTATGCTTCTCTAAAATGCACTTTAAACGACAAACAAATGTTATGATAATAACCGTCTTCCAATATTAAAAAAAACAAGAAAAAATACCTACACCAATTTGGTAGTTGCGCTTCAT
This sequence comes from Tipula vernalis, assembly GCA_958295665.1. NCBI lineage: Eukaryota > Metazoa > Arthropoda > Insecta > Diptera > Tipulidae > Tipula > Tipula vernalis. Next base: position 58,038,361 of record OY282560.1, on the reverse strand, counting down.
GGATTTAAAACAATACAATTAAAATTAAATGGTCCCTCTGTCCTATTATAAATCTTAACATTATATGAATTGCATTTCTTTTCTCTTTTTTTTTTTTATAAAAGACGAGTAAATGTATTAGGTGCCCACACTACAAACATTTTATTGAACTTCGGTAAAACATGAATCATACTGTGCTTATTTTGAAGGCCGCGTGAAATTATCGATAATTTGTTCGTAATAAATCAATTTACATTTACAATAATAATATAAAGTTAAAAGACCATCCTACTATCTGCCTTAACAACCAAACTATCAAAGTACATATGGTAATAAGAAAATTATTACTACCACGCAATCTGAATGGAAGTCGTGATTATGTATGTAAGAAAAATTGAAGCAAGTGGATTCGAAGTCGTCTTTTCTATAACAGGATCACCTTGTAAAACGTTGTTTCGGTTAATTTAGAGTTCTTGTAAAAATATAGATTTTAGTCCTCACTCACGAATATAATTATTTCCCATTTTTCTGCCAGGTTTTCAACTAGAATTCTTTTGTACGCTCTACGAGTTGCACCTGTATTTTTTTTAAAACAAATATCGATGATTAATTTATGAAAATTCTACATTTGTACATACATATATATTACTGCTCTTGAAGTTTACATACAACATAAATGTGTATAAGTCTCTCGCGTATCTTTAACACCCAATTTGTTGCTATGAGAAGCATGAAGTAATGAAAATGAATGTTTAGAAAATTCCTGATGTGCACACACATTGAGAATTAAATTTTTATGTAACTTTTTCTATTGTATGGTGTCTCTAAACACAGTGTAATATCGTATAATAATTTACAGTTATTAAATTATGAAATTACATATTTAAGAAGCATTGGTATGTGATAAAAATAAAAAGCAACTTCCGCGATGATTACGATCTCTTATTATTTATGTAACTATATAAACACTGTACTACTTGTTTGTATACAAAGAACATTTGGGGTTATTCCCTCATTTTTCTCATGTTATTAATATAATTCTTGAATTATTGCACTTTCCATTTGTTTGTATGCATATTGCAAAATTTTCGAGATGAAAATCACGAATTCAATAAATATTTTATGTATTTTGTATTGTATGTATATAGAAATAAAAAATACATAAAAATCAATAATCAACCACCCACTGGTGATAAAACCATGTGCACACAGTAGTTCAAACTTATTAATTATTACCTTCGGTTGTTGCAATAAAAAAAAAAAAAAAAGTACCAAACAAGAAGATAAAAACGAAAATTTCAAAGAATTAATCTTTTAAGACATAACCGCACACCGTCCATGTTCTTAATATAAATCACAAATATATCCTTTCACTTGTAACAAATTTAAATGTATTTTTTATAATTAATTATTATTATTATTATTATATATATTGTTTGTTTATTATTTTATAGATATGTATTTATTTATGTCATAATATCTGTTGTTATTTTCGGTATTTTAAATCGTGGGAATAATGGAGCTCAATGAAATTGAAAGGAGTTTAGGCTATTAGTTAGATTACTTAAATATAATAAAAATAAATTTACAATTTAATTTAATTATAAGAAAATAATTAAATTTCATTTTTTTGTTTTTGTTTCCGACAAAGTAGTTTTATGACTTAAAATATTTTTGTTAAATACCAACAAAATACTTAAACCGTACTATATTTTTATGATACTTTTAATGACATTTCGCGAACTATATTAGATTTTTTTTTTTTTTGGGGAACGGCCATAACTATATTAAATAAATACTTTGCTTGTGCGGGTTTAATGATTTTTGTTTAGTTGGGTGGAGATTGCTCAATGCATACGTGTGAATAGAAAGTCATTTACATATGTGTAAAAAAATTCAAGGTTTTTTAAATCCGCTTTCCACTTGAATCTCATGTCTATGAATTATGCAAATTTTATTCTCGTTCCCAGAACAGTCATCGATGTAATATGTCGCAAAAATACGAGAAGCACAACTAGATCCAAGAAGAAATCTTGAATTTCAAATTTCCTGGAATAAAATATTTTTTTTTTTTTGAAAATCCTAAAATTTTACAATCTGAATCTAGAATGAAAATTCTTAATGGAATTTCAAATTAAGAAAATGTCTTTCAAATGTCTCCAAATGTATATTGATTTTATTTCCAGATTTTAAATTAAAACTGGGCAAAATTAATAAAATTAAAAATTTTACCCGATTTAGATTGTTTGTGCAGCGAATCGATGTAATATGTAAGCAAACAAAATTTAAGATTAAATTTACTATCTAAATAAATTAAACAGCTGTTAAACAGAAAGTAGGAATTAGTAATAATTAGTTTTTTACTTCGATGTTATAATTTTCCTGATCATCACTAGTCGTACATACATATGTATGTAAGGTCCTTATAATTTTGTTGAGAAGCAGCCGTTCAAATTGATTTTATAGTACCTGCATCAAACACGAAATTAGCCCTCTCAGCCAAGCTTTGATCCTTCATTGGGACTTGAGACCGGCCCTATTGAAATTATTCTTTTAAAGCTCATCAAATTGTTGTTTTTCTGAAAGCTTGGTTGACTCTAATTTTTATCATGTTAATGTTTTCTTTCAGGACATTAGTAGCTTTTCGTTGTTGTTTTAAAATTATAAAAATTGTCTTGGTCATTTGAACCACTTCAAATTGGTCTCCTCCCGTTACTTATAAATGCACCTCATGCGCCGAAGCCGACTTGTTTCAAATGGAGATTAATTAAAAAATTTATAAAAATTGTGAAATTTACAGATTCTAAACAATTTGTAGTTCAAGGAATTTATAATATTCATAGAAATTAGGAAATTAAAAAAAAATAAAATAAATTGGAAAAACAATTTGAGTTTGTAGAATTTATATAATTCTATCAGTTAAAACAATTTTTAAACTAAATTTAAAGAGTTTATAAAATTCATAAAGTTTATAGGATTTATAAAGTTCTTACAAAATTTATTGGATTGATAGAATTTATAAAATTTATAGAATTTTTAAAAATTTATAGAATTTATAATATCTATAGAGTTATTAAAATTTATAGAATTTGCCTTCTTTAGAGAATTTTTAGGGTTATAGGATTTAAAGAACTTATTGGATTTTTAGGCTTTAGAATTTAAAAAATTTATTGAATTTATATAATTTATAAAAACGAAACAATTTATAGAAATATTAAAATTTATTGGATTCTTAAAATTTGTAGAATTGAAAGAATTTATAGAAATTATGGAATTGTTTAAATATGTCAAATTTGAGTTTATAGAATTTACAGAACTGACATACTTGAAACAATTTATAGAACTCATAGAATCTATAAAATTTAAAGAATTTTTAAAATTTATAGAATTGAAATTTTACAATTCATAAAATTTTAGAGTTTATAACCATATAAGAATTTATAATATTTACAGATTTAGTAGAATTTATGGGATTTTGAAGATATGTATATAGAATGTATCAAATTTATAGAAATCATAAAACTATATCGAACTTATGGAATTTAAAGGACATACTGAATTTGTAGACTTTATTGAATTGACAGAGTTTACCAAATGTATAGGACAAAAAAAATTCTATGGTCACAAATCATTGTAGCTTAAGTATCAAATTCGTATTTTTTCCGGAAAAAGTTTTTAAAATTAAGAGTTATTCAAATTCGTATGAGTTTTTTGAATTCTTGCTTATTATGGTTGTTTGTCGTTGGCGGAATATTACAAAAGGAGATTTCGTATTTGAGATAATACGTAAAAGGGCTTATCTCACCTTTAACCATTATGATTTGTGACCGCTGAGTTATTGAAAGCTTATAGGATTTATCGAATTTTTTGAATTTATAAATTTTGTAGAATATAAAGAATATGTAAAATTTACAGAGTCTAAATAATTTGTAGAATTACTGAAAGTTAGAAAATTTATTGAATTAGTAAAATTTGCGAAATTTAAAAGATTTATAGTACCTATTTCTAGAAGAAAAAAAAATTGGAAAAACAATTAGAATTTGTCGAATTTATATAAAACTCTATCAGTTGAAACATTTTATAGAACTATATTTAAAGCGTTTGTTAAAATCATAAAATTTATAGAATTTATAGTATTTGTAGAGTTATTAAAATTTATAAAATTTGTCGAGTTTACTAAATTTTTAGGGTTTATAGAATTTATAGGATTTATATAATTAACGAAAGAATTTATAAAAATATTAGATAAAATGTATACTGAATTTTTAAAATTTGTAGAATTCAAAGAATTTATAGAAATTGTGGAATTTTTGAAATATGACAAATTTGAATTTATAGAACTGGCGTACAATCTATAATATTTTAAGAATTTATACAATTTTTAGAACTTGTCGAACTTATAGAATTATCGGAATTTAAAAAATTTATAAAATTTATAGAGTTTATGAATATATTAAAATTTAAAATATTTATAGGCTTTGTAAAATTTATAGAATTTATTAGATTTTAAAAACTATCGAATTTACTGTAATTATAGAAACTATAGAACTTATAGGATTACTAGAATTTATAGGACTTACTAAATTTTTAGACTTTATTGAATTAATAGAATTGAAAGAATTTGAAAATTTATCGAATTTATTAAATTTATAAAATTGGTTGAATTTTCAGCAAATTAAGGAATTTACTGAATTTACAGACTTTATAGAATTTGTAGAATTTATAGAATTAATAGTATTTTTAAAATTCATAGGTAGTGATTGCAAAATTACCGAATTTTTTCATTACCGGTATTTTCTAAAGTTATTCTGAAACGCACACTACTGTTTAAAAAAGTTATAAGGTAATATTTCGCCTTTCCTTTATTCGTAATATTAATTCGTCCTTAAGTTGTTACTTAATAAGGTGTTTTGCTGTGTTAGTTCATTTAACATAAATTCTAATGTTATATCAGCTGTATAAAGATTCACGTCTTCGCGACACAATGCTTCTACAGCAACTTTTATAGGCTGCAAGGCTGATATTACTTTTGATAACAAGCAAATATCGTTTTCGTCGAATATGATATTAGACTCTAGACTTTTTCGTATAGCATTTCTAGCTTCATAAAAACGCTCCAACATTGCTAGTAGGCTACTTCAACCGGTTCGAGTGTCTATAATTAATGAAAGCTCCTTACATAATTCTCCTTGTATATTTTTCTGGAGTATTTTATCATTTTTCGTCGGTGATAGGTGAAATATTTTAACGATTTTTCGAATCTTTTCTATCAGCGGACCTGTAGTTGCATGTCTAATAACCGGCGGATCAATGTTTGTTTCAGATAATAACTCTAAACCACCAACATCATCATCTTCCTCGCCGTTTGAAAAATATTCTGGTTCTGGACTAGTTGATTTTTTCTGTTCACTGGCGTTTTCTGATGAATAATAATAATCTTTATCATAAAGAACCTTGATAATTGCCAATTGAACACCGTGCACTAAACACAATTGGTGGTTTGCACTAATTAACGTTCCCACTTTCTTCATTACCGATGCTCCATCTATCGTAATTGAAACGACGTTGCCCAACGAAAGACCGAATGTTTTAATTTTTTCCTCTAAAAAGGTAATACATTTATCAGCTGGCATTGATCCGTGAACTCTAGCAAGACCGAGATTCCAAAATTTGTCAAATGCATGTACATTTACGTTCATATAACGACGATTTTTTACAGATATGTCCACTCATCTAATGTGATGCTAAATCCTTCAACTTTGATTAGTTCGAGTTTTTAGTTCGGTTATGATTTTTTGGCGTATTTTCTCAACAGTATTCTTAAATCATAAGATGTACAAAACTTAACAAATGGTAAACCATCTTTGGCTGTTAATCGTGCAACAACTGCACCAAACGAATCATCTACGGATTTTTTGAAGTATTTTGAAATTGTCGATGAACTATTCAAATTTGAAGATGTGCTCATGTTCAATGTTGTAGTTGTAATTTTATTTGGTACATCTGCTTCATCTTTTTTTAAAAGGTTAATTTTGTGCTGGGTTCGAAGGTGTGCATGCATACCACTCGTACTGCCGCCTGAAGTTTTAATTGTTTTTGAACACGTCTTGCATTGACCTGCACTTCCATTTTGTATTCGTATAAAATGATACCATGGAGAATTTTTATCCATGGCTGAACATTTTTTTTTTTTAATTTTTCTATGAAATACGCAACATTTTAATTATTTTATTACCTCTTACCTCTTCGACTTATTTTGAGAAGCTTGTCTATGAAATGATCTATTTAAAAAAAATGATTTGTATATAGAATAAATATCAAGGTTTGATCTTTACTACAGAACAATTTAGGAGCAAGTTAGCAATAAAACTAAATCAAATCCGAAATACAACATACACAATAATAACAGAGAAAATAACTGTTTAAGTAAAAAAAATAAAGTGGACAAAAACTTTTCTCTTTTTTCTAATTAGTTAAGGGATGTATGGGTGTAGTCTCGTATTGGATGGATGAGTGTACGTGCAGAGTGATAAATGGATGGATGAGAATGGATGACGATAGTTTCTTGGGTTTTTATAATATTGTTTTACCGAATTTACCGGTAATTATCGAAATAATTACCGGTAATAAATTTATGCAATTTGAGTTGATTTACCGGTAAACCGGTTTACCGGTATTGCAATCCCTATTTATAGGGTTTAAAGAATTTATGGAATTTATAAAATATCTAGAAATTCTATAAACTATATGAATTCTAAAAAATTTTAAATTATATAAATTGTTTAAATTTCTAAATTCTATAATTTCTATGAAGTCTAAAAATTCAGTAAGTTCCTTAAATTCTCTAAACCCTATAATTTTTGAAAATTCGAATAAATTTTTTAATTTATTGGAATATATTGACATTACAGATTATATAAACTAAAGAATTTGCATAATTTATAAACTTTATAGAATTTTAAAAATTTAGAAAATTTATAGAATTTATAGGAATTATAATATTTGTGGTAGAAGCATAATTTGTAAAATTTCGGGAATTTATTGTAGAATTTAAAATATTATACAATATAATATAATTATAATTGAGGAACTGATGACAGAATTTATGGGAAATTTATGGATTGAAATTTTGAATTTATAAAATTTATTGTTATTAAATTTAGGTAACAGAATTTATCGAATTTTTGAATTTAGATTTATATAAAATAAAGATTTTTTAAAATGTATCGAATTTATCGAAGTTGTGAAATTTTGTAATAAGTAAAAGTGATAGAATTATGGGGTATTGGCTAAAAAACTGGTTTGCATCTATCTATGCTAAAATGGTTTATAAAAAGGCATGGACATTTATTGACGATTGGAGGGTTTCGATTTTTATGTAGCTATACCTCATTTTTTCTAAGTTCCGCAGGAGCGCTGATAACACATTTACTATGATTACGATGCAATTTATGCATAGCCGGTATAAGTTTTCTATATCTCGCGAGAGGCGCTTTACCTACTTGTACAATCGTCAATTGATAAATTTCTTCAAAATATTCTGGAAAACGGGGAAATATTCTCGGAAAAGGGAAACATTTTTTAATAATCCTTTTGGCAAATGTAGAATTATTATTTTCTAGTTATCTAAATCTCCAAGTGATGAATTGTGCGTCATAGCCTATTACAATTTATAGAATTTATAGAACTTACGTAATTCACAAAATTTAGAATATATCAAATTTATAACATTCAGGGATCTATTCTCTACTCATGGGCCATGAGACTATACAATTGTAAATAGTTTTTTTTCTGCACGCTCTATATTTGAGCGACGTTTTTCCTTCCGTTTTCCGTTTGGCTTTTTTCTAAGTGCTTGTTATGAGTAATGCTTATTTGATTTTGATTCACCAAGGACACTGCTAGATGGTAAAATTGATCACCGATAAGTTTTTTTTGTAGACAAATGGACGTTTTTCGTTTTATTTTTTTGAAAATCAAAACTTACGACCTTTATTGAGGAGATGACTGCTCTCCTGTTTCTCTGACCTATATTAAGTTTGAGATTAGAAATGTCATCATGTTATCTTAGGGTTACTGGTGGGGATGAAATATTATCCTATTTTCTACAATCCAATTAATAATAAATATAATTTTAACCTTTCATTTTGTATACGGTCACATAATTTGAATGTTTCAATTACCATTGAATTTACTCTAACCAGCCCACAGTGTTGGTGATGAAATATTCAAATAATCTTTGCTGTTAAACATACAGATCTGCCGCTAATGATAAAGAACTAAGCATATGATTTCTCAAACTATTTCAAAAGTTCCAATTAAAACTATTCTAAGACATTTAGTTTAAAACTATATGGTATATTATTAAATATTTTAAATGCTCCATAATACTCCTTCTTCAACTTGAATAAGAATATATATAACGACAAATAACGACAAATATTCTAAAAGCACATAGTAACTATCTAGTAAGTTACTTCATCGTAAGCGCAACAATTTGTTAAATAATTCCCATAAGAGTGTTTTGTATAATTTAGTTAGGAAATATTTTAATTTTGTCCCCTTATACTCGTACTAACTACAAATTCGTTCGTAGAAACCGAGGGAGATATCCGATTTTCTTAATATTTTCATAGAACATGAAGTAGATATTGATTGATTTCAGCAGCATAATCTTTCTAAAACATTCTAAGCGGACATAGTATATTTTAGAATGTGTGAAGTGAAATTTGTAAAATGTAAAATGTAAATGTATTTGTATATAACATCGTTGTCTGTTGCCATGGTAAAAGTATGTTGACATAAACCTATGAATATAAAAATTGCGCAATCCATCTGCACTTCTCGTATAGATATTACAGCACAGTGATATCTACACATCGATTAGTTTATAATTTCTAAAATATCCCCATTGGTCTGCGGGTATCCCTTTTCTCTGGTTCCAATATTCTGAAACTTTTAAATCGAACCAAAATTATTTTGTATAACTCTTCGACTGTGTTTGGGATTGAAAACTAACTGCCTTTTATGTAGATTGCAGCAGACAAATAGTATCAGAAATAACAGACATGTTAGTAAACGAAGGGTTGTAGTCTCTTTAGATCAATTATAGGGATTAAATTGAGATTTTTCTAATTTGCAGTAGTTATTCACTGTTGATATGTTCTTAACTCGTATGAGTAAATTTTCGAGGAGTGTCTTTAAATAAACAATTTATCCTAAATTGTAGTTAATCATTAAATCAATAACTATAACTTCTTTTAAGGTTTTTTTTTTAAATTTACGATTTGATAAAGCAGAACCTTTAAACTGTGTAGCTGGAGGTAAAAAACTATATCACATTGATCGCGCAACTCTGTAATCAAACCTCATGAACAATATCGCAATAAACCATGAACGAATTTTCTTATAAAATTTCTTATATTTCATATTTTATTTATACATATGTATACAAACTTATGTGTGTATGCATTAAAATGAAACTCTGAAATATTATATTAAAAATTAATTTTAATGTCAAAAATAAAAACAATTCTATGTTCCGGAACAATTAACAATTTTGTTCGTTGAACTTGAGAATTCGACAAGGTAACAACGATAAAAAAAATGTAAAATAAAATTAAATAAGAGAAAAAGTCAAGCACAATCATTAAAGTATTTGATTATGATCATCTTCTTTGGTTTTATTTTAATTAAGATTACATCGTGGACGATTATTAAATGTTGAAGCGAAATTTAATGGAGGCGGTTGAATAAAACAAATGCACTTTCCATTTTATAATATTATCAAATTGTCGTTTGTAAACGATAACACAACAATAATGCTAAAATCTACTTTCTCATATATACAAATGTAACGTACTCGTATTTAGATAGACAATATATAAAAAAAATTCTTGAAATGATTTGATTCAAGTTTTCACTACACTTGTAACTACTTAACAAATCGATTGTCAATCATTTTTTTTTCGGTCTGGTTTTCTATATAATAAATTATTGATGACTGAATATACAATATTCAATTCAAAAATCAAATCACTTAGAATGAATGAGATCGCGTAATTTTCTCTAGCACTACATACGGCATGAATATATGTAGATGTGGATAAGGGAAAGTACTGTTAAAAGATTAACATATATAGAAATTAATCGGAAGTCTTGAAAACATACATGTTGATACTTCAAATAATTTGCCGGTACAGGAAGATACATTGCCCATTGTTGAAAAAAGTCTAAATCACCCACTGACACACACACAAACAACATTTCAATTTTGCATTTTATTTATAGTTTCCTAATACCATTCACTCTCTTAAAAAATATTGTTCAGCAAGAAAAATCATCAACACTTCAAACTACCACTTTAAATACTGTTATTAAAATAATTTATTGTAAATAATAATATTATTTTTTATTAAAACAAAAAGAAAATCTTAAGATCAGAAACCTTTCACTTAATATTATTATAGATATAGTATTTATCAAAAGAAATTTTTTTGGTTTTGTTTTTAATCATAACGAAACGCGAAACAACAAATTGAAAAAAAAAAAAAAATTAAAAATGAAATTACATGATTTATTCGACGGTTAATTTGAATATCAACAACCTTGACGGGGTCGCTGCTTTTTTTTTTGAAGTTTTATTTTTGATATAAGTAAACGGATCTATTTGAAACTAAGATTTATCGATCGATAATCGATTTATGTAACTGATTTTATTTTTTATAAAAATTTGCATTAAGATGTTAAATAAAAGAATATTGCGAATAGCAATTAAATTACCTGTCTATTATAACATATTAACAGGTTGTATATTTTATTATTTTTATATAAAAATCTGTTATAATCTCATAAAAAAATCTAAAGTATATCAAAAAAAAGAAAAACTTTTACTTCAGTTTAAGTTAGAAATGCAAAAGAAATAAAAACAAAAAAATTACTTGTATCCGTTTCCTTTCTAAGCTCGCGATGATTATTTTTGTGATGTTAACTAAATGTGCATTGCAGATTTGTTGTAATAATGTTGTAATTGAATCAACATAAAAAAAAAAAAAATATTAACGATCTAGATAAGTTGTTTACCATGGTTTAAATGTGATGATGAAGAATGTTTCGGAGAAATAAAAAGAGTTTTAAAAAAAATATATGCGATACCCGTCCAGTCCACACACCTATTACGATGCAACGGATTTTTTATTAAAACACATGTTGATTTCAGTAATAAATCATTTTTTTTTTATTACTCCACTAATAAATATGTACAAAAAAATATTACTTATATGTTAAACATATTTCATAATAATAAAATATTAAATTATGTAAAAGCTATTAATATTTAATTTACTTTGATTTGTTTACGTGTTAATTCCGCAAAGTCACGTACCCAACTACCTAATGCGATGGTAAATAAAAAATAAAAATTATCGTTTTAAAATGAAAAATAAAATCAAGTTAATTTCGGTGGTTGATCCTGTTTAAAAAAACGGTTATTTTAAGTTGAAATGTAGGCTAATAAATGTAGAATTTGTAAATTCAATTTTTTGCTAGCAGTTTTACTTTTGGAACGATAATTAGTTTAATCTCGCGAAAACATTTTAATTTAACTAACCGTTATGCTAACGATAGAGGATCAAACTAGAATATAACCGAAATCTGATTTTTGCTCCAAACGATTAATTTGTAGCTATTATTAGCATTTCGATATTAGGATTTTAGATATTTAAAAGATTAAGAAATTTAAGATTTAACAGAATACTCATACATGGGCTCAGTTCGCATCAGTCTTCCAAAAGTTTCGCACATTTGATTTTAAAAGTTAGGGGAAGCCTGTAATAAAGTTTACTAAACTCTTACTAATTATAGGTATAGTGAGTTACAACTAACTATTTAGAAATTTAAGAATAGCTGCAAATTTGAACATTATGATTTTGTAAAAAAAAATTACCAAGTTTAAATTTTAGAAAGGAATACAATTTATGGGAAATTTAAATGTCGAATTTTTAGTCCAGTGTTTGACGGTAAAAATATGCTATTACTTCAGAATTCTTACGGACAAAACTAATTGACGTGAAATTTGGACAGTAAGTAGGGAATGGCTCAAGGAGCAAAACTTATATAGTGCCGATGTGTGTTTTTACCCTGAGGGTGCATGCCATCCCTTATCGGGGGCGGAAATTAGTACACTCAAAATAACCGCGGAAATCGAAAGAGGGATGAATTCTATAGAAAAAATGTTCCATGAAGTTTTTTCGATAAATCAATATTGTTTGAGTAATTCGTGATTCAAGTTTATGTTTGCCTCTCGAACAGTGAAGTCTAATAAAAATTAAATCCTATTGTGATAAAAAATTTACTATTTGTTTTGTTCTACAAATTACATTTAATATTTTTAATTTTTTTATATGATTTTTAATATGTTCCGAGGATTGTAGTAAGAGAATTCAATCCAGTTTCGAACTGATGAGCTTATGATTATGAAAAAATCAATCTTCTCATCAGGCCGCGGCGACTGGACTGATTATACCACAATTTACATTCTATATATACAGAATGTATTGTGCATTTAAGTACTAGCGAATCATACTAATGCAGATGAAATCTCTTCACGATATTCACAACACAGCTCTATTTCTGTGAAAGCAAATTTTTACTTTTTTCAATATTTTTGTTGAATGTTAATTAATTCATGTAATATCTAATACGCTACCGGTGATTAAAGGTCTAATCACCGGTAGCGTATTAGATATTACATGAATTAATTAACATTCAACAAAAATATTGAAAAAAGTAGAAATTTTCTTAGAACTCTTAGAACAGAAATAGAGCTAGCTGTGTTGTGAATATCGTGAAGAGGAAAATTGTAAGAGATTTTATCTGTATTAGTATGATTCGCTAGTACTTAAAAGCACAATACATTCTGTATATATAGAATGTAAATTGTGGTATAATCAGTCCAGTCGCCGCGGCCTGATGAGAAGATTGATTTTTTCATAATCATAAGCTCATCAGTTCGAAACTGGATTGAATTCTCTTACTACAATCCTCGGAACATATTAAAAATCATATATAAAAAATTTAAAAATTAAATAAATAGAATTCTGTCTATTAGTCGGTATCGTTGAATTATCGTTTGTAAATACTAATATACTTCTAGTGTTAATAAAAACACATTTAGAAAAGTGTAATCACCGGTAGCGGATTAGATATTACATGAATTAATTAATATTCAACAAAAATTGAAAAAGTAAAAATTTAATATTTGTCTAACGAGAAGTTAGTTGAATAAACTATATAAGTGAAAATTAGTGAAGTGCGTGATCGGTCCCCCATTATGGGGCTGAATATGGATGGGTCTGTGGATAGACAATCTGAACTTATTGGTGCACCTTATCATAAAAAATTAAAAAATGATAATAGAAGTGTATATAACGTTCCTACTAGTCAACGTTTTGAGTTATTTAACATAATGAGTGAATCTCAAATAAAAACAAAGGTTTCTAAGCCCAAACCAACTAAGTTACCACCTATAATGACGCCTGCGAATTCAGCTTTAATTCATAAATATATCGAAAGTAACGGGATTAAACAATATCACATCAAAAATTTAAAGATCGGTAGCAAAATTACTGTTGAAAAACTCGTTGACTTCCGCGATATCAGTTAAACATGTAAATGGAACTTCCGTTCGAATTACCGCATGTTATTGTCCAAAAACGAAAGGACCCACTTTTAAAAGCGAAATACAAAAATTGACTCAAAATCGAACAAACTACATTTTAGGGGGCGATTTTAATTGCCGACATCACATATGGAAATAGCTCTCAAAATTGCTCTATCGTGGCACCATTGGATCCGACCTTTGTTGGACCCAATTCTACTCTTAGTATTATTGGTTTCTTCTTAACAAACCAACCAGAACATATAATGGAAATTAAAAGTCTACCTGAACTGGTATCAGATCACCTCCCAGTCGTATGTGCTTACAATTTCAGTCTAGCTTATAAAAACCCAATTAACTGCCCATTTAATTACTCCGACGGTGATTGGACTAAATACAAACAGCATATAGAGGGGTCACTAAATTGTTCTGATCAAACCAATCCCTTGAACGCTTTTCCTGAAATTGACTCGATAATCGATTTATTTTTAGAGTCCATTAAAAATGCTAGAGACAACTCAATTCCTGTCACCCCATTGACTAACATAAATAAAATATATTTAACAGAAGATATACTGGCTCAAATCAAGCTCAGAAATTTTTTAAGGCGCACATGCCTTAGGACCAGAAGTAGAACTGTTAAAAGCTTTGTTAACATGCTAACCAGAGCAATAAAACATAAGATCTTAAACTTACTGAACAAATCCTGGCAAGCCCAGCTTATGGACCTTGAAAAGGGATCCAAAAAATATTGGAATACTGCTAAGTTTAATACCGCCACTGCAAATTTACGAAGGTGAAACCACACAGCGCTCGCAAATACCTTTCATTATGTTTATCAATCCACTCATAATTATGGGTCCATTCATGAATGTGATGTCAATATTAGCTGCCAACAATTAATAACTAACTATCATCCACAAGAATTTGAAGAAATTCGTTTAGAAGAGCTATGTGATATTATTAAAACCCTACGGCCGTATAAAGCATCTGTGATGGATGATATTCTTAACATTTTCTTAAAACAGTTGCCAGACTGTGGTGTTAAAACTCTCCTGCTAATTTTTAATAGTTGTTTAAAATTGTGTTATTTCCCAAATTCCTGGAAAATAGCAAAAGTTACTCCAATTCTCAAACCCAATAAGGAATCCAATAATCCTGAACACTATAGGCCTAAGCAAGGGTTTTGAGAAACTTATCAAAATTCGATTACAATCATTCATGGAAGATAACGAATTTCTTATAAATCAGCAATTTGGTTTCAGATCTAGGCATTCTGCGGTACATCAAGTGCACAGAATAGGGAAAATCGTATCAATAAAAAATACACAGGGCTGGCATAGTTAGGCCTCTATCGAGCTTTTGATACAGTATGGATCAACGGTCTTTCTTATCCACAAAGTGACAACGTGCAATTTTCCGAAATATCTAATTAAAGTTATAGATTCCTACTTAAAGAACAGGAAGTTTTATGTACAAATATACTACCTTTATCAACAAGTTCTCGGAATAACCACCGTGTGGCGCTCCCATCGTTCCGATTTGAGTTCGTTTTTTGTTAAGTTGGTACATCTGTTGTTGATATTCCCTCTAAATCTTAGCGTCATAGCTTGACATTTACAAAAGTTACCTAGTCAAGAGTACATCTATCTCTGTGTGTGTTGGCGATTATTTACAATTTTAGAAACTATTTACAATTTTAGACATGATTTGCGAAGCTGAATCCGATCCCGCAATCCAGACATCAGGCAAGTGAATGGCGTTCACCAAAAAAAAAACACGTCGTTTTCAGTCAAAAAAGAAGGCAATGCTCACGGTTTTCATGGATTACTACGGTGTAGTGCATCATGAATTTTTGCCAGAAGGCCAGACCGTAAACAAAGAATATTATTTGGGCGTTATGAGACGTTTGCGTGAAGCAATTCGCCAGAAAATCGCCAAGAGACCAGAATTGTGGGCAGAAAACTCGTGGATTTTTTTTGACGAAAAATGCAACAAATACCATCCAACAGCCACCGAATTCACCTTATTTGGCTCCCTGTGACTTCTTTCTGTTCAATCGAGTTAAAAAACCATTACGGGGAACGCGTTTCAGCAGCCGAGAGGAAATAATGGAAAAATCGCCAACACACACAGAGTAGATGTGCTCTTGACTAGGTAACCTTTGCAAATGTCAAGCTATGACGCTAAGATTTAGAGGGAATATCAACAACAGATGTACCAACTTAACAAAAAAACAGAACTCAAATCGGAACGATGGGAGCGCCACACGGTGGTTATTCCGATAACTTGTTGATCAAGGTAGTATAATGAAAAATCCAGTCTAATGAATATTCCTGCTGGTCTCCCGCAAGGTTCCGTATTAGCTCCTCTGTTATTTAACATATTTATTAATGATATTCCTAGATTTGAAGACTGCCAATTAGCTTTATTTGCTGATGATACTGCGATATACTACTTCAATGTTCTCGCCAATAACATAATATCTAAACTTAACGGCTATCTAAATGCACTTAACTCTTATTTCACAAATTGGAAACTAAACATAAATACTAGTAAATGTGAAAGCATTTACTTTACAAGATGTCGTGCACCAGAAAAAATTCCGCAGCTACCTTTAGTTCTTAATGGTGCTCAACTTCAATGGAAATCGGAAGTACGCTATCTAAGCCTAATTCTTGATCCAAAGTTGAGCTTTAGGAACCATCTGAACCATATTAAAGAAAAATGTAAAAAATTGTTAAAAGTTCTATATCCACTTCTAAATAAGAATAGTCAACTTAGCTTCAGAAATAAAATACTACTATATAAAGTAATGGTTTTCAGCGTTATTCTATATGGTTCACCCATATGGTCCAACGCAAAAAACACAAATAGAAATAAAATTCAGATTCTTCAAAACAAATTTCTGAAATTGATCCTAAAAGTTCCTATTCGATATAGAACGATAAGAGTTCATCGTGAAACCGATATGAGGTTTATAGAAGATTTAATTTATGAAGCTAGACAAAAGTATTATTGCCATCTGATATATAATGTAAATAACGAATTAATTAATAACGTAAATTAAAATTGAATGTTTAACTTTTGATTAGTTTAAGTATTTAGGTTAAGGTAGAATAGGATTTGTAGAATGAGATTTTTGAGTTTAAAGGGCTTGGGGAAGGTGGTCGCTCAATTGCGAACCTAAAAAGGTGATACATATCTCAATTTATTTTTATCTTAGAGAAATAAAAAAATATTTGATAAAATAAATGTGGCAATGATAAATAAATGAAATGAAAACTAAATTCTTTACCATGTCGTCTCAGCGAGGCATTTCGTTCGTTAAGGGTTAAATGTCGAATTTTTAGAAACTAAAGTTGCACCTTTTAAGTGAATGATTTACTTCAAAATCTTAAATATTTAAATTTTTTTAAAAATTAGAAAATTAAAAATTTTGATAATTTAGAAATTAAAAAATAAATTAGTACACACGAATATGATCTAAAAAAATTGAGAAATTTAGCCTTTCAAGAGTTCAAAATTATTTGGAAATTAATTTGGAAATTTAGGAACTTCAGGAAAATAGATTTAAACCATTATGAAATCAATCAGATCCTGTTAAGAAAAACAGATCTGAAATTCTAACGTTGATCCAAAATTGGTTATAATAATTTTCAAATTCGAATTTGAACAAAAATCGTTGTTTAATTAGTGAACATTTCGTTCTAGAATAGAAATAAATATATTTTTATTGAATTTTAAATAAAAACTAAATTTGATTAGAATTTATATTACACCTAGCTAAAGCTGAATGCTGCAAACACTATTTTAATGCAAAATTTAGTGGGTGGTTTAACTTCAGATAGTAAAAATACACTTGCGATATTAAAATAGGTACTGTACAAGTACACACATAAAAGTCTACTTTACCTACAAATGAATATATTTTATATTTTATAACAATCACGTAAAGCTATAAATAAAAATAAAAAAATATTTAATTGCGATTTCAACACACCTAAGTGATTAAAATACGATTAATTTGTGAATTTGATGAGATTAGTGAAAAACTTCGCGCACTTTATACGACTAATATAAAATAAAGAAATAATGTGACACTCCTTGTATAGTGATTATTGTAAGTACCATAAAATTTAATTGAATTCCAATTTATTATATTACCTATGAACGTAAAAAAGGTTTACTTGAAGAAAATTTAACAAGATAAATAAAGAAATATTCGCGTCAAATTACTGTTTTTGCGATCTTGTGTAATGATCACATAAAATTTAACAACTAAAAAAAAAGTGTGTTATTTTATCGATTTTGTACACCTTTCCAACTGGTGTGGATATACACATATCTGAAATGTTCTTATTTATTTTATATTTTTATGATCGATAGTTTCGAATAATTTTTAATATCCATGTTTTTATTTTTATTTTTTATTTAAGAACAACTTCTTAAATTTCGTAATGTAATTATGGTTTTTACCTTTCTAAAATTACCTTGAATACAATTTATACCATCATTTAATTTAATTTAAACCTAAATATTATTTTATATGCTACAATACAATAATAAATAATATTAATTAAAAATTATCTGTCCCGTATTAATCGAAATTCTAAATTTAGAATTTTTCCCATTTTTGTTGCACAGTCTTTTAGCAAAATAAATTTTTGTACGGTTTTTCTTTTAATAAAATCTTAATTGGGTTAAATGTTTAGAAATATGTATAATTTGTTTATTTTTTCTTTTTCAGCATTTTTCGCTGCTTTTTCAGTTTGGAATTTTATGTCATTTATAAAGAAAAATTGTAAAAAAAAAAAATATGCAAGGTAATCGAAAAAAGAATGTATGCTATATAGTCACATGGCAATAAACTATTTAGTACTACTAAAACATTCTCGCAACGATGCCAACAAATTTTGTTTGGAATTTTTATGTCTTTATACGTTTTATATGTGTGTGTGTGCGCCTTTATTATTTGATGATGGGGAAAAGGAAATTTATTATCAACCCGAATGGCGCATAAAATTATGTTGACACAAATGAAAATTTAATAGCGTGTCTATGGTGTTAATTATTGGTTAAAATATTTGAGTGTAATAAATATTGGTTTCCGTTTGGCATGCAGTCAAAATATGTAGACGAAATCTTATTATAGAGCGAAAAATTCTTTAAAGTTTATTTCATTCAACCAAATACTTTTTTTGAGGTGCGATCAAGTTTATAAGTCAGTCGCGATGCATGATTTCATCGATTTTTTTTTTTTTTTTAGCAAATTTAATATATAAATACGTTGTGTGGGCCTTAATTGAAAAAGACGAACGATAATATTAGTGTCAATGTTAAAAAGAGGATGGGCTAGCTAGCACGATATGATATCATTATTCTAATGCACATTTTATTAATAATTTTAGTGGCTATTTCTATAGGCAGTAAGATGTTGGTCACTCAGCGACCCCAGCTTACCTTGAATTTGATTTTCGTTATTTGGAACTAGGAACCGTGGGCTACTCAAATTTAGGTTTCTCATGTTTTCTGCATAAAGAATGGCTTTGAGTAATTATACTCTAACGCATAGATGCTCTCTCAAATTAATAGAAGAACGCCCGAAACTTCGTTTAAGATTGGAATACTTTTAGTGCATATAAAAATCACCAACATTTGGGCATTTTGCCGTTTATAGAATGAGTCGCCGCGGCCTGATTAGAAGATTGATTTTTTCATAATCAAAAGCTCATCAGTTCGAAACTGGATTGAATTATCTTACAATCTTCGGAACAACTTAAAATCATATAATTAAATAAATAGAATTCTGTCTATTAGTCGGTTTCGTTGAATTACTGTTCGTAAATACTAATATACTTTTCGTGTTAATCGAAACACACTTAAAATGGTCTAATCACCCGTAGCATATCAGATATTACATGACTTAATTAATATTCAACAAAAAATTAATAAAGTAAAAATTAGCGTACACAGAAATAAAGCCGTGTGAATATTGTGAAGAAGAAAAATTGTAAGATAATTCATCTGTATTAGTACGATTCGCTAGTACTTAACGCACAGCACATTCTGTATATATAGAATGTAAATTGTGGTATAATCAGTCCAGTCGCCGCGGCCTGATGAGGAGATTGAATTTTTCATAATCATAAGCTCATCAGTTCGAAACTGGATTGAATTCTCTTACAATCTTCGGAACATATTAAAATCATATGTTTATAGGATATTTTTGAAATGACGTTTAATTTTATTTTTAATGTAATAACACCAAAAGACCTCAATATAAATTAAATTAGTGGTTCAGACTAAGCGGAATGGAGGACTTCTCTATTGTATCAAGTGAATTTACCAAGACGAAGATTTTTAAAATTTTTTGATATTTTACTGTCATGAAGATCTATGCTTAGTTATTATTGACAAGTTTCACTTTTATTTTAATCGAAAAATGTTTGTAGGTTTTGAAAAACATGCAATAAATCGAAATGTTTTTTTTGAGGTTCCATTCTGTTGTTTCAGTAACAAATTCATCTTGCATATGGCTGACTATTTTATTAACCACACCAAGCATTAGATGTAGTTCTGGAGGAGGAATAATGTCAAGAATCTTTTCATCGTCATCAGCTGAAAAAACTGGAGGATTGATACAGCTTTTAAAATTTTTCGCATTTTTCATTATCGATCCGCCAGCGTTTCTCCAAGCTTCAAAATATGAGATTGAGTTTCCCACAGTTCGCCGAGGTCCGACGTGCTCCAAATTTGTGCTTTCACAAAGGCACCATGTACAAGGGTACGTCGATGAATGAGACATAATCCCTGTTAGAATATTGGCTAATTTGAGATCAGTCGCTATCGTACCAGAAAAATCCTAAATTTTCAATATTTTCCATATTTCTGACATGTTTTCATAATTCTCTTGAGCCGATTTCACAATAGCAAGAATAAAGATTTTCTTAACGCCTGAGTCAGCAAAAGCTTTAGCAAACACGCAATCATCATACTCATACTTTTGACGTTTTTTCTCCTGTTGACAAATTTCAGTTGAATCATCTTGAACAGATAGGCAGGTACACCTTCAAAAAACCAACGCCACCGTCAATTCCAAATTTTAAGTGCTGATTTCTAATATCCCGCTGTTTATCGATATGAGAAAGAAAATCTTCAAGAGTATGGCAGTAAACTATGGGACATTGGATTGGTGTGCTCATTCGAGCTTTGATGGCTACAAAATCTATTGTCTTAGCACAAAAGAAACTTTTTACCTGGCCATTCTTCTGTTCCAGGCTTTTTTTCAATCCTGGCTCAATTATCGACCGCTTTTTGGTAGCAACTCTCAAAGCGGTTGCTATATCAAGAGTAGTCTTTGTACTAAGATTAAATTTTGTTTTGATTTTCAGGAAATCGGCTGTGGATATATTCGAAGCTGGTTCCTCTTTATTTTTCTCGTGGAGATTTATGAATAATTTCATGGAGTTTCCTCCACGTGCCTGAGTAAGGGAGACCGTCGAATCTTTTTTGTTTACTTTGTCATCAATGTCATGTTGCTGAATTGCAATTTTACTGATTAATGCTGACGCCACTTGTTCCATTACTTTCTCCCCATTGTATTTATGTATATAATTGCATACATTATCAACTTGAGCAGTTTTGGTGCATTTATGAGGTTTTCCTCGTTTGGGATCGATAAAACATTTGGAACAACGTTTGATGCATTTCCCGTCAGCCGACTGTTTTTTGTTAAGAAGTTACATGGATATCATATTACTTCGAGCAATCTGGCACAAAGAGCACTGACAGGGATTTTGAGTCCTAGATCTCGTAGTTAAACTAACACTCAAAAACTTAGAATAATCAGTTAGCTCGACAGTCTTGGAGGGAACGATTCCTGGATCGGCACTGGGAAGTTGTCGGTAGACGTTCCGTTTGCATCCGGCACAAAGAACATTCGGCGGTTCTTCATACAAGATATTATCCACACGATGTTTCAGTAATTTTTCTAGATTCGATTGCAGCGAGGCTTCTATCTTGAATATGACATTATTCTTTTTTAAGCACAATAAACAAATTTTACTCCGGTTCTCTTCGTGTGAAAGTGCGCGGGCAACTTTTGGAGGATTAAAAATTTTCTACATTATGGAAAACTGAAATGAACTGATCGAAGAAGAAAAGTTTTCTGCTTTTCTTGTAACCTGCCTACTGCATTCTCTTCCTGAGACTTTTCATAAAACATAAGATATTTCACTTTTCAGACCAAAAAATCATTTTTTTGGTTCCAATTTTCGAATTTTGGCGCAAAAATGAAAACTGGTCGGTGGATGATTTCAAAAAAACTTTTACTTATTCATTAGACCTTAGGGAACATGATGCCATAAAAAAATAGAAGTGCAAACACTTTTGGGTTGAGCCGCGTTCAGACGAGCCGTGAGTCCACAACCAATTTTGGTTTCATTACTGCATGTCCTTCATTATCTTTTTTCGTGGTTTGCACTTTTTCCAGGTTATGTATAGTTGATAAGAGACAAATTTCTTTTCTGCCATGCCACTTCATAACCATAACTTTTTCCCTCTGAAATGCTAAATATTCTCCTTTTTTAGTTTTTTTTTGTTGAAAACTCTCGTGGCAAATCTTGAATAAGTATCAGTCTTTTTAGAGGTCAGGAAATCAGCTGGTTCTGGTTACGTGTAACAGTTGTCAGTGATAATACAATATCCCATATCTAATAAAAAGTCTGCTAATGATAATACAACCTGCGAAGTCATAGGCGTATCTTTATATTTTTGAGATATTATTGTTCCCTTTCCGGTATATATGGTCCGGTTCCGGTACCATCGTTGACTCGCAGAGCATATAAATTTTTATTCCAAAACGTGACCGTTTTAGAGGCATATACTGGACCCATCCCAATCGGCTGTTATACATGTCCTGTCCAAAACATCCTTTCGGCTGCTTTTCTAATTATTCCTTGAATAATACTGATACATAGAAAAATTTCCATCTCATTTATTGTTATAGGTGACAAGATATCGGAAGATTTCCATGCCTGTTGTTCTATATACCTAACGGTTAGATTCGAAGACCAATAAATTAACTACGTCATTATCAAAAAATAATTGAAAGTAATCCAAGACTTCAAAATTATAAACATTGAATGTACAACCTGGAACACCCAAAAATAGGAAACGTGGTGGAGGCGGATTCAAGACATATGTATTTATTCGTTGCCAGGTATTAGTTGTTTCTTCGAAGTCCGATTCTACATTACTATAATCACTTCCACTTTCAGATAAATTAGCATATTCAAATTCAGAATCTTCTAACTCAGACATTTTGACTATAAAAAATTTCTAAATAAATTTCTAAATATTCAAAAATAAAAAATAAATTCGTACCTAAGACAAAATATTCAACTTTATATCAATTTTTGCAAATTCTTTACTACAATTTTCAAACAACACTGAATATTTCAGAATACAAAATGTGACATAATAGCTCCTTGATAAACTATGGCACGCTATTTTTGATCATTTTTAACTCCCCTGACCCTTTCGTCACAAATTGTCGCAAAGCATTATACCCTCCTACAAAGCTTTTCGACATACTTTTATAGTCTTTAAATTTTCGGAAAATGTTTATGATTTATTAGAGTACAAAAATGTATTCAACACACACACACACACATATTTTATAACCACCCCACCCCACCCCTTCCCCACACCTCACCATCGAAACAGATCAACACGCTACCGAACCATTCTCCCCCCATAAGAGTATGACGTAGTTTATAAGAACTGAAATATTTAAATTAACAGAATATTTTGTACCCGTAACGTACACGGAGCTACACAATTTTGTCGCCCATCTATGTCATGGAGCTATGCGTTTAGTGGTTAATACCAAACCGTACAAATAAGCCAGGGCTTAATCGACAAGCAAATTCTCGTCTAATGCTCTTCAATTTCACAGTGAAATATTTAGTTATTGTAATCCATTCACATTTCAATTTTAAATGCTGTAGCATCTACTTTGAATGATATAGCGTTTTTTTGAAATTTCGAAAAAAATATCGAAACTCGTAATGCTTTTATATTCGACCACAGGTCTCTTAATTTTCTCTCGATGAAAGTCAAACAAACGATAAAAACTAAAACAAAGCTTTTCCTATATTAATTTCGAGTCACCAAGAGCTGCGCAAAAAAGTTCAAAATTAGTCTGCCGATTGTTGCAATCTTTTATTTTAATTCATGGAATTTTACCGTATTTTGGGGGAGTACAGGTACATTGCTAATGCTAATACCTTTTTAGAATAAGTAGAAAGTGGATTAGATAGAAGTTAATAAATAAGGTTAACTTAAGAATGAGCAAGGTAATAACGAAAATCAAGATTCAATTTTCAGAACTTGATTCGAAGTTTTTCGAAATTTGAATTATACAAAACTTAAGACTTTAATGTGAAGCAGAGTTGCGAATATACAAAATTAACTTGACACTTATGAGTTGAAAAATTTCGGCGTTTGAAATAATTGATTTTAATATCAGGACTAAAAGGTAGAATTTACTGAAATTCAGAATTTAATAAAATTTCACCTTGGAATTTGCCAAATTTCTTAATTTTTATATTATTAAAATTCAATATATCAGTATTTGTTAAAATAAATTAAATCCAGGCGCCACTGGTTTTCAATGAAAACTGTAGTATGTGACCCCAAAACTTATTATTAGTTAGAAAGAACCAGCCAAGCGAAATAATTTTAATGTATTACGTTTTGTTAAATCGTAGCTATTATCTTAAATTTTTTTTAGTCACAAATTTTAAAGTAATGTTTAATAAGGCACTCTTATGCCCGGTTTCACAAAAAAATGTCCAACCCTTAGTTAAATAATATTTCCTCCCTTTCATCTTTTATAAAACTACGTTTTGTTTCATAATACAAATTCTATGCAAGTTGATTATATTTTATTTTTACATAGAAATATTTAGCCTTCAGTTAAATATTTAGCTCGACGAAATTGGGCAGTTAAATATTTAGGTCTCCAGTTAAAATGTTCATGTAAAAAAAGAAATAAAATTAGAATGTGTTGAATTTGTGTTATGAAATAAATTGCAATTTAATAAAAGAAGAAAGAGAGGAAACATTATTTAACTAGAGATTACTTCTTTTTTTGTGAAATCGGGCATTAGAAATTTTAAAATTTTTCCAGTAATAATATTGAATTTCTGTATAAATAATTTTCTAAAATTGAAGATATTTTTGGAGTGGTAAGAATGGGATTTTTATAAAAGTGTTTGTAAATTCAGATTTTGTTCCACCTTCAATTTTGATAATCTGATAAGTTCAAGAATTAAACTCTGGACTTTTATCAAGCTTTAAGAAATCGTAAAATGGTTTTACAAAATTTTTCATTTTGCAAGATGCTTTCCTCTGAATATTTTAAGGCAGGTTTTAAATTTTATTAACTTTTCATATTTCCTGTTCGAAAAGTATTAATTAATTTGAATAGTACCTACCTAATAGTACCCTTGAAGGTTGCTGAAACACATGCATTAGATATCGTTGTTTCTTCCTGCTGTTTTACTATTATTTTGACTTGCACTAGCTGTAAACTGAACATTCAGAAGACCTGCCACAATGAAAATGGCCGCTTTTGAAGCCGTCAACTGGTGTCACATGTTGAGTAAAATCACTAGCTATTTTCTCAGTGTTTCCTTTTTACTGAAATTGTCGTAGCTAATACCTCTTACTTAATTCGTATATAATGTAACGTAAATCGCTATGTGGAAGAAACCTGTATATCACAATCCAGAATTGATTCTGCAATAAATGTGGAAATTAATAATTGGAATAGGATTTTGCAATTAAAAGCAAACTTGTACGGAGAAAGGAAAATATTCGATTCAATCTATACGATGGGTAGAATGAACTTTATGTCTCGGAATGAAGTGGATCTCTTTAGGAGCCATGACTTTTCTTTCTGAATCAGTATCTAGAATGTATAATGTAGTTATTAATGTTTTATTACGGCGATTATCGATTTTATTATTTTTGTGTATATTTTGTCATCTTAATAATTTATAAATAAAAAACAGCTAAGTTGATTTTTAAGTATATTTTATTGAAAAAACTTTTCCTTATAGTAACAATGTTTTTAAATTTATTATTAAAAAATTAATTTCGGAATTATTCCTTCATCATTTCTTTTTTTCACAACTATTTTAGGAATAGTTGTGAAAAAAAGAAATGATGAAGGAATAATTCCGAAATTAATTTTCTAATAATAAATTTAAAAACATTGTTACTATAAGGAAAAGTTTTTTTAATAAAATATACTTAAAAATCAACTTAGCTATTTTTTATCTATAAATTATTAATGTAGGTGTGATTTGGAATAATCACCTTCGTGTACATGTATGTATGCATAAAATGCCCAATATATTTATAATTTTTTAGTAAATTGTTATCCAAAAGCGACATTAAATTACTAGTTTAAAAGTAAATCCTTCGGCTTTGAAAATGTTGCTTGAATGATTTCGCATTATGTACATATGATCAAATGATGTTCTTATACTCAAGAATTTAATATCGTTGATTTTTTCAAAATGGTGTCTAAGTTAATCAAAATTCCAACAGGATACTAACTTACTATCGACTAGGCTAAAATACCCAAGTTCAGAAATTTGTTTTTTTTTTTTTTGAAGTTCTGTTAGGAAGATAACATTCTGAAAGTTGCAAGCGTACTAATAACCGGACACGTTTTTTTTCTAAATCAAAAACGTTAATTCGAGATGGTCATAACAGCACACTTTTCGTTTTAGTGACCAATTTACTTTTTGCTTATTTTTTTCCAAAGAAAACAAATATCAATTTAAAAGAAAAATGAATTTGAAACGCCCTTTAACATTAGACTTCTATATTTCGCGTGCTTGCATAATTTGGAATTATGATAAACAAGCTCTTCAATTGCTAAACAATCAATATTATCTCTGTAATAAAGTTTCAGTTAGAAATTTTTCTTGTCAATCCATAACTTTAAACTTTGGGTTATGTTTTCTGAGTATTTGCTGTTAGAGCGGTAAGTCTAGAAAAATATAGTGTATGGCGGACACGCGCAGCAGTATTGAAACTACTAACGATATTGTAGAGTTTCGGAATTAGAAACATTATTTTAAATCCTCATTCCCAATCTCGAATTTCATTATAATCGGTTAAGTAATATCATAGTTTCAACCTACTGCGCCATGTTCCAGAACTTCATACAAAAATCGTTTTAGAATCCCATTTTCAACGTACATGTCGAATTTTATCATAATTGGTTGAGCAATAGGCAAGTTCCATCATACCTGAAAAACCATTTTAGAATCCCATTTCCAACGCACGTGCTAAATTTCACCATAATCAGTTGAATAATAGGCAAGTTCCCCTATACTTGGTCATATTCAGGATCTTTATCCAAAAATAATTTTCGAATCCTATTGCCATCGTGGATGTCAAATTTCACTAAAATCCGTTAAGAAATAGATAAATACTATTCTAATTCACCATTCATATAATTTGCTAAATTTTCATTTTGAAATGTAAAAGGTTCAATTTAAGGTTTGACGTACCTATATATTAATAATGACCTTCTTGTCTTCAACGATATTATTGGGTAAAGTTTGGTTCAAATCGGTTAAGGCGTGTGGATTTGTTTAAATATCATACACATATGCTGTTATTTAAACAAACACTTACTTAGATTGATCAACTGCTCACTAAAAACTAATCCAACCCCAACTCTAGCCCAATTCAATCCGCAAACGGCCCCTAACTGAACCCTCAACCCAACCACAAACTCTCTTACAACTCAATCCTTAAACCTGCATATATAAAAATTGATCATCTGCTTGTATGTCTTAATCCAATCCCAACTCAACTTCAACTCAACCCGCAAATTAACCCTAATTTAACCTTCAACACAAAACCAAACTCAATGCTCAACTCATTGTTCAAAAAATATAAGGAACTGAAACCTCATGAGGTGGTCAAAACTTCAGTGTTGATTAATTCAACTTCCACATTAATCCCGTCTCATTTAATCAACATCCATCTCAATCGCAACATAATTCTAATCGCAATCACCAAATTAACCGCCAACCAAACCCTCAAATCAATCATCAAATCAACCCCAAATCAACTTTCAAATTAATCCTTAACCTAATTCCAAATAAACTCTTAGATAATCCTCCAACCGAACAACTCACTTAACCCCAATGCAGGCTAACTAACCCCTAACTCAACATCAATTCAATTTAGCTCGAACCAAATATCAAACCTCTACTCAACTCATACCATCATACCAACATACCATTATATCATCTTACAATCATCATCATACCATCATACCACCATACCATCATACCAAAATACCATCATACCATCATACCATCATACCATTATAATATTACCATCATCATACCACCATCAGCATTACCATCACCAGCACACAATTCTTATATACAAATCATCATACCATTATACCATCATAACATCATAACTTCACACCATCATACCGTCATCAAAAATCGACTCAATTATAGAAGTTTTTTAGAATCAAATTTCCATCACACATGTGAAATTTCATCACAATCGCTCATAATACTTTGCCATATTCCAGAAATTCATTTAAAAATCATTTTAGAATACAACGCAAAAAAAAATTATTTTAGAATCTGATTGAGCTTGATTTTGATTCATGCATTCGTCCTTTTTCAATAATTTGTTCTAAACCGCACGTTATTCAAATAAACGAAACCCCACAAACAAAACTCATTTTTAATGAACGGCAGTCACCGAAGATAATTTTACAAAATTGAACGAAATAAACTGTGCTAAAGAGTTTACTGAAGTATGGAAACCTTCGAAAAATTATAAACTTAAAAATTAAGAATTAATAATATTTAAAAATGGAATAGAAATCATCTCTGTATTGTCCCTCAAGGAAGCTAACATTACTTTAAAAGGTTAACGAAGCTTCGTCTGTTACTCAAAACAAAAAAAAAATAGGAAGTAGTTTTGCGTGCAAACTTGAGAAATAAATGAAAAATCCAAATAAATTTTTCATGGGGTTGGTGCAATTCGATTATTTCGAAAAGTGAGGTTTTTTTTATATATGATAGTAGTACAAAGTTATCTTTCTCGCAAATAACTTATAATATTGTTACGTGTTTGCCTTGTCAATTAAGGTTCGTATCACTGGATTGTGAATAATATAATATCAATTTAATTTATCACCAAAAATTATTACAAAACAGTTTATTAATAAAAATTCACAAAATCAATTTATATAAATTATTCTCAAATTTTTACTGTACACTTATAATTTTTATTTCCACAAAAACACTTTTTAAATTCCTTTTTAATCTTTACTCTATCGCGTTCCAAATTCTACTAATCCAATTCGACTTCGTTCGCCTTTTTATATACACAAACCAAACTTCTAGAAAGCTCATGACTTTTCCAGTTAGAATAGCGTAGAAACATTACGTAACAATTTTTATCATGGAAAATTCTATTTTAGTACAGTTAAACATTGAGTTATTAATTTCACTTCTTCTATTACACACTAGGTGTCACCGTCATAATATTATAATGTGACGGTGACACCTAGTGTGTAATAGAATAAGTTAAATGAATAGCTCAATGTTTACTGTACTAAAATGGAATTTTCCATGATAAAATTGTTACGTAATGTTTCTATGCTATTCTAACTGGAAAGGTCAACTGGACTTTCGAGAAGTTTTGTTTGTGTATATAAAAAGGCGAACAAGATCGAATTGAATTATTAGTATTTGGAACACGATAGAGTAAACTTGTAAGATTGTTAGTAATATTTGGTAAGCGACAGTGTGAAGATTAAAAAGTAATTAAAAAGTGATTTAAAAAGTGTTGTAGTGTTAAATAAAAATTATAAGTGAACAGTAAAATTTGAGAATAATTTATATAAAGTGATTTTGTGTTGTAATAAATTTTGTGAAATAAATAAATTCGTTGGAGATAAATTCAATTGATTTTGTATTATTCACAATCCAGTGATACGAACCTTGAGTGACAAGGCAAAAACGTAACAATAATATAAGGCGAATGAGAATAACTTTCCATAGTAAACTCTCGTACCAAGAACATTTTGCTAAGTATTAATGCGGACAAGTTATATAGATGGTATACCAAATATTTTAACCGA
This sequence comes from Tipula vernalis, assembly GCA_958295665.1. Taxonomy (NCBI): domain Eukaryota; kingdom Metazoa; phylum Arthropoda; class Insecta; order Diptera; family Tipulidae; genus Tipula; species Tipula vernalis. The sequence continues at coordinate 58,008,512 of OY282560.1, read as the reverse complement.
TATCAATAGATGGCACGTCAACCGATTTATTTATTGTTTTCAAATGTCATAATATGCCATATATGCCACTATAAGAGCCAACAATGAAAGCGTGCCACCAAATCTTTTTTTTTTTTTTAATTTATTAAATTTAATTAGGTTAGTAATTTACTATGGATTTCACCTAGTGAGAACATTTTAAATTGAGCTTGCTGATAATTTGACGTTCAAAATTGTTGATAAAAACAATTATTTATAAAAGCATAGTAAGACAATACATTACAATAATTACCTGACAGACAGCTAAGTTTACCTTCATCGCAAAATATTTACACACAAAAGCATCAATTGCCTTTTTTTGCCTCGAGAGGCGCGTAACTAGACTACGCGCTTATGATATTATAATTTATTTGGTTTGAATACTATCTACTACCATAATCAGAAAGGTCTGCATAATCAGCAATCCCTGACGTAAAACAATCGACAATTATTAATCGGAGCGTCAGGGATTCCATCTAGCGTATTTTTATGCTGGGCTAACGTAGGTGTTCCTAATTATGCAGACCTTTCTGATTATGTTGTCCGCTCTAGTAGATAGTATTCAAACCAAATATATTATAATACTATAAGTGACATCGCTATACTTTTCCATAGTAAACAAGCGGTCAAAGTTACAGAGAGTTTTATCGATTTTGTGGTTTTGTTTGATGCGTGAAAAATTAGCTCCTTTTAACATTTAGAGATATCAGGTTTAAGAACTTTGAATTTTTGGTATAATAAAAAATAAAATTAATTTTTTTCTACATTTTTGTTCCGATGCAAAAAAATTGTTTAAAAAAACGTGAAACTGCTATCTCTAGAAGCCAGCGTTTGACAACGATGATGCTTATAGATCAAACAGACATTGAGAAATAAGTTGCGATTTGATATTAAATTATGATTTTCATATTCGTAGGTGATTATTTTTGACAACTCAATTAGACTAATTTTGCCATAAATTCAACCGTCACATTTCTGCGTTGGACCAATTATATTTTTCCGCTAGAGGCGCATTATTTCATTTTAGAATTGTCAATAGTAATTTCATTCTCGAAGATAAATTTGAAAAGAATGCAACTGATAAATTGACACTTGCCTCAAATACAACGAAAGAAACTTTAGCAGCTAGATACGAGTAATTAGCTATTACCTTTCTAATTCGAATCAAATTAAAAATTGGCATTATTAAAGTGGAAATACCTCCAAAGGATGTTTTAGTAATGAGAAATGTTTTTTATCAACAATCTTAAATGTCAAATTATCGGCACGCACAGTTGAAAATTTTTCCGCTTGGTATTGGTATCAACCAGTGAGAAATGGCATTATCCGTGACTACTTCTTCAATCCGAGAGTAGTAAATTTATTGTGAAACTGGAGCACAACAAATAGTTTATGACACTCGGCCGAAAAGGTTTCCCGAACTCACACGGATTGCTGTACGTACTAATTGCGCTCATCCGTCCGATAGTTCGCTTATTTAGTCCGAAAAATATTTTCGGTATTTATCATAAATAATTATTTCATTGCTTTTTATTTATATACATATATTCACGAAAAAAATCTTAAGTTTATAATTTTTCGCCAGCTGTGCTTTAAGGCATTTTATTATGTGATAATTTTTCTTCCGTTAAGTGACAGATAAAGTTACAGAATCTGAACGAAAAATTGGTCCTTTTGGACGTGGCTTGGGTTTGTTGGGTTTGCTATAGATTTTTAAGTACGGTTTAATTTTTTTGGCCATAGTCTTTTACCAAGGAACAAAATAACTTAGTCTAAGCCACAACTATAATGCTGGATAAATTTTGTATTGCTAAAGAAACAACGGCAGCTAATTTAATCTTTCTTATAACGCTGGTTTTTTTTACATGAATTTAGCAGCAGTAAGTTAAGTATGGTGTAAGTTATTTAAGACACCGATGGCGATGCAGCTTATTCTTTCCGAAAAGTTATTTCCGACTATTTTTCCGGTTTGTAAAAGCTAATTCAAGGGGGCGCGGCGAATTCAAGTTAGTTCGTAAAATTTCAATTGATATTCGAATTTTCGAGAGTATTCATTATTTTTCAAGATTATTTGCGATCTGCAAGTTGCTTCGCGAAATTTTGTACTGTAGATATTCCGGATTATTCGAAATTTTTAAGTTTTTTCGAAAATCCTGGAGTTGTAGGTATACATTTTGTGTGTGAAATACTCGAAGTTATTCGAGTTTTTGAAGTTATTCGAGATTTTTTTTTTGCAATTTACAACTTTATATTTTAGGTTTATCGTTGCCACTTGCCAGTTGAGGCGCTACGCGTCGAAATGTTTGACGTAAAGTATTAATTACCTAATGTAAATTTTTCTGGTTTTTTTTTCGAAATTTTTTTAGACTGGTTATTTTTGAGCCATTAGAGGCTTTTAAATTATTTCACTCACAAACCAAACTAGCAATACTAAAATATTGGATTCCCTTTAACGTTTTTTTACCACTTTTAAACAAATCGGAATAAAGTCGCTATTTAAGAATCTATTGCAGAATTGGGGTTGGAATATTTTGATTCTTGATTAAACTTGTCGCAAGGTGGGATTTGAACCAATTGAAATAATTTCGGAATGACTTGACTGCAGCAAACTCTGACCAAACCATGAAAATGAGAACATGAGAAACTGTTTTCGTTTTAGGAAAATTTAAATCTCTGGCCTCATCTCAAAAAATTGCATAACAACTTTTCCACAATTTAGCAAACGCATCTTAGTGTTGTATGGCGAAACCGGCATTGAGGTACACGTATAAAAGCATCACATAAAATCAGATTTTGAACAACCCACGTTTTGAGAAGATTTTAACATTAATTGCAAGACCAATGCTTCACGTATAGTTGGATATAAAGTTTCCTCCGATTTCTCTACTTTAAAAATGTTTTCACCTAACGTTGCTCCTTTCAAATTATTAAGAAATTGCGAATTCGCAATTATGTTGAATTCAGCAGTACTTCCCCAAAAGATTATTAACAACTCTGATCAATATAATTAATATCTGTGAATACATCAAAACCCAGAGGAACAACTCAATGTTTTGCAGTGTTTCTCTTATCTTTTAATTTTTTAATTATTTTGCTAGCATTGTTCTGGAGATTTAAACAATTTACTATTTGTTCCGCGGAACGGACAAAACAGACTAAGGGGCCGATCTGCCCCTTGGGACTAATTTACCAGCGCCTGAGTTAAGCTAATAAAAATGAGAGGACTTACTTTCCGCAAAGTCCTGGTTTGTATCTTAATTACATTTTATTGAAAACTGGCAAGTGGGGTCAAAGAACCCCCCACTGTTTTCTCGGTCCATTTAAAAAAACAAAATTATAGTAATAGTAATATGTAGACAATGGGGTGTTTGTTACAACCAATGGGGTGTTTGTTACCGTGACTTCAGTGTTAAGCACTGCTAACTTAAATTCTGATTAACATGCCTTAAGAGATCTTAGGTACATAGTTTTGTGTAAACCGATACGGATCAATAAAATAAGAAACTTTCTGTGCGATTTTTTTTTATTTGTAATTAACTAAAAGCATTTCCAATCTCGATTTCGTCACACACCGCACTCCATCTTCTAATACACAATTTATACACTTTATATAATTAAGCTTAATTAAACGACGTACGTCGGAAAAAATAAATAATTAACGTACACATTACACATGTTGACGTAACCTCACATCATTATTTAATTGTTTCGCGTTCATTGCAAAATATTTTTTTTTGTTTTTCTTATGTTGTGTATGTAGATTTTTGCTTATCAATTTTTTGAGATGAATTGAAATTTAAAAGAAAGAATACATTAAATTACATGTTTTTATGTTTTATGGCAATATTTTATATTTATGAGGAAATTACATTTTTTTTTTCTTTCGTTGTTGTTTCGAGAAAGATTTGCATAAATGTTTCGCTTTAAATTTTATTATTGTTTTATTATTATTTTGAGAATACATAATTAAATATTTTAAATAAATGTTGAGAAATGTTAATGTATTGAAAGCATTTTTTTTCTAAATGTCAATTTTTTTTTTTTTTATATTTTTCAGCAAGCAAAAACCACCACACCGCGCTTGGAAATCATAATCAAAACATCATCGGTTCAACATGGATACAAAAAAAGTTTTTTCAATTTTAACACATTGAGAAGAAAATGATCGACGTGTAAATACGATTGTATATAGTCGAGAGTTTTAGTGTGAGTTTGGGCGTGTTTTTGTGTAAATAATAATTGATAACAAGTGTTAGCGATAGGGCGGCGCAGTGGGATCGTATATTTGTCATTCGAGTTCTTCTGCGAAGAAGGATAAAACGACATTCAAAATTGAGAAAATCATAGAAAACAGTAAAATTATAATGGGGACAAAGTCTCCGGGTGGGCCGCAACGATGCCGGCTCATATTACAACATTGCCTGGCGATACAGCTGTGCAAACCGGGACATACGCCCGATGATTTTTGGATGTACGATTCGGGATACATGATTTTTCAGGTAAGCCAAATTAATTTTTTTTTTTTACATTATATTTGTAAATAAAATATTAAAGTTCAACGACCGAATTATGTTTTTTTCGAATTTGGCGTAGAACCAAACATTCTCATAAATAGCAAGCAATTGACCTGATTTGGTTCCCAACAATTATTTTAATTTATGTATGGCAAGGATATTTTGTATTTCTTCGCCGATATACTAAAATTTAATCTCCAGACTAAGCATAAATACCAATAAAACTAAAACGTTTTTCTTTTCAGTCGAACAATTTTATCGAAATAAACAGATTTAAAAACTTTGTTATTTATTTTACTGCGGAACTAACTTTAATAATACTTATCCGATAGTTTGTTTTGTAAGCGTCATAAAAAATTGTTACAATTTAGGCGACAACCTGGCTAGACATAATATAGCACAGTATCACAGATTATGAGTCAATAAAAAAATACGTCAACTGTTTATTAATAACAGCTAAGACATGACAAACAATCATCATTTAATGAATGTTCACATGATGATGATGTAATGATTTCCTTTTCATTTCTTGTTCTGTTTGTTTATAGTTCAATGAAATGTCTTCGCGCGCAAAGAATTTCATTCTTTGTGATGTGCAACCATTCATTAAAAAAAGTTTATAAGAAAAATAACAATAACAACAAAATATTTTCTTACCTTGGTTGCAGAATTATTTTATTGTTGTTGTTGTACAATTTCCGCATAAGATTAATATCCCAAAATAAAATATTGTACGATGAATATAAGAAATTAACGGTATTAGAATATTCTTACGATGTATTATTATACCTTCGCATCATGATTGTTTTGTCTTATATAATGATTTTTAACGCACTGCATTGGGAAGGTTCATAAAACTTAATGTTATTGACTTAGATTTGGTGTTGTCTGAGTAATTTGTATATTTCATATGTTTATGAAAGTACAGGTGGAACGGGTATAATTTTTATATGAGGTAATGAAATTTTTAATAGAAATTTGGCGGATATTTAAAGCTCTTTGGAAGATCGATTTGAGAAAGTCGGCACTCATATTAAGGATTTTTTACAGAATGGAATTCTCTAGAATCAAAATCATGGTTTTCGAAATTTTGGTCATCAACAGGACATAATTATGTAGATTGTTCTGTATCTTTTGGAGATGATTTCAATAAAGCATAAGCAGGCATTATATTTAGCATTTAGTTCCAACATTAATTATTTTATTTCTCCAAACTATTATTCGTTTATGACCAGTTTTAAAGAAATTATGTCATTTTTCAACAATTTGACGGTTCAGAAAGCGTTATTTTGGTTGGATGGTACATTTCAAATCGGTCCCAATTTTTTTAATTAGAACAGCTCAAAACGTCACATACACTCTCTTTCGGCAATTTATATGCAATTTATAAAACGTTTTTTGGGAATTTAAATATCGGTTAACTAAAGTATTCATTTACTGGTATTTACTCAATTAAGCAAAATTTCAAACTTCAATAAAAGGACTTTAAAAGTGTCAGAATTAGAACTTATTATAAAGGTTTTTCAAAAGTTAGTATTTGGTTAATTTTATTTGCAAAGAAAAAATTGAAAATCAATCAACAAATCTAGTTTAACCATAACTGCTGTAAAATTTGATTTAGAGGTAATGTGCTACACTCAAAACGCGACTAAAATTTTGCTCACTTGAGGCGTGTTTCATTTAAAATTGTTTTACTGAAATTCAAAAACAATTTATGGGTGTTAAATAAGTTCTATAGCAAAATATCTTAAGTATAAATCACATCGCTGAGATCCTGAAAATTTAGTAGAAAATATTCTTAATTTGATGATTATGGCGTCAGTACATAATTAGATATATTATACCAACTTTGACCTGGTAGCTAGCTGTGATGTGCCATGTGTGATTTTGAGTTGAACCAAACTATTTAATTATTTCGATCAAAAATAATTGAATCAAATTTAAATAAACCGTAATTAAAATTTGATGCAATTGGGCTTTAAATTCCAAAAAAAAAAAAAAAATTAAAAAATTTAATTACGGTCAAAAATGGATTTTCTATTTAAATTCAACTAAAATATTTACAAAATTACAACAAAATTATTGAATTCTGAAGAAAAAGTATTTCAAAATATTTTTAAGCCTTTTTCTAACAGACTGAAAAATTCTGTAAACTTTTCTGATGTTTCCACCAATTAGTAAATGCCTTTCGATATTATAAAATTTCACAATAATGCAGACAGTTATAGAAACTCTTAACGTTAAGCAGAAACCGCAGCCTGTTCACATCCTACTTTGGGTTTTCATCCACTCGTGAGCGTTTCAAGCTTAAAATTTAGAATGTTTGTGAATAATTGTCAACGTTCCTCAACTTACACAATATACAACCTTCTTAAAATGTTGTATTTTTATTTTTATTTTTTTATAAATTTTGCTTATTATGGCACTGTTTCCTAGATTGAATCAATAATTGCACCGTTATTTTTGGGGTTTCTCAATATTATACATGTTCTGCTATCACCCTTGTATCTTACGCTTCGTCAATCAAATATCACTATTTTAACCAAGCTAACAAAAACGCCTTTAGTCCCATTGTTTGCTATTCGCATCTCCTGTGCTACATTATGTCGTTGATCTGATAAAATTAAAATTGGCCATCGAGGTGTTCCTAAACTGTCCTAACTACCTTCTAAGCATTTATCATCATTCCAACTGGTAACATTCGATAAAGAGGGATCAAACGAAGCTCCACAATATTTTTTCAAGAAAATGTCGTTCCTCAAAGTAACTCATAAAATGATGTAAGAGCTTGTGGTGTTCAAAGAATTGCACCGTGTGAATGTAGAGGCACAGAAAAACTTTTTTAAAGAAATTACTGTATTTGAGGGAAAAGCATAATTAAATTACAATATTGTTGGTGACCTTGAAATGGCCTGCCAAGGTCAATATAAGGTCAGAACCAATTTTTACGTAAATTTATTCGATTCAACATCTGTACAAATTGTCTTCAATATCTAAGAAATAATCAATTGTCTACATGATTCTTGACATCGACATGTCGATAATCTCAAAACAGGCGTTAAACGCACAGCTCTTATGTCGCCAGTTGTAAGATCGTTGTATTTTAAACTGGTCTCATAGTCGCTAGTAAGACAATAAACAATTAAATTGCAACCTGACTTTGAATTGCTTCCCAGTAAACACAATATAAAAATACCATCACAACAACATTTCACCTACTTAGAAAACAATTAGAAAGCCAAACTGCTCCATAAAAACTCGTCAATAATTATATCCGTATTTTTAGAAAAATTTAAAACAAAACCCCACTGAGGAATCGCGATCAAATTAAAATCAGTTTTCAGAGTCAAATGTTATACGATTCGAAATTCACACCTTCCAATTAAAATTTCTCATAACACCGCTTACAAATAGACATGCACACCATGTGTGGTATTTTTTTAATTTGTGCAAAAAACAAAACCGATTCTATCGACTTTCATCTTTATAAGCTAATCTTGCAAGGTATACAAAATAATCTGTGTTACTGTCAAAATTATAGGTATAAAAAATTGGGCATATGTTTGATATGAATTTATAATTTTTTTTTGTAAACCGCGTGAATTTTGTAAACTAAAAAATTAATTTAATCAGCAATCATGATGATTCCGCAAAATTCAAATACTTTTTGTGTAATAGACATGCAAATATTTTATGCGGTTGGTATTATTAAGATCACTTAACACAAATTAATTTTCTTGAAAGTTTTAATTAAATAATGAGTGTGTATGTGCTAGGGTGGCAAGCAACAAGTAAACCAATCGATATTATGTCAATATTGAAATACATCGATTTATTATTTATTTTATTTTTCCACGAACTTATAAACTCGAGCCACGCATAAATTGTTTTAATTAAATTAAATATACGTGTAGTCAAGGTCGTACAAATTGCATTTAATTGAAATATGATGATGGGTATACATATATTTATATAGTACGCGAATTATAATATTAATTATAAATATAAAAAAAAATTGTTTTGTTGTTGTGTGCTTGTAATTTGTAATTTAATTACAGGTGATTTAGCATTTTATATGATTAGCATCGCGTTATTGATTCACGCCAAATTATATTTAAATTACAATGTAAATAGAAACTCCCGTATATCTGTGTAATCGTAGGTAGAGTGCCATTAATATTCTTATTGAGATTGCTAAGTATTTCCGACATTGATTCATTTCAAGTTGAAATTTCCAACCATTTGTCGTGTCCTACTTCTATCAATTTATTGTTTTGTATTTTTTGTGTTCGATTTCAGGGCAAAAACGAATAATTTGTTGAGGTAAACCAAGTTCAAATTTTGTATAATAATCTCCCATCAACATAAACATAAATATTATTAGAGTATGAAGAAACGTCGTCAAGATTAATTTTTCATAATATACACTAAGAAGAACCGGAAGATAAACAAAAGAAAAATATCTTAAGAACTATTTTCATATAATCAAAACAATAATATACCGGTGGGTAAATATATACGAGCTTAAAATGAAAGTCATGGCCATTTGATGATTAACATACAAATCAAATAAAAAAATTCGTGAACATTTTTATAGATTCGTTGGATAGACGCAAAAATGTATATACAAGTACCAATTATTGTTATATTAATCAGCACACACAGTTTTTTATGTGCGGCAAATTCCAATAGTATATTAACTGTGGTGTTTAAAGAAATTTAAATGATTCGCGAAATTATCAAAATATTTACGTAATTGCGACATTGATTTTTCGCTAAATTTTATTTTTTGGATGAAGTATAATTTGCATATACAAATTTTGTTGTTGTTATGACTTGAGTGCCTCGATGTGAATTTGTGCAACAAAAAAAATTATTTGTGAATGTGTTTGTTTATCGCAATTATAAATAAAACATAAATTATTTGTAATTTATTTATTTGTATAAATTGCAACTGTCATATGGGGTTTTAGTGCAGTGAACATGTTTCAATATAAAATATGGTAATTTATGGGTAATATGTTGTACAATAAATACCAAGTTAATAATCTATGGATAAGGTTTGGTGGTGATTACAAAATGTTTGTTTACTGGTATATGCGTAATTTTGACCGTGAGAATGAGTGTGGACAACTTTGCTTTAAATCAATTTCCAGAACAAGGAAAAATCAAATAGAAATTACATAGATGGTCATAGCCTGTCTGTATGTTTGTTAATAAACTTAAGAGCAATTGAACCGATTGTCTGTTTCCATCTAGGGTTATTTGTACCAGACGGTTTTAATGTATAAAAGACATAACATTATGTTGAAAACAGAAACATTTATTTACCAAAAAATAAAATCAGTTAACCTACTTACATTTTACATTTTCAGGTAACCAGCGATCAGAGCCTAATTTTTTGTTCAAAGTATTGCTGTAAGATTTTACAAATAATAATATGAGGAGTTTCTTTAGTTTAAATTAAATCATTGAGCTTAAAATATATTCTGAAAATATCACATTAATCACGTATTTGAAAAAGCCAAAGCAAACGGGCTTGTTTTCAGCTGTGATTCGAATTAAAGACATTTTACTTTATCACAGCAAGATATTGCTCTAAAATACAAAATTATTCATATACTATATGACATATTGTAATAAGTTTTTGAAAGATTTGGACCAAGTAATACAACATTGCCTGGCAACAAATGATACAACTGTGTATTAAAAGGAATTGTTTGCCGTTAATAACGTAATTTGGGGTCAGAATTGTTATTTATAATTGCCAAATTGGAATATTCACATGGGAGTGTTTTAATTTATGATAGACTCATAAATGCCCTATCACTTCATACTTTTACTGCGGCTATTTAGCCTTAATGTTGGAGTATGCAGAAAGATGTTTATGCCGGCCCTTTTCAGTTTATATTTATCAAAGCTTGGAGTTAACAAGCAAATAAAGAATTCTAAAGTACATACCAATCAAAATTAGCTACGACGAAATTCCCCGTGGAATATTTTTAAAATTCAAAGAAATTTGAGAATCTGAATCAGAACAAATTAAATTTTAGGTAAGTTTAAAAGTAGATGTACGAGTATAACAAGAAAGAATCGAATTTTGAATTTCGATTTTCTAAAATGTTCCAATCTCTATGAATGTCAGATTTTGAAAAAAAAACTAAAAGTAGCGGTTTGGGGGCGGCAGCCCCCATCCTCTAAGGTATAAAACGAATTAAAATAATATTTTAAAATTTTTTTGCACTAAATACCACTGTAAAGCTACGATGAAAATCCGACATACTACCCTAATTTATACACGCCCAAGGCGGTCCTAGTAAACTCAATGAATTTGACTCAAAGCTCGGACGACAATCGTATTTGATCAATACATCTAGAATAAATACTTGAAATCAGACCCTTTCAAACCGGATAACTGTTTACATCAACTTTCGGTATGGCTTTCACGTTTTTCTCATCTTTAGGAAAAGAAAGAAGTCGCAGGGGACCATGTCCGGTGAATATGGAGACTAAGGCTTCGTATCTGTGCGTATCTGTGTTGCTTTAACCTAGAAATTCACGAACATTCAGTCAAGGGAAAGCCGGTGCATTATCGTGGTGCGATTAGTGATTCGGCAATTTCGTTTGTTTATCGATAACTGTGAATCATTGTTGTCCAACGCGTTCTTAACCTTCAAATTCTTATCATCTCGGACAAAAGCAACATTCGGTGTTACCAAAAAGTTTTATTTTTTCCACAAGTAAAAAAATCGTCGAGCACTCCAAAACAAGGGTTACTTTTTCGACAGCCGACAATAAACTAAGCATCTAGTAAGCCTACAAGATACGTCGGTGGCAAATGTACCAACACAACCAAAAAATTGTGACAATTGGGCTTTTGCAGCCCGCAAAAATCAAAAGTCGCGTGTATCTTTTTAGAAGTAGCAAGCAACCGTTATCTTAATTCATTCAGCAAAGTACTTTTACAAGCTGCTTTCTAACCAGTATTAAAGCATATAAGAGCATATGGTTCAGGACCAATTAGTTTCAATCACCAAACGATTGTGAGTATAGAAATTTTCATAGAGCGGTGCTTAACGCTCATTATAGTACGATATAAGACGAAAGGTCTATCTTGACCCGTGGAAAGGTCTATTTCGGAAAGGACCATTGGAACACGAGGTACAAATACTATCGAAGCCACCTGTAATACCATGTATGTATCCCACATACGTATCGTAAACGTAATTATGGAAACCATTGTAAGTCTTGATATATATTGTTCTGAGTATTTTCTTGCAAACAATATTGTGCACAGGTGTGAATAAATAGTGTCAAATCAAGGGGTGGCATACTGATCGCTGTTCATTCATCTATTGTAAATGTGGCTCTTGAGAGAGATCCAACAATAGAACTTGTATGTACTAAGGTGAATATCTTCAAGAATTTGTTTTCAATTATTGGTCTAAACATTCGACCGAGGCCGTCACCTGAAGTGTATATGACTGTATACATTTGTCTGTTTGTATAATAAGATTTCCAAACTATATTTTGGCGTATGGTCTTGTTTAGATAAATAATATCCACAACTATAATGAAACATTTGTGGATTAATTTTTCGCAAATTCAGCTAATCTAGGTATGATAAATGTGGCACCAATTCCGTACATGTCAAACCAAACATGTCAGAATTTTTCAATTAATTTTTTTGATTTTAGGCGTGCTGATAATGATGACCTGATTTCTTATTTCACCGAGATTTATGTTCTTCGTTGGTGGACATTAACCATGACGTGCAATTATTCTGTGACATTTTATTTATTGGCTTCGACAGCTTTGTCCCTATTTCTGTTGAAAAGGATATATCTTAACAATCCTTTGTGGATTAACAATGATCTAATAAATTTTCGAAACCGCAAAAAAAAAATAACATCGAAGGTGGAAATTCTTTAAGAGTGCTCACGATAGTTCGATAGTTTACATTGTACTACAAATCATCCTGGAATTTCGTTAACACCAAAAGGAAAACTTTTTGATTTCCGTCAACAATGTCGTAATGTCGAGGATGGATGGGGCCCAGATCATTTTTAAAAGGCGTTTTTCCGGTTGTCTGGAAATCGTCTCATATTGTCCCGCTATTTAAACCAGGCAATAGGAGTGAAGTATCTAACTAAAGGGGTATTTCATTATTGTCAGCAGTTCCTAACTTAATTGAGTCGATAATATAAGGTATGTATTATGTTTTTCGGTTTTAAGTCGCTTATTTGTTTTTTTTTTGAGGATTTCCTTCTGTATCAAACATAGTAGAATTCACGAAATGTGCAACAGTGGAGATTAAAGGCAATGCTATTTATACCAACTTCAGTTAGGCGTTTGAATCAAATAAAATTACTTGGTAATCGTTTTCGTTCGACGTATTCGGCCCTTTGACATTCGGCCCTTTGACATTCGGCCCTTTGACATTCGGCCCTTCGACCCATTCGGCTCTTCGACACATTCAGCCCTTCGACACATTCGGCCCTTTGATATCATTCCAATATTACGAATAATAATTTGACACGTGGAAATGAAATAGAGGAGCTTGAAGTTACATTTGCATCTTCCTTATCATTTAGCGAAGTCGAACCGATTACCGTGGTGCGAAAATATTAGCAATCTACTTCCATATGTTGAAAGATGTAAATCATTGAAAATTTTTATTCTTGAAATTCGTCAACAGTATGGTTCTTAACCGTTTATACAACACAATTAATTTCTAGCAAAACTAGTTAATACAGAGAGACATTTTGTCACAAGTTCTAGAGGTTTAGTTTCATATGACCTGCCAATTCGGTGGGCATTCTGCATGTTACGTCGTGACAGATAAACAATCATCAACAAAAATTTATTTATGACCATTTTACAAACATTAAAAAATGTAGGCGACATACTAATAGCCCCAAAACATTTGGAGGTCAGAAAATGGATATGTATCTAGTGCATCCGAAGACCAGCTTAACACTATGTTAATGTTCACCTAGAATAAACATTATAAATCCGTCGTAGAATGCACAATGCTAGAACGTTGCTGATTCCATCAGAACATTTGCCGTAATGATGTCTGTATGCTCCTATGTTATAAGCTTGATAAGATTTTCAACATGGAAAAAGTCGCGCCTGCCCATAACAATGCCGTAAAACAAACGAATTGCTCTCCTCCAGGCACATTCTGAATATTATTTGCTCATTTTAAAGATAAAGATTTTTTCTTATGTTATCAGCTGGCCAAACAACTTTGAATTCGAACAAATTCTGCTAAAAAAAAAAACAGAAAAAATCGCGGTAACACACAACTTTCTGTATAACAAAATCGCCGACAAAATTTAAAGACAGCTTGGCGCAAAGCATGTAGACTCGGTTTGTAGCTTGGGCTTAAAAATTTGAAATTCTTTGGTTTTATTTTAAATTTGTTATTTTGGAATGAAAAATTAAAATGTATTCACATTATCAAACGTATAGTCATCAATAGTATATTCACACAACAAAGATCGACGACATTTTCTTGAAAAAAATTGTAGAACTTCGTTTGATAGCGGTGATAACTGCTTAGAAGGTGGTTAGAACAGCTTAGGAACACACTATAGCATTAGTCATCAGTATCTATCAAATGCTTCACAGCTTATGCAGCATCGATTGGTTTTAATTATTATACAAAAATGTATTTTATTTATTTTAATTTAATTAAGTTTGATTTCGATAACCAGTTTGATATTTATAGGGGAAATTCGCCTGACTGTTTTCTTTCCACCAACACTAATACATAACTAACTTTTTGTTGTTTTGCTGTTTTGCTAATTTTAGGACATGTTAGTACAAACTTCATGCGCATGCCCATTACAGGTCATTTTTAAAATACTCGTTTAAAATACAACGATCTTACAACTGGCGACATAAGAGCTGTGCACAAAACAAATGTTTCAGGAAAAGGTATTACTAAATTATTTTGGATGACCCTCTAATGAATTATTATAGGTTCAAATTCAAAATATCTATGTATTTCAATTGTTTACGTAAAAATTGGTTCTCACCTTATATTGACCTTAGCAGGCCATTTCAAGGTCACCAAGAATATTGTAATTTAATTCAAAAAGTTTTTCTGTGCCTCTTCATACACACGGTGCAATTCTTTGAACACCACAAGCTCTTACATCATTTTATGAGTTACTTTGAGCAATCCCTCTTTAACAAATGTTACCAGTTGGAATGATGATAAATGCTTAGAAGGTAGTTAGGACAGCTTAGGAACACACTATAGCATTAGTCATCAGTATCTATAAAATGCTTGACAGCTTAGGCAGCGTCGATTGGTTTTAATTATTATACATAAATGTATTTTATTTATTTTAATTTAATTAAGTTTGATTTCGATAAACAGTTTGATATTTATTTAGTTTTAACTTTATTTAGTTTAATTTTTTATAAAAAATTAAAGGGGAAATTCGCCTGACTGTTTTCTTTCCACCAACACTAACACATAACTAATTTTTTGTTGTGGTTTTTACTAATTTTAGGACAGGTTAGCACAAACTTCATTCGCATGCCCATTACAGGTCATCTTTACAGACTAAAGTCTTTGCACCTAAAATGTGTATGACAAACTTATTTGGAACTTGAATACCTTTTTGAATGGGGTTTGGTAACTGGGAAGCCTAAAGAAAACAAACGTTATTCGAAATAATATTGTTTCATCGTGAGGAATGTGCTACATGACTTCCTGCAAATAGGAAATGGTTAGCATTATGGAGCAAACTTGCAACTTGTATTCTTAAGAATTGTTGCGACCTACGACTCGTGACTCTCGACTTGTGACTTTCGAGTTGTGACTTGTGATTGGTGACATGCCTGAGATTTTCAATCTCATCGTGGTTATTGTTTCGACGTCAAAATCATATCGACTGGAAAAAATTAGTATTGTGATTGTTGATATAAAAAGACGTTTGTCGAAAAAACATCATTCATTCAGGATGAAGAAATTAAAAAAATCACGTATTTAAAACAAATACACAATATTTATAATTAACTAACTAAAAACAATCAAATTTTGTCGATTTTCATTTTAATTAGAATATTAATAAAAAAATGTAAACAATAACTCGATTAATTGTTTTATAATGTAACGTTTCGACGCCCTT
The DNA here is from genome assembly GCA_958295665.1 of Tipula vernalis. NCBI lineage: Eukaryota > Metazoa > Arthropoda > Insecta > Diptera > Tipulidae > Tipula > Tipula vernalis. The sequence continues at coordinate 57,992,830 of OY282560.1, read as the reverse complement.
ATTCAATGCCAAATTAAAACGATACGCCAAGGCAAAGTCGTGTCAGTTGCAAATCTTAGAAAATGATGTTTAAGTGACTTGTGGCGTGCGATTTGCAACATGCGAGTTACGAATTTGTATTTTAGACAATGAGAGTACCCTTTGAATGCAACTTGCAAGTTGCAACTTGTGTCTTTTGCAATACACGATTTACTGGTCCAAATACTCGATGCCAATATTTTGATCGATGCCTCAATATTTTTAATTGGCAGATCTATTCATGAAATGGAAAAATTTAATTTTTGTCTTGATCTGATTTATCGTTTTTATTTGCTTGCTTGCCAAATATTCAGAATTTTACAGACGTTTTAAAATATCCGCAATTATTACTTAAATTCCGAATTAATTTTAATTAAATTAAAAATTTAATTAATTAATTAAATTGTGTAAGCAATCGAGTTCGAGCCATATTTACCGATTTTCAATTAATGAATTGCTCAATTGTCGAGTATGTGTCCAACTATGCACTAATTAGAGCATTCGACTGACCTGTGACTCGCGAGTTACTTGGTATTTGACGTGATGAGTCACTTCCGACGAAAGATCAAAAATCAATTTTACAAATGATGGTAATGAATTACTGGCTGCATTAGTAATTGCAATATATTCGCAGGTGCTGTATTTGTTATTGCGCCCACAGACTATGACCTACAATAGTTTTAAAACTTAGATTGGTTTATATTAAATTATACGCCTACTCGTCGAACTTAAAACCACATTAAGGATTTTCCATCTCAATAAATCTTAAAAGTTTTCCATCCCCGAATTTCCGCGTTGCATTATAATACATTTAAAGACGCATAAAACAAAATACGACTCGCATTTATTTCGTATAAAATTATCACAAACCTATTATCCATTTCCTGGAGCAATCCCCAACCCTCATTCTGCGGATCTTAAGATTTTCATTTAAAATCTAATAATATTTAACTTTATGATAACATCAGCAACATTTTGTTTTCCACCACCCAAAAGTCAAGCGCACACATATCTCAAAAATGTAAAACCAGATCATGCCGATAAAAATCTGTTTTATTTTATCCCCGAATTTTTTCTGATTTTCAAATACTCCCCACCCTTTTCAATCTTGGATTTGTATTTATGATTATTTTTATGACTATTTCTATTATTGTGATTATAGAGTCGAGAAAGAAGTTTCTATATGTATTCGTAATGTACAGTTTAGATTCCATTTTCATTTTTAAATGAAATAGCCACAGGGGGAAATTTAACAGAACACGGAAAACAAAATCTGACACAGTTGTTGTAATGTAGTGTATGTGTTGAATGAATTTTTATGTGAGAAAAAAATGTTTTTCCTTCGTTTTTTTTGTCTTCTTGTATATGGATTGGGGTGGAAAAATAAAATTCGAGCATGAGGAGACCAACATAACGAGACATAATACATATAAATTTTTCTTCTTATAAAAGAATTATTGGGATACGTTGGTTGGGCAGAATGCCAACATTTTCTGTGTTATTTGTGTTCTGTGCTAAAACACAAACAGCTAAATTCAAAGATAACAACAAAACAAAGACAAAAGGTAATAACATCTCTCGGTATACTGCATTATTGCTTGTTATTAGTTAATTTATTTTGGTTGCATTTTATTTAGGCAGTCAGTATTTTATGGTGCAGTTTTATATTTAAGGTGGTTTGCATGTTTATCGTATTATTTTCATGAGAAATACTGAAATATTTAATATTCTCGTAACGTAGCATCTTTTTTGCTAACCGACCGATTTTTTTTTTTGTATGTCTGAACTGAAAATATTTTTGTTATTAGTTCTCCGTAATTGTATTAAATACGAAGAAAAAGAGTGTAGGTACCTAGGGTATGGATGGGTGGGAAAATTAATATTTTGTCGGATGAGATAGGATTGTCTGGGCATTAAAGAAATTTTTAACTCACAACTAATTTAACGATGAGAAAAAAAAACTATTTTGGTTTATAGTTTGGAGCGTATAGGGTAAAATAACGTTTATTTGTCGATTTAATATTCAAATAAAATAAATTTTACTATTTTATCCATCCCCTATGTACATAACTATATTTGTAATTTTGTTAATTTATTCAACCCATTGAAATATATAAATGCGCTGTTTGTTAATAGGGTCAATTTAAAGGAAATTGAGAAGGTTTGGTACTAGTGCTAAATTTGATTAGAAAATGTTTGCAATTAAATTAAATTTTGTTTTGCAGAATAAATATACTTGCTTGAAATCGAGGGTTAAATTTATAGAAACAGCCATTATATGCAGACATTTTAAATTATTCCATTGTTTGGTTGTTAACAAAAATAAATTCCATAACAAGTTCGTATATTTATATACATACAATACAATTTTATTCAAGTGGAATTAAAGAGATATGCGGTACCATGGTATTCACCACCGGGGACCACCCACTATAAATTGAAATTATTTATTTCCCTATATTTCTTATTTATCAGCAAATATTTTAACCATTAAAAAAATAAAAATATAATTCCAATCAATTTTTTGGTAGCTGGAGGCAATTTTGATTCTTCTTCGTCAAAATATTTCATCGCTATCACAGACGATTAATTCGAAAATTAGAAATTTGTTTAGTTCCATGATGATTCACAAAACTATAAAAACTATATAATATTTGATGTGTGTACTTGGTGAGGGGTTACTTCTTTTTGGCGTTATGCAATTTTTGGGATGCTGATATTGCATTTTTTTTAATGTTCAAATTTATTGCTTAGCTGGGAAATTTAATGATTGATTGATTGCAATGGACCAAACCTTTTTATGGTCATCGCATGTTCGCACAATGCATGATGTGAGTTTTAAATGTGAAAAAACGAATCAAGCGGATACAATTTGTTAATGCAGGATTTATGTAAAAGCAAATTTGTGTAAAGATATTATATTGGCGTATTAAAACCAGATGTGTCTTTTCACACATGCAATTGATTTGGTGTTTGAAACAAAATATTTTTCTTTTGAGCTCGCTTAGAAATATGTTTCAAAAATTCAGTAGTTTTACACGAAAGATGTACGCGTCTCAAATACCCTACGACTCATACCAACTCAAATTTAATCACCTGTGTAAAGTTTGAGAGTGAGATGCTCAAAATAACGTTGATAAGCAGCTACTTCGGTCTCTTTTTTTATTGGGTCGATAAATTACATTGGGTTTATAAAATTACAACAACTATGTTCATATTTTACTCGAAAAATCTCCTTCTAACACTCCTTAGAAATCAGATTGACGTTGAGGCTATCAGAATAGCTGAGGCTGCTAACCTCAATTAAGCGAAAGTATTCAGTAAATTTGAAATGCTTTGGGAATCTTGTTCGTTTGGCCAATTTGAAAGACTATTTTCTATGTACTTGTAGTACTAAATACCTCTACTGGGATTTCTTTTATTTAACAATTTTTAAAGACAGACGAAACGATTAGATATTGGGTGTACAAATATGTTTTGAGGGATTTACAAAAGATGGCGCAACTAGTATTAAATCGGTTCGGACCAACTTGTAACTATATTCATGTTTAAGCGTCGTCATTTCCCTCTAAAAATCAGCGTATGCCATTTCGCTGAAGTGTAAACAAAATATTTATTGTGTGCTCTAACCATGGCAACCTTTTTGTGCCAACAAAACACAATTTGCGGGAAGCGCTGCTTTTTTGTTTTAATTTAACTTTAAGAAAAGTGCAGCTGATTGGCATCGATTAATGTGTGAAGCAAATGGGGAACATACTCCATCAACAAAAACAGGTGGGTACTGGTTGCGGAGTTTTAAAAGTGGCGATTTTGACACCAGTGACAAAGAACGCGAAGGGAGACCAGTAATTTTGTAGGAATGTTTATTGTGATGTGACGAAAACTGTTACTGTAACATAAGTTATAGTTGTTCTGATGACTATAACTTCGGGCCTAAAAATCGCGTTTATATTAGGAAGATTTCGAGCCAACCCGAAATTTATAATACACAAGTTTTCTTTTCGACCTGAGTTCAAACCTCAATTTGCTATAAATATGTAGCAAATACACATAAAAACTACGAATTAAGGCAAATCAGGTTGAAAATAGGAACCAACAGGAATGGTGATTGATTCAACTAAAAAACCAATTCCAACTATTTTTTTAAACAAATAATCGAATCCGGCTTTAAAAAAACTCATGTATTAAATTTAGCCGAGACCCAATCCTAAAAAAATGTCCAGGCTAAATTTCGGGATAACCACATACATCCAATTCTCAATAAATAAATAAGCTTCTTGAAATTAATTTTTCGCTCATAATCTTCTATTACTGCCACATGAAGCATTCCGTATTTAAAGTTTCAAGTGAACTGCTTAACCTATTATATCAACGAAGGGAGAAATTATCGAGAAATTTTGCCAGTTTCAGTTTCGATCTGAGTGAGAATAGCGAAACATTTAATTATTTTTTACCAGTCAATCTCATCAGGCTATAGCGACTGAAAATGCGAATTACACTTTAGATTACTTTCTATATATAGAACATAAACGTGTAGTTAAGTACTAGCGAATTATATGCAAACACACATATTAAACTCTCAATAAATTTCAATTTAACTTTATTTAACGCATAAATACGATTTCTGTTTTGAAATGTTAGGTTTTGTCGGTACTTGACCAAATAATTATTTTTTACGAAGGGAGAAATTATCGAGAAATTTAGCCAGTTTCAGTTTCGATCTGAGTGAGAATAACGAAAATTTTAATTTTTTTTACCAGTCAATCTCATCAGGCTGAACACACACTAATGTGTGTTTGTATATAATTCGCTAATACTTAACTACACGTTTGTTTTCTATAATCTAAAGTGTAATTAGCATTTTCAGTCACTATAGCCTGATGAGATTGACTGGTAAAAAAAATTAAATTATTATTATTATTATTATTGGAGGGCCATGCGGGCGATCAGCCACTTCGCACTACGACCTAAAAGATCTATTGTGCTGGACCCTGCTTAATTATCCGTCCAGTCAATAATCAGGTTATTAATGAACCTGATAATACTGCCTCCCGGTACGTGATACATACTATCTGGGCTTATTGCTCTCTCTCCTAGATGTTTACTACAGCATGTAGTTCCGCTAGAATGACGGTAGCATTGGAGCCCAAGGACTTCGAGAGGGTTGTCCCACTCCCGTATATTCCTACTTCTGCCCCGTATTTCGTTCGATTTTACTCTTACGAGTTGCTGGGAATTGCAAATCGCTTGTAGGTCCCCAGCTTTACTACAGGAAAGCTAAATAAAAATGGAGGGTGCCTGGTATCCAGAGCCCGCATATTTTGGACTGATTAACCTATCAGCCATTCATCCATCGGCATATTCTGTTCCACCTTAGATTAGGGATTTTTGTCAAGGTTTTCTCCTTTAGCGCCGTACTTTAGCCTGTGCCAACTGGCAAAAATGTGCTAAATGGCCTTAGTTACCAGTGGTTGCCACGAGGAGGCAGCACATACACGCGAATTGTGAACAGGTTACCCCTTAGACAATTGTACCCATCACGCAGCTGCCTAATACAAGACCAGAACAGCTCATGCGATGCGCACCCTCCTGGAAGGTTACGGAGCTGGTAGATTAATCTACTCAACTTTGCCCCCCCCCCCCTCCAATAGACGCCAAACCACCATGCAAACACACATATTAAACTCTCAATAAATTTCAATTTAACTTTATTTAACGCATAAATACGATTTTTGTTTTGAAATGTTAGGTTTTTTTTGTGTATTTATGCGTTAAATAAAGTTAAATTGAAATTTATTGAGAGTTTAATATGTGTGTTTGCGTATAATTCGCTAATACTTAACTACACGTTTGTTTCCTATATATAGAAAGTAATCTAAAGTGTAATTAGCATTTTCAGTCACTATAGCCTGATGAGATTGACTGGTAAAAAAAATTAAATTTTTCGTTATTCTCACTCAGATCGAAACTGAAACTGGCAAAATTTCTCGATAATTTCTCCCTTCGTAAAAAATAATTATTTGGTCAAGTACCGACAAAACCTAACATTTTTAATATAACAAGTTTAACCTTAACTTTAACCCAATTTGGGCTTATGTTAATTATGAAAATTACCTACTTTGACTTCTCCTAGTTTCGTATTTTATCATTAAAAAATTTTAATATTGAAAGCTAAAAATTAACAATAAAAATATATGGGAGCAGTACTCAGGTGAAGTTGTCTGCGTCGTGGGAGCCAAATAAAGGTCATATTTTAATTCAAATTACTATTTCACTATTAAACACACTCCATTGCTTAAGGCTACATATTTTTGCTTTATTTCGCCCTAATTTTAGTCATTGCTGTTGGACTTCAGAATGTTTGGATTCAAAGTGAGAGGATCTCTACCAAAACTAATTCCTTTCAGGAATTACCGATGGTTTTATTGTGGTTTGGTCTTATAGGAACTAAAAAATGTACATTTGTAATTGTTCCATTAGATAGGGCCACTTAAGACAATTTAGAAGAAACTTTATTAAAATGGAAAGGAACTTCGTTTTATTTCCAAAAGTCGGTTTCACATTGATTCCTAAAGCGAACTTAAATAATTGAACATAACTGTGGTTGAGGATGCGTGACTATGATTTAGATTATAAAATTTTATGAGACATTTTGAACCAAAAAGAAGCTCAAGTTCAACAACCGAGGCTGAAATGAGCAGAAATAAAAAATTAAAATACATATCTCTTATCCCTAAGGTTTTATATTTTTTGGCATTCACAAAAACTAGCTTACTATAGTTGACTAATCAGACTCCCGGCCACATTATGGCTCGTCTAAGTGACAATTTGCCTATTAACATTTGAGTTAGCGGTGAACTCAGACTAACTGCTTTCGTAGTATTTCGTCATCGACAAAATAACTTCATCTAAAAACTTTATCCAGAAAGTTTTGACTTATTTTGTGCCACTGAAGCTGGGGTGTGTAATTTGTTTACATAAATAAAATTTTATTAAGAATTTAATTTGTCTGTCTGTAATCAATTGATTTTTCGGCATTTTTTATAGACAAATATATTAATTGTTCGTGGCAATCTCAATATTTTCGATTTGGTAATCAGAAAATACAGAGGCCAATCGCTCATAATATATCTACTGAAAAAAAGTAGAAATATCTTCCTCCCTCCTCGTAATTTTGGCTGAAGGCCCAAAGAGTTACACCAATGTACCACTCTGCAAAAATGAGAATCCTCCATGAGTTCTTTCTGTTGGTAGTTTGGTTTCATACTGAAAAGTATGGTCTTTGTAGTTTGGTCGTAGCTGCCTGATGATAAATTCTTAATAAAATATACGTGTGGGCATAATACACACACAAATGAGGTTTCTCCATGGGTTTTTATATTTGATGTAGTGAATAATAATTCGCTATGTCAGTACGTTCTGGCCAGATACTTAATGTATGTGACTAGAGTAGAATTTTTTGTAGTTTGGTCGTAGCTGCCTGATGAGTAGATCATTCTTTTCAGTACGAAACCAAACTACCAACAGAAAGAACTCATGGAGGGTTCCCATTTTTGCAGAGTGGTACATTGGTATAACTCTTTGGGCCTTCAGCCAAAATTACGGGGAGGGGAAAGTTATTTCTACTTATTTTCAGTAGATATATTATGAGCGATTGGTCTCTGTATTTTTCTGATTACCAAATCGAAAATATTGGGATTGCCATGAACAATTAATATATTTGTCTATAAAAAATGCCGAAAAATCAATTAAATAAAATTTTAAATAACACAAAACAAATTTATATTAGCAACTTTTGTATACATTTTATGTCATTTATCATAAAGAACTTGAGGGCTGCGCCCCTCCGTACATTTCGATGCGTTCAGCTGTTCAGCTGCAAATTAATTTAAAAATATCAGATTGTGCCTATTTAGTATTTACTTTAATATTTAAATGTCTTAAAATGTTGTTCTTTATTTTGACCAGGGTTGTGGACGTGGAGTCTGAAAAAAAATATTCGGCTCCGGCTCCGGCTCCGACTCCGGAAATTTATAGATTGATAAACGACTCCGGCTCCAGCTCCGGCTTCGGCTCCAACTTCGGTTCCGGCTCCGGCTCCGGCTCCAACTTCGGCTCCGGCTCCAACTCCGACTCCAGCTCTAGCTCCGCCACTAAATATATACTTTATGAAGCTGGCAGTAACTGGCGTTAATTTGCAAAGGTCACCGCATGGACACCATATTAGCCTTTTCTGTACAATATTAATATTAGATTATTTATCGGGGAAAGCTGCTATACGGTGCATTTAAGATTAGCCACAATTTTGTTCTAACGATATCTTTCTGTAAAGTCAATAATCTGACGATACATTTCAATTTCGTACGAAGTTAGTTCCCCTTTTTCTTAACAGGCGGAACGAGTAACAATAGGTCATCTCTAAACTGTGGAACTTCTACTACGCAGAGCAACTAAGCAGAGTTTCAGTTTAAGGGAGAGGAGGTAACATGTCGGTGGTTGCTGGAGAAAATCATCTGTTAAAAGAGGGACTCGGATCATCCGTAGGATTATCTGTTGAGCAGGAATTCAAAATACATAGAATATGTAACGGTGACGTGGATATTGTTTGAACAAATTTAAGAGGGGTTTTACTTAATGACAGTAGCTTTTCATTTTTTTTTTTTTAAATCTTTGTTTTTCTCATCGATTTTGAGTTATGAATGGAGATAACTCGACAATTTTCTTAATTTTTTTTAAAATAACTTTCAGATTTTGAATATTTTCCTAAAAGCTATTGTGACATTTTCAGTTACCTTGTTTTTTAAAAGAAACATAAAAATAAACTAAAGGTTATTTGCGATTCTTCCAGTTGCTTCATAAACACACAATCCTTTTGCCAACAAACGGAAAATATCATCGATTTCTGGCTCAAATTTCAATCTTCCATATTTGAGTTGAGTTCCCCATAAAAAATTTTCGGGTACGGCTTTTTCCAGCTTTAGAAGAGTAGCTGTAAGATCGCGATGAGAGATTTTGAATAAACGTTGGCTATTTTGCAATGGAATTGAAAATTTTGCAATTTTTTTTGATACTCCAAGATTTTATTTTTAATTTTATTTTTTTATTGGTTTAAAAAGGTTTATGTACAAATTTTAGCTTGTTAAATTTCCGTCAAAGTCCATATTAAGTCTTCTTGATTTTTTCCAATTTTTTGTTTGGTTTAACATCAATAATTTTCCGTGAAATGTGATGACAAAATATTTATTTCGATTTGCGTGTTTAATACAAAATTGGAAAAAATTAAAGATTTCACAAAAATCTCGACCCAAATTTTTTAAATTTACCGCAATTTCAGCTAATAGAACTTTTATTAATTTTAACTGCGATAATTCATATAAAAATATTTGAGATACGTAGGAAAATAGGAATAAAAACAAACAAAAATCTGGAGCCGGAGTCGGTCAATTCCACATGGCTCCTGCTCCGACTCCGGCTCCTTTAAAAATACGAAAATAAACATAACCTCCGCGGCTCCGACTCCGGCTCCGGTTCCGACTCCACAGCCCTGATTTTGACTATTTAAGTTCAAATTTTACTTGCACGATAAATATCAGTTGTTTGCGTAAGAACAATTACATGCAAACACTGTAATCAAAAATTCATATAACCGTCTTACTCTTTAAGTTGCAATACGTTTAGTAAAGAACTCACATTAAATTTAAAACATGAAAGAGTAAAAAATACGTTTAAATTGAAATAAAGTGAAATAAGAAAAAGTTTGACAGTCTAAAATTTTAAAAACCACTCACTGATCAAACGGCACAGTGATTTTAAGCTGTAGCGTCGAACACATCTATGATCTGTTGTGAACAATTCTGTGCACAATTCATAGGCAAAATCCGTGTCATCTATGTTCTTTCGTATTGGGACGTGAAGGACGTCAAAAGCAAATTGCGAAAGAGTCGGGAGCGCCTCGAGCTCTATAATCCATAACAGATTGCGAATATATAATAAACAAACAAACCAGTTTAATTTTGTTCGCCATTCTAACAACGGGATAAAATTCATATATTTAATTTGAAATATAATTTTACTTTAATCACCCCCCTCTAAAATAATCTACATGTATATGTATTCGCTTTTCCCAAAAAAAATGTATACAATTTCCACAAATTTGCGGAGGGGAAATTGAAAAAGGGTAACTATGAATAACTTTTTCCTCTATACAATGTATATTCGGAATCGATAAATCATGAATTTTTAGTTCTCGCTGCATACATACTTATTCCAATTTTATAGTCTGGTAAATCATTTTACATAAAGTAATTGTTGTTTTCATGAAAATAAATTTCCTATTTACTGTTTACACACATCAATTGTGTTGGTATGTCTGTATATGCATTTTCTTTTAATCGCACGGAATAAATCAGAACAAATTAACACTGGAAGCTAATTCTGTTTGTTGTTTTATTTATTTTATAAAGATTGGAGATAAAAGTAAAATGAATACAAAAGATCAAGATGAGGAAAATATTTTTATTTTTATTTTTTTTTTTTAATTAAATTATAATTTTTTATTTTCCTATTTTGTATTTAAATAATAATTCTAGTCACGCATTTCTATTTTCTTTTTCTTTCTTTTTTATTTTTTCAAATTTATCCGTCCGCACTGCATAAGTTGTATAAGAAAAGATGATGAAGGCTTTCACAATATTCATCTCTAATCAAAACAAAAGAAAAACGTCTTGTCTTGATTTAAAAGAAGAGAAAAATTTTCTTTTCATTTCTTTAGACATTTAGATGCCTAACAACAAAACCATCCTATTGTGTGTGTGTCTGTTTACATATAAATCTACGATGGGTACTTATATATTTTTATTGTTATGATTTGTTGTTGTTGTTGTTGTTATTTATGATGTCACAACATAAATTATTATTAATATATGAGTTATGATGACTGGAGATTGATAAAAAAAAAGGTTTCGTTTTCTTTTTATATATTTTGAGGTTAGTTCAATGTGGGGTCTTATTTATATGTTAATGATGTGCATGACATACAATACAGTGACGGCTTGATTATTATAAACAATAAACGATTAATTTCATGGATTTTGCTTTGTGAAGGGTAACTATGAAACGATATGTCAAGTGCGTTTTGACAGGGCTTTTACTTTTTAAAAGTCACACTCACTCACATAATATTAATTTAATCCTATTGTCTTGCTAAACAAATCCATAAACAATTATGCTAATACCTTCTAATTTATCATAAAATATTTAAATCGACCAACTTTCACACCTTTAACAAAGATTACATTCAAGCGAGCACAAACTGTCAAAAATATATCAAAAGAAATGTTAACTTTTTACCTTTAAAAATTTATTTACTAAATACGCCAGTTATATATCTACTCGTGTAATCTTACAGAAGTTAAATAATTTTCTTTTATATTTATTATGATGATCATCATCATTATCAAGTTGATGATCATTTTATTATAAAACAAAACAACTCATTAAATTACCATAGACGGTGGCAAATGGTATAAAAAGTTTGAATAAATCATTTGACTTAAGAAGATTTGTGTTTGTACAGTGTAATAAAAAAAGAGATAAACGTAAGATAAGAAAACTATTATCAAATGTAGAAAAGTAGGTAACATAATATTTCTGTACCTTGGGCTGGTTTACCGCCATATTCTATATAATGCCAAAGGAAATATTTGTCAAAATTTATTAAACAAATATTTTTTTTACCATTGACTAGCAATTTTAAATAGAAATCCCTACAGACATGGAAATTCTATACAAACGAGGGTGATTCGATATGATATATTATAATGCTTGGTACAAATGGCTTGTCGATTTTTTCACGAACCCCTTCAAAGAGAAATTAAATTTTCAATTGTATTGTATGTTTTTAATGCGAGCAATACGATGGATTTCGTTTTTGTGCAAGTGAGTTTGTAATACATACATGTGTAATAGATTAACCCTTGAATTATATGGTGCGGGATATAAAATATTTTGTAATATTTATGTTTCATTATTTCTGTGAGTCCCTTATTATCAATCTCGATCATAAATAATTTTTTAGAAAGCCTTCAGTATTGAGAATGAACATCTTTTACAATTTAGTCACATCAAATTTGTGACAATTTAACACCTTTACGAAATCTATCATATACGACTTTACGAACCTTATTATGACATGCATTTAACTAGTTGTTGACTAATTTCATAATAATAAGGGCTATTTTTGGCATTTTTCAAAGTCGGACACTTATTTTTTTAAGCTTTTTGTCAATCAGTTATCCCGTTGTACGGCATTGAAGATGGAGGTCCTATTTGCATTTTCAATTTTTAGCTGGGCACTATCTTGCGAAGGCCTTAAATAATTCACTCCCATAAAAAACTTCATCCACCATTTTTAAGGATAAGGATCTGCCTTTCCTAAGGTTACAAATATTTAGGTGTAAGGCCTAGTTTGGCAAGTACATTACTGCTTTTGCATTTATTTTTTAATGAACACGAGCTTTAGATTTGGTTTGGATTCTATAACAGATTGTTTGCATCAGGCACTATCTTTTTGCCACTTACCTATGCTCATTACTTTAAAAAATTAATTATTGATTAATATACTATTATCTAATCCCATTCTAAAATGGTACCAGTTTCCTGTTCCTCAAAATATCTGTTATTAAACCCAAACTATACTACTAAAACAGCAAAAAACAGCTCCATGTTTCAATGGCTTGCCAAGGTCGACTTTGGGGCCCTTCCTTTCTGTTACGGTTTGAAGTCTCGCTTCCGTCCGTGTTTCCTTGTAATGCTTGATTCTTCATATATCTTTTAGTAATAGTAATATTTTATTATAATGTTAAATAAGCCGAAGGTTTTGAATAACAATCATATTTACAAATATTATCGATGTTCAGTTATCAATTTAAACAGACCCTTTTTAAATAAGCCTAGAGAGCTGATGAATTTTAGCTCCAAAGGCAAGCTGTTCCAGGTGATAATTGCATTTATCAATGCTGAATTATTCCTAACATTAGTTCTGTTAACAGGCAAGTTAACATTCTTTGTGCGCAGTGACTGGGAAAAGTTTAATTTTTCATGCAAATACAATGGCATGCCCGATTTAACTATACGAAACATAAAAACGGCAGTCCTATAGCAGTAAAATTGAAACAAGTCGCATCCAAGAATTATATCTTTATACTCAGAGATATGATCAAACTTTCCAAGATCATAAATATATCGAGTACAATTATTAAATGTAACCTCAAGTATACGTCTTGAGGAACTATCACATTTGTTATAAATTACATCACAATAGCTGAAAATGGGTACAACCAAGCTTTTAATTAAATAAATTCTTAAGTTAACAGGGCAAAACTTTTTTATCAACCTAAGCGTGTACAAGCTATAATTAATACGCTGGCACAAGGAGCGCACATGGTCGTTCCAAGTAAGATTTGAGTTCAGTATAAGCCCTAAATTGTTTAATGTTGGAACAAATGAGATGATATCACTGTCCAAATAAAGCACAGGTCTAATATTAAGAGAAGTATTTCTAGAAAGAAACAATGCTTTACTTTTACCTGGATTAATTGAAAGTGAATTATTCTTGGCCCATAAAGAAATATTTCTAAGGTCAGAATTAAGTCGCAAAACAATTTCATTCAATTCTGATAAGTTATCACCAATATACAGTTGCAAATCGTCGGCATACAGATGAAACCGACAATTTAGGATTCGCCATGATAGATCATTTATATAAATAGAAAATAACAAAGGACTCAATATGGATCCCTGAGGCACTCCAGCAAGTATCCCCGCAATACAAGAATGATCATCACCACACCTCACAAACTGCTTACGATTACATAAATACGAATGCATCAACATAATAGCAGAATTGGAAAACTTATAATACAAATATAGCTTCTGTAACAACTGGATATGATTAACACAATCAAATGCCTTAGAAAAATCCAAGAGCACCAAAATAGCCATCGAATTTCTACTGTCTAAGGTAGACGACAGATCATCAACAATATGTACAAGGGCTGTAGTAGTGCTACAGCCGGATTTGTACCCGGATTGATATTTACAAAGAAAATCAAATTTATTAAGGTGCTCCTGGATCTGCAATTGCATAACTTTTTCCAAGACCTTAGACAGAGCAGACAAAATACTAATTGGACGTATATCACCAATACCAGAAATAACATCCTTTTTAGGTAGTGGTGTGATAGAAGCTATCTTCCATAAATCAGGAAACACAGACTTTGTCAAACATTGATTTATAATGAATGTTATAAGAGGCAGGAACAGATCAATAAATAATTTTAGTACCTTGAAGTCTACCATATCATAAGATTTCGAATCTGATTTAATTGCACGAATCGCATTCTACACTATAAGTTCATCAACGCAATCAAATACAAAGGTATCATTTTCAGAACTACAGAAATCAATATCAGGTAAAGGCAAAACCCCAGTAGAATCACAAATATTACAAATCCCAGACAAGATTTGTTCCGCAGAAAATTCAATGGCTGCATCACCTGTAGAGCTTGAAACACCTAGTTTTTTTAAATTATTCCACGTTGTCTTAGAGTTATGAGCATTCTCAAAATAAAATTTTTCTTTAGCTTGATTGATGCCTTTAACAGTTTTATTCCTAAAAACTTTAAAAGCTGTCAAATCAGCATCCAACCCATACAATTTATATTTTTTATGAGCCAAATCCCTACATTTCATTAAATTTAATATATATGAATTTAACCACGGTGCAGTAGGGCATTTATTAATGATACTTTTCCGGGGTACACAAGCTAAATCTAAATTTAAGAAATTTGAATTAAATATATCAAGGATGTCATTCACATCGGAATAGTTGTACATATTAAACCAATCTAACGAAAAGAAATTATTTACAAAATGCTCGTGATTGATAGCTTTATAATCAGGAACAACAGTATAAGAAATTTGATCCCTAGTACGAGAAAACTTATAAGATGCAAAAATCAAATCATGATCAGAAATAGCAGGAACAGCAGCCTGGCCAAATGAAATAATATTATGTCTATCAGGTACGTACAAAATTATCAGATCCAAAAGACTGTTGATCCTAGTGGGTCTATAAGGTAAATAACATAAATTATGCAAATTCAAACAAGCTTCTAGTTGATTATTAACCATCATATTGAAGTTAAAATCACCACAGCAGAAAATCTTTTCATAGCTTATTAGGTACTCAGCAAAAATTGTTTGTAAACTGTTAATATCATTACTATATATCTCTATCAATAACATTCATCAAACACAATTTTACGCTGATTACGGTACTAAAAAACATTGAATCAAGAGTTTGCACTTACATTTTCCATATTATGTACATGGTGTCTAATAAAACCGATGTCTTTACAATATTGTACGTGTGAGTAATTTTTGGGCCTGATTGGTCGGATATCACATATAGGTATAAAAACTAAAGCTCTCATTTTTGCTGCAGTATCTGCGCTTGGGTTCGAATTTTGATTATTGTTGGAAAACTCACCGGTAAGCTTCATATTATAAATTTTGTAGAAAATTGTAAGCAAGCACGCAGTATTACAATTCAGGCACAATTTAAACACACGTTTTTATTCAAAGAGACTTGAAAATGGGATTAAGATACATTGACAGGTTATAAAGTGCATATATATAAAAAATATAAAGGCTAAGTTACACTACAAACAGAATAATTTAACTTGAATGAACTTAGTGACAATTATACAAATTAAATCGTATAATTTGTATACATAAAATTATCGTGAAATTATATAAAATAAATTACATTTTAGATTATTATTCCAACACTCCTCCTTCATCTAAAATTATTTTACTTCTTATATTTTTGAAATTGATCTTTTGCAAGTCCCTTGGTTAATAAATCAGCAATCATATTTTCCGTTGGGCAAAAACGACAAACAACTTCCTTCCTGTCAATGTATTCCTTAACAAAATGAATCCTCACATCGATATGCTTGGAGCGATTAGTAAATTTTTTAATCTCGATCCACTTCAGTATACTTTGATTATCTTCATATATTATTGTGCAATCATCACCGTTCTAGTTCAAATCACTTAACAATCGTTGGAGCCACACAGACTCTTTACAAGCTTCTGCTAAAGAAACAAATTCGGCTTCTGTACTTGATAAATTCACACAATTTTGTCGTTTACATGACCAACTGATTGGTCCACCAAGCAGAAAAATATAACTAGAATTCGATTTACGACTCTCACGGCATTCAGCATATCCGACCAAATTAAATTCCTCACTTAAACTACCCAGCTTTAGCTTCAAACTTAAAGTGCCCTTCAAGTAAGTAATCACTTTCTTTAATTGATTCCAATCTTTTGTCGTTGGTTTAGCCAATTTTTGTGATAAAATTGTCACGGCGGCTGCGATATCAGGTCTGGTATTGGTGCAAATATAGAGCAAACAACCAATAGCAGCTCGATATTTGTCAATGTTAACAAATATTTCATCACATGGATCTTTATGATATGTTGGAATAAGTGGAATCACGGATTCCTTTGCTTCATTCAATGTGAATTTCCTGACAACATTCTTTATATATTTTTCCTGATACAAAAGAAAATAATCACCGTCAAATATTACTCTAATCCCAAGATAATTATTGATTTCGCCCAATTTTTCAATTTCAAAATGTTTTCTTAATTTATCCTCAACTGTTTTGACAAAACTTTCGAATTGCTGATAATTAAAATATCATCAACGTAAATCAATACATAGCTATACTGCTTCCTTTGATGACGGATTTTGATGCGTATACAAACAATTATCCGCAGTACTTTGTTTTAAATTGCATTTAATAAGAACATTGTGTAAAGTCTCATTCCACACGCGAGCAGATTGTTTCAAACCATAGAGACTTTTCTTAAGTAAACAAACTTTGTCTTCACCTTGTTTCACGAAAGCAGTTGGCTGACGCATATATATTTCTTCTTGTAATTCTCCATTCAAGAAAGCGGTTTTTGCATCATAATGGTACACTTTCATTTTTCGACTAGCAACAATAGATAATAACGTACGAAAAGTAGTATGGCGCGCGACGGGTGCGAACACCTGATCATAGCCAGTTCCAAATTTCTGACTGAAACCTTGAGCAACCAACCTTGTTTTGTATCTTTTTTAACTTCCATCACTATCCGTTTTCAGCTTATATACCCATTTACATCCAATATTGTTTTTACCTATTGGTAAATCAGTCAGAGACCAGGTATTATTGTCGACTAAGGAACTTATCTCATCCTCCATAGCCTTGAATCCATTTATCCCGTTCATGACTTAATATTTCATCATTATAATTTCCTGGTTCACCATTTATGACTACATTTACTTCCTCAATATAATATTTAGGGGGAACACCTTTATTTGGTCGATTTGAACGTCTTACTATTGTATTTTAGTTGTCAACAACTGGATCATCAATAACATCTATTTCATTCGCTATGTCTTTTTGATTTATTTCACCCAGCTCCTTTAATTCATCTACAGCACCCAAATTGTGATTGTCAATAAATTTTTCCGAAATTTCTAAATCTGCATCGATACGTTCTTCAACATCATTCTGGTCAACACCGGACTTCTTTATGTCATTACAATTATTCAATTTACAAGCGGAAACATTAACATCATTCATAAACTTAACATGTCTTGAAATCACAACTTTCTTTATCGATGGAACATATAAACGATATGCTTTTGATTCAACATCAAAACCTAACAAAATGGCTTATTTTGCCTTTACGTCGAGCTTCCTTCGTTGTTCGTCAGGAACTTTAACGAAACATTTGGATCCAAAACGTTTTAAGTTCATGTAAATAGGTTTTCTTTTAAACCAATATTCGTATGGAGTTTTGTCTACATTTTTCCATGGAAGCCGGGTTTGTAAAAAATTCGCTGTTATGACTGCTTTACCCCAGAATCGTTTTTCCATATTTGCATCAAACAAAATACACCTAATCATTTCCCATTTTGTTGAGGTGAATATGGAGCAGTACGTTGAATTATAATACCTTTTTTATTTAAATAATCAGTGATATCTTTACTCATGTATTCGCCGCCTCTGTCACTCCTAATCGCTTTTATCTTTTTACCAAACCGATTTTGGACCAATTGATGAAACTCTTTGAATTTGTCAAATACTTCTGATTTTTCTGACAACAGATAAATGGTTGTGTATCTAGAAAAATCATCGACGAATGTAAGTACATATCGCTTACCCACAGGCGTTGACGTTTGCATAGGTCCACATATGTCAGTGTGTATAAGATCAAGAATGTTCGTTGATCTCGAATATGACTCCTTCGGAAATGGTAAACGTGCCAATTTATCCTCAACACACACTTGACAATCATAACTACATTCTGGATCACACTGTAAAATTGACATACCTTCAACAAGCCCACTTGTTGGAATCCGCTTTACCACCTCAATATCTCGATGTCCCAATACACGGTGCCATTGATGTACACATAATTTTTCCTTATTCTCAATAAAATTTACCATATTGTTCTGCGTTCTCATAATATACAAATTGTTCTTAATATCACCAACCGCAACCTGATGTTTTCCATTTAGTGACCATATTTCACAGCTACTTCCAGAGAAATCAACGTTAAAACCTCCTTGTGTTAGCTGTTTTACAGAGATCAAATTACTTTCAATTGATGGTACGTACAAAACATTTTCAATCATGACCTTCGTTGCTTTGCCATTATTATTTATAAAATTGACAGGAATCTTTCCTTTACCAATTGCTTGCACAACATCTCCATTTGTAACAGAAACTTTTTATTTGTGTGAATTATCAAAATCAATAAAACTTTCGCGATTAGTGAGTAGAAGTAGCACCGGAATCTAGAATCCACCCATCACGTTTACCAACCAAAAACAAATAGTCATTCATCTTTGTTTTCAACCACATTTGCTTTTTGTCCATTTTTACTTGATTTATAGTATTATCCTTTTGTGACTGATGAAATTTTCTACAATTTCGTTTAAATGTCCAACACCACCACAATAATAAAATTTCAATTTTTAACTCCCTCTATTTGTGTTTGAAAATTGTGAACGTTGAATATAATTATGCGCGTTGAAATTTTTAACGCCGAACCTTCTTTCCTCGTTCCACTATCACGCTCATTTCGTCTTCGATATTCTTCAATAATCGTTGATTGTACACAAGTGGTTGACAATTCTTCCTCATTTTTACTTTGCATTGCGACGATTAATGTATCGTAGCTGCTAGGTAACGAACCAAGTAATGTTGCATTCATAAAAATATTTGAGGTTAGTTTGCCATCACCCAACGGCAAAAATTGTTGAAATAATTCATTCATATTTTTAATATGAGCCTCAATATCGCCATTTTCATCAACTTTTTGCACCATAATTTGACGAAGTAAACGAACTCGACTACCTGGAGTATTCCGTTCATGCATTTCTTTCAATGCATCCCATGCGGTTTTTGCTACGGTCTTTCCCCGTAAATGCACATACTGCGATTCGTGGACCATTAGATTTATTTTGTTTAAAGCTTCGCCATTCTTTTCATCCCACTTTTCATTTGCATTAACAGGTTTCACACCTTTCACATATTCCCATAAACCTTGCATCTTTAATATTGTTTCGGCGCGGAAAGCCCAATTAAAATAATTTTTATCTGTTAATGGCGTGAAAGAAAATTTCGCATTGCCAAATGAAACAGCCATTATAATCCACTTATAATCGATTAAAATACGTATGATACTATTTTCACTATTACATCTGGGCCCATAACCTATTAGAAATTTTGTAGAAAATTGTAAGCAAGCACGCAGTATTAGAATTCAGGCACAATTTAAACACACGTTTTTATTCAAAGAGACTTGAAAATGGGATTAAGATACATTGACAGGTTATAAAGTGCATATATATAAAAAATATAAAGGCTAAGTTACACTACAAACAGAATAATTAACTTGAATGAACTTAGTGACAATTATACAAATTAAATCGTATAATTTGTATACATAAAATTATCGTGAAATTATATAAAATAAATTACATTTTAGAATATTATTCCAACAGATATTACATGCTCTGCTGGCATGTAGTTGAGGTTCGAGTACCCAGTAATACTGGTAATACTGTTGGAAGGTCAGAACTCCAATGGAGGGATGTATTGCATCGAATTATTAATGGGACTTGAAGCTGTAAAACGGTTCGAAAAGTCCGTTCGCTTTCGGACGTTGACTTTAGACTTTTGACTTGGGATACAAGATTTCGCCGCGGTTACTTATATCAGTATTATTTGGAAGCAATTAATTTGTGAGTTGAATGTTGGGATTTATTTGCATATCATTGGGAACGAAAGGTCAATCCTTTTCTGTCAATCTCTTACACTAAATTCGCTGCTTATTTGAATTCGGATTCCGAACAGAAATCAATTTCTACAATTCATCGCCATTTTTTTGCAGATCAATTAATTCTTTCCGCTCACTAAATTTGGTTTAGTTTTGGTACAATATAATCGAGATGTCGTAATTGCCGATGTTTACATTCTGATTTTGACGTATTTAATTACTGTTGCAAGAGGTTTATTATGGTCAGTAAAAATGAAATATTTCGGCCTTAAATAATGATGCTGAACTTAGCTTCTTTCAATCAATATATGGCAACAGAGTCGCAGCGACAAGAGAACGATGGACCTTTTTGAAAAATACTGTGTATTCTTCCAGCAAAAAGATGTTTCTTGTGTTTGTTTTGAAATAGAATTTCTACCCGGGTTTGTGACAGTGTTCAGCTGTCGAGAGTCTCCGCAAAGACTTTGAAGTTTTAGTAAACGCGGAATATTTCTCCAGTAGTGAGTCGTAGGAATAGTTGACGCTGAAATATTTTGTTGTTGGCATATTGTCGGCACGCCAAGGGCTATAAGCAGATCAGGCAGCCTTTTGTTTTTCAAATCGACCATGAGACCAATAGAAAGACAGAACGAATAGTTCGGCAGAAAGTCCGTCTCTATGTAAATTAGGCCTTTCTTTTGCCGCTACTATAAAGGGGCGAGTGAATGAATGCCTGAAACAGAAATTGACATTTAATAATTTTGTGCCAGAAATTGGGTTCTTGTTGGTCGGTGAAAAAAAAGCCGGGACAAACCATTTCCATTAATTGACGAAGAGGCTGTAGGATTTATTTATTTTCCAAGAAGCTAGAGCATTTTGAGTAATCTTCAACCTCAAAACTACCGGTCGGAAACTGCACGGCTTAGAATAATCGAATCTGCATGAGCCAAGACAGTGGTGAAAGTAGAGTGATTTGATTTATATTCTTCATGTTTCTTAAACTGTCACAAAACCTACCCGAAGTTTCCTCGCTAAGGATCAATATTGATTTAGGTTATACATTTAATAAATAATTCTCGCAACTCACGGTTTAAGTTCATTTTCTTCTTGAGCTCGTGAAGATGTCAATAAGAGCGGATGTGTCGAATATCACCTAGGATTAACCGATTCCGATACGATTAACCGATAATTTATTGATTATCGTTTGATTTGACGTTCCGGAGTAAAGGGTATCTTTTCTTGGATTTTTGTTACAGAGTAGATACATCATTACACAGTACAGTACATTCCAGTAACCAGAGTTTTCGTGCTATGTAAAAGGAAGTTTGTACAAATTCTCGCCCTGTCTTATAGTCAGTCCGCCTTTCCAATGATAAACCAGTCATGGTCGTTTTAAAGTTCCATTAGATGCGCTTATCGTGAACGGAGGAAAGCTCGAATTATTTTTCGAGTAAATCACATTAGCATTTCACATTAGCAAGAATACACTATAAAACATATTTTGTACACTCGCATTTTGTTTTAACAAATTTTATTAAGAACGTTACACCGGTTTAACGTGACCCCTCGAACTATCTTTTCTTGGAGTTACATCTTTGATTACGTCCATCATTCAACTGGATGAAACCTTGAATGTTTCGGGGCGAAACATCAGCCTGACGGCCAGTTAACAAATGCCCTCGAATAAGAGGTCATGAATTTAACACCGCATCTATTTGATTGAGCAAGGTCGATGGGTGGAGTGAATAAAACGAAGTAAATACTGAATAGATTACCGTTTTTTCAGTGCCTTTTGTTGAAGCCACACATCAATATCTGGTAGGTTTCTTTATGGAGTTCATGGAGCTATTAACACATCCGCTGCCTCCAAATAGAGAAGCAAGATCACTAAACTGCGGTAATTTTGCTTGTTTATTTATCCAATGCTACATAATCGCTAAATGTAATTATCTCACAAAACAGTAGTTCCAGTGGATTTAATGTCCTTTGAACGAAAGGTTAGAAAAACTACATTTACAACACAACAACTATCGTGACGAATTTCTTCGAGCCTGAGACCCCCAAGTTGCAAAGCAAGCTTTACTTACTGAACTCCGCGGGTGACAAGCCCTGGTACCTAGTAGGGCTGCGGATTCCGAGCAAAAATGTTCGGCTCCGGCTCCGACTCCGGAAATTTATAAACTTATTAACTACTTCGGCTCCAACTCCGACTCTAGCTCCAACTCCGGCTCCAGCTCCGACTCCGGCTCCAACTCCGGCTCCAACTCTGACTTCAGATCCTCCCCCGACATCAAAAATATATCTTTCTATGCGTAAAGCAAATAGGGCTTTCATTTCCCTGAAACGCTGTTATTTATGTGCTGAAAAACTGTGGATATTTGGCAAGCAAGCAGTAGCTGGACGATAGCGTGTCGGTGTTAATTTACAAGGGCCGTCGGCTCAATCTCAAGAGCCGGTATTTTTTTTATTTTTTATTTACTGCGGCGCTTGAACTGGGAGGGTTTCTATTGATTTATTATCGATTGCAAGCTCACATGTTTGAAATTTGTCAGGTTCAGTAAGTCCCTGTTAATTCTTCTTGATGTTTTTCTTTTCAATTTTTTGTTTGGTTTAACATCAGTAATTTTCCGTGAAATGTGATGACAAAATACTTAATTAGATTTGCGCGCTTAACCCAAATTTCTCGACTTTCTACACGTATCTCGACTTAAATTTCGCGAGATTTCGAGAGTTAAGCCCGGTACGCTGCTGAAGTGAAAAGAAAGTTCTCATATAAGAATGACACAATCGAAAACGAAAATGACAAGTTCATCGGTGAATTTCATTTTGTGGTGCGCAGTTTAAATGGGAGGTGCGAAATGGGAGTTTTCATATCAGAATACAGATGTATCTATTTTATCTCTACATATTTTTCACTTCATTTTTATCCTTCTGGACGATAAATGTGAAGATAAATTTTGACAATTTCATTAGAGTTTTTGCGTTTTGTGGATCGAAGTGAATTTTATTGTATAAAATACGTTGTCAGACACAACATGAAGTTGTACGCACTAAAATATATACGAAGCTCGTCAAACTAAATTTTCACGTCAGATTTATCTTTCTATATTTTTGGAGACCAGTGAAAATTTCATTTCACTTGAACAGCGTACTAGGCTTTAAGAAAGACGAAGTTTTTTCGAGAAGAAACCCTAACTTTGGCTAGTCCGATTTAGAATTCCAATTTGAACTGTGCTAATGCATATATAAATAATTGGGCTACGTAAGCAAAAAAAATCCGGAGCTGGAGTCTGTCTATTCCACAAGGCTCCGTCTCCGACTCCGGCTCCTTTAAAAATACGAAAATAACATAAACTCCGCGACTCCGACTCCGGCTCTGATTCCACAGCCCTGATACCTAGGATTACTTAAGTAGCGTAAAAAATTATTACTTTGATATGAACCCAGCACTATGAACGATTTTTTCAACCAAAAATTGCTCCGTAAATTTTGAAAAATAACTCCCGCTATAAAATTTTCATTTTCAACGGTATATTTCGAAATTAAATAGTCTCCTTTTACCTAAATTTGTAAATCATGAAGTATGTACGGAAGAAGCATAACAATTCACAGGTTTTTAACTAGGTATCGGGAATTTTTTAAGTATTTGGTTTTAGAGAAAGCAATTACATAAACTTCAAGTATCCACTACTCAATCAAGAATTATATTCACCTGCTTACAAGGAGACACTTTAAAAATACTTGAAAAATAAGTTTTTATTCACATCAACCAATATTTCTGTCTACCATAATTCCCCATAATTAGGTGAAGTCAGCGGTATACAATGACAAGTTGCTCCAAGTTCAGATTTTGCTGTATGGCAATACAGAATTACTGATTCTGCCACCCACTCTTAATAAACCATTCTTATCTGGAAAGTGATTAAATGTTATCAGTTTACTTTTCTGCTTCGGCTTGGACCACTTTCAGTAAAATGGTTTTTGCTTTAGTTCTTCACCACATATTGAATTCAGCGATTTTGGCTGTACATTATCTCTTCAAGCACAATCTGCAATGTTTTAATGAGTAGTAACATCCAATAATTCATTTCAATTAATTGTGATTAAAATTTTAGGTATATGACCAATTGATCTGTGGATGTGGGTGATAACCAATTGATCTGTGGATTTTTCATCTTGTGTTATAAATACCTCGAGGTTCAAGGCGATATTTTGTTCGGGCTAAACCAAGTACCAAATCTTCACTGTAAACAATGCACGTTTCCTCGCTTAAGGTTTTCACTATCGAGGTAAACACGACCCAGTCAAATCATTTACCTCCTTCTCAATGTATCTATTAAGATTAAGCAACAATTTCTTTAAAAAATGAAGGGTTACCTACTCGCTTATATTTCTTTTCATTTGCTAGATAGTAGTAAGATGAGATTAAAGGTAAACAAACATGTTAAAAAAGAATGTCAGTGAAAAATCTGATCGACTGCCTCCTCAAAATGGCTAACAATAATCAAATATTCTTAAGAAAATATTTTTAAACATTTTTTATTCATCTTTATTGAAATTTTTACCATTTAAGTTACAAATGAGAGCCGTTTTGATAATTTTTCATTGATTTTTTTTCTTACTGGTTTTTTGCATTAGACCTAACAAATGATCCAAAATTTATTTTATTGGTTTGTCATAATATACATATTTATCTAAAATAACGTTTCGAAAAGCTCCGAAATTGAATTTAAAACTCTTTGGAAATTTTTCATAAAAAAAGTTTGCTTTTGGAAGGTTTAATTCGTTAAAATCCAACTACGGCTCTAGATATTTTAATATATCCCTATATAATGTGGCTTGGTTGTTCATTTTACGCAAGTAAAAATTTGATTGTAAAATTTGAATTTTCCTTTAAAAAATTGAAAATTGAAATTTTCATTAAGGCTTTTAATTTTTGTAGGTAAATAATAGTTACAACCTTGAAATATATTTTTTAAATATTTTCAAATTTAAACGTTTTTATTCAACTTCAGGAACTATTAAATTTCAAAAGTGGTACCACTCGTACGTCCACCCACTGCTTACTTATTTCCCAATAGTTAGTTATATGTATACCAAAGATCCTTCAGATTTACCTTTAAAAAGCTTTGGTCGTTGAGTTTTAATATTAGCTGGTGTGTACTGGAATAAGAATCACTTAATAGGTTTTTTAATACATTTTTTTTTTTAATTTCAGGTAAGAAATCGACATCCTAAACAAACATCGTTGAATGCTCATTTTACGTTGGAATAAGTATGGTTAGTGTTTCAGAATATTTAATAAGTTAAAATGAATCTATAATATTTAATCCGGATTTATCCTGATTTTTTCATATACGAATGAATTTTTAGAATCGGTATATTCTACTAACTCCAGGACCAATGGTTCTCATTTTTATTTTTTTACTATTTCGATTGTTAAGAACACAAGAATCAAATACGCTAGGTGGGCGACATGAAATTTATTAAAATCGATAATTGCCAAACACCCTTAAGCCAAATATATAATTCATTCTTATCACTTAGACGAAACTTGCATTAAAACAATAACAATAAAATTTAATTTCATTCCAACCAAAACAAAACATAAAATTTTCATCCACAGTCTAAGTACATCCGTTAAGATACAAAAAAGATAAATAAAAACAGAAACCCCCAAATTAAATTTCGCCGTTCATTAAATCTGCAAGACGAATAACAACAAACACATAACGGACAAACCACTCAAATCCTTATCACAAAAGCAAATAATTGTTAATTTAATTTATTTCGCCCTTCTATATAAAATAACCTTCATATATAGTATCTGAACAGCCACTGATAGATAATAAGCCGAAGAAGTCATTAGTTTGGTTCGTTATTTGATCGAATTTTCATCGTATAAAGCAAAAAATTATCACCGCATCCAATAAAAATGAATCATTCTGTCTTTAAAACTCAAGTATCTGACTAAACATCATCTTTTATAAATCGAGAAGTTTTTAAATTGCTATCGATTTTTTTTGGGATTTTTGTTTTTTTCTTAGTGTTTTTAGGGCGATGTGAAATGGGGACAAAAAAACTAATTCATCTATAGTCTCTATCAGTCTATCCATATATGACAATAATTATTGTTTGAATCACCACCCTTATGATGTAGCTTATCTAAAAACTAAACGACATCTATATATTCATATAATGGGACAAAATGTGCTAATAATTATTATTTTTTGACTGGAGCAGAGGATGGTGTATCATCATATCGGCTGTGCGGTCGTCTGGTTTTAAACTTTTATTGAATTCAATTGTTTTCTGTGGTTTTGCCGCAAACAAAAATTTTTATTTTTAATTAAATTTTTATTTATTGCAATGTGATGATAATTTTTATCCCATTATATATGTTACAGCTTTAATTATTGTTTGGTTGTAATTTGAATTGATATTAGACACATAAAATAGCGTTAATTATTATTCGCTTTAACATAAAATAAAAATAAATCGTTTTAAGCATATAGTTTTCCGAATAGTTAACTAATAGTTAATGGGTTTTAATTATTGTTATGTTGTTTTCTATTGTTTAGCTTAATTATTTTGAATAGATTTAATTCTGTTACGGAATTTATAAGATTTGATATTTTGTAATATTTTATTGCTTTTGATGCTGCACAAAAATATAAAAATAAAAAATGAAAGTGAAATTTTTGCTGTTATGAGTGGATTAAAGCTCGTTTCGGGTTTGTATCGTGCTTGCTCTTCAACATTTGTAGAATTAATTTTTTTTTTAACTAAACTGTAAAATTAAATTTATATTATTCATAAAATGTTATATAATTTAAATTAAATGACTCACTAGCTTAATTAATTTAATAACCTATAAATTCTTTTATTTATCTCGAATAAAATCACAACTTTTTTATTAATAAATTTAGTCATTACAGATTGTCGTTTATGCCCCAATTCTCCATAGTTTTTCCCGGTTAGATTGGTTGACATTACGTTCGAATCATGTTTTTAGTTTTAGTAATGTTAGATCAGTTTTAGATAATTTAATTTAAATTTGAAATGGCCCATAAAATATAATTTTTATAATAAATTATGTCGTAATTAAATAGAATTTGAGTTACATAAATTAGATTAATTAAATGTTTGCAGTATTTGCATTCATTTTTTTATTTGCAATATTCCTTTCAAATTAAATTTGATCAAAATTAAAAATTTTAAAGAAACTGTTTTCATATTTCATTACAGTATATTTGAAATGAGATTACATTGTTTAATTTGAATGTTTAGTTATTTGGTACAGTACTGCATTTGTATTAAATTTTTACCCACATTTATAAAGATGTTTATTGTCCGCTGTCGATTGGGGCCTAAGTTCGGGAAAACCTTACAAAAATTCGAGTTCAATGCTTCAACGGTGATTCAATTAATCTTTGACTAAGTGAAAATTTTAATAATTTGAAAGTTAAAACGTTTAGTTGTAAATTCTGGCAGTATCTCGGGAGATCTCCCCTCAAAGTCGGGTTTTTTAGCTCAAATTTTAGTCCTTTCTCGAAATCCCGTTCCTACTAGCCAATTCTAACAAATTTTGGGGCCTTAACTGTTTGGTTTGTGATATTAATTTTCAACGACTCATCCACCTTAAGGTTAAAAAAGATAAAGGAAACGAGGTAATATTTATATGCGAGCTACGAAAACCATCGAACATTTTCAGCTATCCGTGACCATGATTGTCGAAGTATTTTCTAGAATGTTTAAGAATTAGAATGTTTAGAATTTTCTTAATTATTAAGCTCATTACTTCCAATGGATCAATAAAAACGCAAAATCAACAAATGTTGCCGACAGGAATTGGAAAAGGAGTTACTGTTTGTGATCTAAATAAAAGGCTTAAGATATTATCAACGTTGCGTTGAGCTTGCCTTGATCAAAAATTAGTAAAGGTTATAACAATAAAAAGTCTTTTGTGGTTGAATCTGACAAGTGGCGAATTTTTTTTTTTTTTTTTTGAGATATGGATTTTAGTGGTTTGTTGTAGTGAAGATTGCCAAAATCACAGAGTTCTAGCGGGATTCGACATATTCCATTAGATAGCCTTTGGAGTGTCCTTTGATCTATAATTAGTAAAGTTTGATTATGACAATAAAAAGTCTTTTATGGTTGAGTCTAAAATTATGATATGGAATTTTGTGTTTTGATGTACTGAATAATGCCAAAATCACAGAGCTTCCAGAATATGGAATATACCACTAGCTTAAGGAGCGTGACTTAATCTAAAATTAGTGATATTTGCTGATATATTTTTTATATGATAATTAGTGGTTTACTGACCCCCTAAACGGCATATTCCATTAGATAGCTGTTACCACTCTCGATGTTATGGTAAACAAGTAAAAATCTACTAAGATGATTAGTATTATTTCGAATTCAATATCTTTATTTTATATAATATATTGGACAGCGCGATATACATCGTGTGTTTTCTCTGTGACAGCTCACAGTTATATATAGTATTGTGTCCCGCCGCTAGGCACAAGTTTATATATTAACTACGTTTATACCATAGTATAATTCGATTCGCTCTGTCCAACATCTCCCTCCTTATTCGCAGACGTATTCTGCTAATCGAGCAGGTGGTTGTCGATGTCGCTTTGGTCGAGCATCCACAGTATTGTTCCGTGGTGATCTTCTTTGTAGAGAATCCTGGAATTCCGTAACCATGTTATGAATACTGTCTGATAAATTTTCCGTTGTGTTCGATGCTGTCTCATCATCAACTGCTGGAATGATTATTCGCGGTGCAGCGACGTCTTAACTGATTTACAGAATACCGTGACGTGCGATTCATGTCAATAAGCCGTACTGAATAGATAACACTACCAATTTTTGTTTCGATGACGCCGCATTCTCAAAACTGTTCATTACGGCGATGTACTTTTGCGTAGACGTTTTCGCC
The DNA here is from genome assembly GCA_958295665.1 of Tipula vernalis. Taxonomy (NCBI): domain Eukaryota; kingdom Metazoa; phylum Arthropoda; class Insecta; order Diptera; family Tipulidae; genus Tipula; species Tipula vernalis. Next base: position 57,963,465 of record OY282560.1, on the reverse strand, counting down.
TGGAGAGAAACTACGATGTCGGGCTCCGTGGTGTTTGTTAAATTGTTGCTCTTGTTGAATATTGCGATCCGTACCATGTTCTGACGTAGGTTTCAACAAATCGAGTTCTATTCGAATTTGCCGACCCAAAAATAGTTCTGCTGGTGACTTCGATTTTTGTGTGTTTCGGTTCGGTTTGGTGAGTATTTCTTTGTTTGTCCCCTCCCCCTTTTGTTTGTTTAGTGCACTCTTTAGTGTATTGACAAATCGTTCGGCTCGCTTGTTCGACATCGGGTGGTAGGGTGGCGTTAAGATGTGATTAATTCCTCAAGTACTACAGAAATCACTGAATTGTTTACTTACGAGTTGAGTCCCGTTGTCGGTTTCCAATGTTTCCGGATTGCCATTATGTGAAAAAATTCGCTCATCTTCTCGATGCAAGTCGTTGACGTGATGTTAGTGCATACTTGTACATCATGAAACATTGAATATGAGTCAACAGTGGCCAGATACCATTCTCCGTCAATTGGTCCGGCGATGTCTGTATGGACTCGTTCCATAGGGCGAATTGCACGTGGCCACGATTGCAATCGTGGCCACGTGCAATTCGCCCTATGGAACGACTCCATACAGACATCGCCGGACCAATTGACGGAGAATGGTATCTGGCCACTGTTGACTCATATTCAATGTTTCCCGATGTACAAGTATGCACTAACATCACGTCAACGACTTGCATCGAGAAGATGAGCGAATTTTTTCACATAATGGCAATCCGGAAACATTGGAAACCGACAACGGGACTCAACTCGTAAGTAAACAATTCAGTGATTTCTGTAGTACTTGAGGAATTAATCACATGGATTGATGGGTGATTTTGCGTTCTCGGCGCATTTACTTCAGGATCGCGCGAGGTCTGTGATGTCGTCATCAATATTAGGCCAGTACACATAGGCTCGGGCAATTATTTTCATTGCTTCGATGCCCAAATGCGCTTTGGCAACTGACGTAACATCAGCTTTCGGTATCGTTTTGGAATGACGATTCTGTCACTAAACATAACACAACCGGACACAAACGAGAGTGATCCTCGTCGATTGTAAAACTGCGCCAGTTCGTCGTCGTCCGGAATTTTCGCTTTTGAATTCGGTCAGTCTGATTTCAAATACTGAACGATTACTCTAAAAGTCTGGTCGCGCCTCGTTTCAGTTTCGATCATTTTTCGTGTAATGGGTAATACATCCATGATTTCCTCGATTTAATCGGTTATTTCTTCTTCGAGGTGGAGACAGGCAAATAAAAATGGCTGTTCCAAAATCATTTGTCGACATGTATGATACGTCGAAATCATATGTTGTTAACGTCCATGCCCACCACCGTTGAAGTCGATTTGCGGTATACACGAGAATTCCGTTTTTCGATCCAAAAATGCTGAGAAGAGGCTTGTGGTCCGTTACTAATGTAAACCTTCTTCCGTAGATGTACCGATGGAATTTCTTGACTGCGTAGACAAGTGCAAGACCTTCTTTTTCCACTTGACTGTAATTTTTCTCAGCCTTTATTAGCGTTAGCGACGCATGCGCAATCATCTTCTCCATTCCGTCTGAATAGACGTGTGCAATCGACGCGCCGACTCCCGTGTTGCTAGCATCAGCGTAGATTTTGACAGGAAGTGTTTGATCGTAATGTGTGAGAAATAATTCGGAGGTGAGGATTTGTTTGAATTTGTCAAATGATTGTTGGCATTGGAGTGACCGACCATTCCCATTTCACGTTTACGTTCAAAAGTCGGTCTAATGGAGCTCGTAACTCATGCATTTGCTGGACAGACTTTCCGTATAAGTTTATTGCGCCTAAAAATGATCGCAGCTGTGGAACGTTTTCAGGTGCTGGCATTGAAATTATTGCAGTAATTTTTGATGGATCTGTGGTGATGCCTTGGCTATTTACGATCATTCCCAAATAATTTACTTCGTTGCGAAAAAATTACATTTCGTTAACTTCACTCGGAATCCGTACTCTTCTAATCGTTTGAGGAGTCGTTTGAGGATTGCTTTGTGAGTCTCCTCATCCTTGGAGTAAACGAGAATATCGTCGAAATACGCGATAGTTCCGTCAAAGCCGGCTAGCATAGCGTCTATTATTTGCTGGAAAATGCCGGGAGCGGATTTTACTCCGAATGGCAGACGATTGTATGTAAAAAGTCCCTTATGTGTTTTGATTGTCAGGAATCGCTTTGATTTGTCGTCAACCTCGATTTGCAAATAAGCATCCGACAAATCGATTTTGCTGAATACTTTACTGCCAGCAAGCTGCGCGAACATTTCTTCTGGACTTGGAAGTGGATATGCGTTGGTCTCGATGCATGAATTCAGCCCAGTTGAGTAGTCGGCACATATGCGTATATGGCCGTTGGGCCGTTTGACCGCGACGATGGGTGCTGCCCACTCTGAGTACTCGATCGGTGATATGATGTCGAGTTTTTGAAGGCGATCCAGTTCGCATTCGACTCCCTCCAATGCCTCGAATGACACCGCCCGCTTCGGTCGGTATATAGGACGAACGTCCCGCTTTATCTGGATGGTCGCTTTAGCCTTTAAACACTTCCCTGGTGTATGGCTAAATATTCTGATTGTATCGCATGAATGACATTACATATTTCGTTTATCGGACGGTCCCAAATGCCTAAACGTTCGATCCAGTCTATGCCTAAAATTTAAGCTCTGTAATATTTGTGACTAAACATTTACCGGAATATACAGTCAAATTTTGCGATAATGGTGACGCTATCCTTTGAAGCAGATTTTATTCCAGTTGGGCTGTATGTGAATCCAAGTGACCCTAGAGTTTGCCATGTTTGCTCTGAGATTATGGTCAGATCGGACGCCGTGTCGATCTGTAGTTTCACGCCGGTTCCGTTAATCTCGACGTTGATGTATTTGCGTCAGGATGTTATGTCGCCATTATTTTTGTCGGTGTTGATCCCGTTGACACGTAGAACGTGTGCTCGTGGCTGATATGACATTGAATATGACATTGGTTGCACTTGTGTGTCGCAAATTGGCAGTTTCGAACGAAGTGTACATTACCGCAGAGCTAACATGGTCTGGATGGCCCATAGCTGATTGATTTTGAACCGTGTCCGTCTTTCTTGGTTTGTCTTTAAGTTGTACCGACAGAGTTGAAAACCCTGGTTGCATCTGCTTCATGGCGTTGGTGACTGTTTGACCTTTTGAACTTCCACCAATGATCGCTGTGTCGCGCTTGAGACTTAAAATACGTTGAGTTTCGGCGATTAGTTTCTCCAATTTCCCGTCCAATTTTGCGAGAAGGCGAGTTCGAATTTCGGCGTCTTGTGAGGATTTTAACCCGCGCACGAACATTAAACATTTAAACTGGTTATCGTTTAGCTCTTTCAATCTGAATTCTTCGCATTTTCGGTTTATCTGTGCTGCATACGTGACATAATCGATGTTCTCATTCTTTGTGGTTTGAAGACACTTGTACCGAGTATTAAACAACGATTCCTGTCGTCTAAAAGCGTCTTTCAGTTTCTTCACAACCTCAGCGAATGAAAAATCCTTTGGAGTTTTCGGAAGAATCTTATCTTTAAATTTGTCATGAGCATTTGCGTCCAACTTGTGCAAAATCAAACGAATTCTTTCTACATCGTTGAGGGATTTGGCGTCTTCCTGGAATATTTCCTCGTATCGTCGATATCACGCCTCGAATGTGTGTCCCTCGTCAGGATCGTAACGGAAAACTTGCATGCTGTTGGCAAGGCTTTCCATTCGATGTTCTCCACTTGGTACATTTACAGGTGTACCAAGTTTTTTTACTAATTCAGTTAACGCATCAACCAATTTTTCCATCTCGGCCATTTCGATGATAATTTTTTCTTTCACTATTGTAATATTTTATAATTACAGCCGTTATCCTTGTCGCCAATTTTTTTTTTTTTTTTTGTGATATGGATTTTTGTGGTTTGTTGTACTGAAGATGGCTCAAATCACAGAGCTTCTCCTGGAGAATGACATATAATTTTAGTTAGCTTTTGGAGTACGTTTTGATCTCAAAGCCTTTTGTGGGTGATTCTGAGAATTTTTTTTAATTATGGTTTTCTGTGGTGTACTGCACTGAAATTTGCCAAAATCACAGATTATTTCCCCGGAAACAAGGTCTGTCCTTTGATCTAAAATTAGTAAGATTTGATTATGACAAAGCAAAGTTTTATGTGGGTGAATCTGAAAACGGCTAACATTTAGTTTGACTGGTTTTTGTGGTTTACTGTACTGAAGTTTGCTGATTTCACCGAGCTGTTTTGGAGATGTGATTAATTCCGTTAATAAGTATACGCAATGTGCCTTAATCTAAAATTAGTAAGATTATATTGTGGCAGTGTAAAGTTTTTTGTGGTAAAGTCTGAGGGTTGAGATATGTGTTTTAGTGGTTCATGCATTGAAGATTTGATTATACCAATAAAAAGTCCCTCTCATAAAATTTCAGAAATTTTCAGACTCAACCACAAAATACTTTTTATTATCATAATAAAATCTTACTAATTTTAGATCAAAGCATACTACTTAATCTTATTAATGGCATTTGTAGTGTGTATGTCATATTCCGTACAGCGAAAGCTTTTTTGATACTAGAAATTTTTTATTACGGGATGCAATAGCAACGTACTTCCGGTTTTTAACGCAAATAATGGGAAAATGAATGTACATCAAAATTCCATGTTTCTAAATTTTTTTTGTAATTTTTTAGCATTGGGGCAGCTTTATCATAGTGATTTATCCTTGCCAAAATTTCAAAATGCTGGGTAGGGCTTTTTTACAGGATGTTATAGCCATTTCCGCATTTTTGCTTATCAAATTTTCTAAATTTCGTAACTTGATATGTTATCGATTAAAAAATTATTTTGATAGTAATTATGGTGTACATTAGCCCAATTGTGCTAATTATCGTTAGTTTCCACATTGTTGTGACATACTTCCGGTTTGATACTAGAAATTGATACTAGAAATTCTTTGGCCGTTGCATCATTATAGTACAGTATATATTATATACTATTGCTTGTGATGCTGAAATTGCTTAAGACAGTATTATTTCGTGGTAAAAATCTTTTGGACAGGGCAGTTGTATCGACCATGTGGGTGTAGTAAGCGATTTCATTTGGTTAAGTATAGTATAAGTAAAGCGAATTTTACTTGAAAATTTAATTTGCTATTTAATAGCGTTGAATGACGAAATTAGGAAAGTACCAGGTCGTACCAATTTTTTATTTTTGCAAAGATTTTATCTAAACATTAAACTGTGTGATGTGCAATTTTTCAGTTTTTTCCCCAAAACAACGTAACACGCAAATAATAATTTATGCATCAATGAGATTACAGAAATGTTCCTCGAGTATTACGATTTTCACTACTTTTGGTATGAATCATAGCACACACAAAAGACCCATCTCTATTAGTGCCTTCCGATTGTAGTATTTATTGTTAGAGAGATCCTATTTTGATACTAAATTAACAGATTGTGTAATATTTTGATTGCGAATGATTATTTAGCACTAATCCACATCTAGCACAGTTTTATCAGTTGTGAATTGGAGATGTTAGTTCACCTCTTGGGTAATATATTGGCACCACTGAGATAACGCGGGTTTTGCCATCACGACCGACGTCCCTTCAGCCAATCTCACGCGGCTTGAGATTTCGCTCCTTTAGAAGGATAATATCGCCAACTTCTATGAATTGTTGCGACCCTAACCATTTTCACAACTAATAAAATGCTGAAATAACTTCTGTACTTATTGCCAACGAAAAGTGTAATGTCTTGAAGTTAGCCAGATCAATTTCGGTTAGTGTTGCAGCTTGATATCAAATCAAGACATATGATGTTATCAGAGCATCTAATTTATCAGCGTCAATTTAACAAGGAATCGATTTCGGACGTTGCCATTTCTTGGGGAATCCCAACAAAAAACCCAAACAAATACAAATTTAAGTGTCCGCGTTAAAAAGGAAGACCCATTTGAATTTGTATTAAGTACAATATGAAATCGAAAGGCTGCTAGAGTGAAAAATCATTAAAAATCACAAATTTTTTGGAAAAACATCTAATTCCAATGAAGGTTAGAATTTCAATAAATCGTCAAAGTGGGGATTTGGGGCAGCAGCCCCATTCTACTCTAAGGTAAAAAACGAATTAAAACCCCTTTTCAAGAATTTACGAGTATTGCCACCAACCCAAATTTTCTACGCGACTTCACGTTTTCTCAACCAACTGTGATGAAAACCAAGATGGTTAATCTCGATGGAAAAAAGTTCTGGAATATAGTCACTTGAAAAATGATACTTTATTATTGCTTCGTTGGACATTACATTCACACTTACCTGCCCGCTTTTGAGACGAAATTCTGCCACAATACCAAAATCTTAAATAACCTGGCCTACATAATAACCTGATAAAATTGCAATGAATGCAGTCAAGAATACTAAGAATAGTAGTAAAAGCACTCTGGTACGTTCGTAACTCGAACTTCGGCATCTAAATAATCGTTGTTATTTTCGACGGGTATCGTTTTGTATTGGAAGATACAAGAAGAAAAAGGAAAAAATACTAATGTTTTCCTTTCCAATTTAATGAATAAGGCCCCTGATGCCAGATTGTTAACCCACGTTGGGCCAACAACGTCTTGTAAAAACCGTAAGATGGGTGCCCTTGACTTCCAATATTCAATTTGTGCATACAACGATTATAACATCATTTCGACAAGATCACATGCTTACAACCCTATTAACGATTTTTGTTTTTTCATTTTCAATACATTTGGCCAGATGAAGGCAGAGAACAGATGAATGACAACCTGAATTCATTAATCGTTGTTCATTACCAGCAGCATTCAAACGAAATTGGAAATAACTTCGCGAATAAACTTTTTGTTGACCACCTGACGGTGAATAGCATAATTTAATCTTGAAAATAAAAGTTGAAAATTTTTGTCGTTATCATTAATTGTATTAATTAATTGTATTTAATTAGTGCGTAAGATTACATTTTGTGAGCTTCCTTGTTAGGAAAGACCCAAGAATAAAGCCATTTGATTTTAACACGATTTTTTGATAAAGTTAAGGAATATGGCCAAACTTGAAACTTTTTTTATGCTGACATTTTTATGAACCGATTATGGAAAACTACAACATATAGAATTGCCACCCAAACTTTATACAGATTTGTCTATTATGGTTTTCTAAAATGTCCAACTATTTTATACAATGACATTAAAAAACCAACTACACTGAAAAAAATCTTGCATCATTGCATACAAAAATTGCATTAATAGTAAGAAAAATTCGTTAAAACTAAGCCGATACGACCCTTCGTTAATAGAACGAAAATCATACGTTAATATAGTGAAACAGATAGAAATTGTTATTTTAATCTTGACTACTTACGTTGTAGTATTTATGATTCGATTCATATAGGATACGAAAAACGTTATAATTTTAATGCAGCTAATAGCATTTGTGGATGAATAGGTTCTTATTATTAACGTAAGAAATAGAAGATAAGATAAAATTTTTCGTAATATTAATGAAATGGTAAATCACATTAACGAATAAATTCATACATTTGAGTAAGAAATTCATTGTTCATATGTAGGAAGAATGGAGTGCGCAGTGGTTATGAATAATTCACAAATATGATGATTATTTTCATAAATATATTGAAAATAATTCATAAAATGCAGGAACGGGTTCATAATTGATAATCAAAATTACATAATATTTATATTTAGTGATTCATAGTAAGAATGAAAATGTTTGTGTTATTTGATGACCAAATTCGTAAAATCTGTACAGCACAGTTGCAAAGAAATAGAAAACTTAAAATTTCGTTTTGTAATTCCTTTATTTTTTTGATTTCTTCTATTTGTTCTTAACAAATTCTAAAATTCTTCTATTCTTCTTCTAAAATAAACTTTACTTTTAAAATATGTAAATATAAATAATAATTAAAAAATATAATAGGATTAATAAACGCCATGTTGACAGGATACATTCGAAATTGTTGATTTCTCCCATTTTCCTTTTGAAATTCGATAGTAATTTGCTATTCTGTAAAATCAATAAATTAAATTACTACAATCACATGTAGGTACTTTTATTTGCTTATGTTTGTTACCTGATCTGATCCAAATAGGTATTCCAAAAGCGAGTTTAATTCATGAGTTTCTCCAAGTTTAGTGTTGCTGAAATATCTTGATTTGCAGGATCGACAAACTTTGGAATAGTAAACATTTTCTTACAGGTGCACTATAATAAAGCAGAGGTATTACTAACACAATAATAAATCACATAAATTATAAATTTACACATTATTTATGCAATGAATTTTAGGGGTTTTTCACACAAAAGTGCTTTCGTTTTAATCTCACGGAATAAGAATTAATCATCGATCACAAAAGCGATGATTTTATTTAACTTCTTATTCAAAACGAAAACACGGACATAAAATGCAATATTTACCTGAATTCCTGATACACACAAAAATTATTTTAATTTCTCACGATTTTTCAAACTATGTAAATGGTCCTTTCAAGCCGCACGATAATTGTTAATAATAAAGCGTATGAAATTTATTTACTTTCGTTGTCCCAATCATGATTCACCTTTACGTAATTTTCGTAGATGCTAGAATAGATTTACCCAATCATTAATAATACGAACAAATTCATATACATTAAGCAATTATGAAATTTGATATATTCGGACATATATAAATGTAATGGAATCGTTACGCATATGAATTTATTCGTAATATTCAAGTACTATAGAGCCACTTTCGTTAATATGATGAACTATAAGTATTTAAAATAAATTTTCATCATAGTCTTATTCATAAATATTATGAACTGTTCATAAATGTTTTTTTAAAAAAAATCTTACAAGTTTCACTAATACGCAAACAACATATGAATGTATTATACAGTACAATAAATTAAACCATTTTTTAGTTTATGAACTGTGATTCGTACTATTAACGCACAAATTTTCATGAATTTTCTAAATTTTGTTTTTTTTACGTAAACAGTAATTTTTACATTAATAGTACGAATTACGGTTAATGAACGCCATTCGTAAATAAAATGCAATATATTTTTTTCAGTGTAGTGTACGTTTTGACTTGGAAGCATACTTGCAGGCGATTTTAAAACATATTTTTAGTTTATTTTCATAGCTTTCGATTATAGGACCTATCATGACAGTATCAAAATAAAAAATTGTGAATAAATACAAACAAAAAAAAAATGCTAAAAATATTATTTTGCTCAAAATAAATATTTCTGGATAATGAATTATGTTTACTGTAGATTCTGGCCTCGTTCGCAAAAGAAAGTCGTGTGTCACACCTCCATTTTTAGTTTTAAATCTTATACTTGTATCTTATGATATCTTATAAAAAATATTTAGTTTGATCAAGCTTAGACTGCATCATATATTGTAACATGTTATATTATAACCTGTACCTATTTGGTTGCGGCTATGTCGGATTATGTCGGAACTCTGCGAAGGGATATTATGGGATTAAATTAAATTGCATTAAAATCATTAAATTAATTAAAATTTAGGAGCACCAAATTAATAAATCTATAGATAGATGCATTAAAAATACACATACATCGCATGTGTCGTTTTTTTAATTGTGTCACCCTATGTTTTTTTTTATGTAGTGTGGGTCTTGACAATGATTAGAAACAATATTTTTAAATCATGTAGGCATTTCTGCAAAATAAGAAATTAATTGTAATTCAATCAATTCCTATTAGAAAACCAACAAAAGTGAATTATCTCATTTTGATTTTCTCCCTCAATTTCGCTTTTAATTTAAAACGTCATGATTACCATAAAATCTATATTTTTATTTATTAAGCTGAATTTCTAATCTTCTTTATATATCGTGTATGTAAAAAATGAATATAGCCAACGGGAAGAACGAGAGAGAACCAGCAATTTTAGACACGAATTTAATTCCATTAGACATACATATTATATGCAGATTTATCTCAAATCCATCCTGATTATTTTGACAAATTTTTCAATTGATTTTTCATTTTAATTAATTCAATTTTCGTTTCTGCATTTAAATTTTTTTTTTTTTTTTTGTTTTTATCACAAATCAAATATTTGAACAGAACAAATTTGCATTGAATTGCAACATAAATTTTTAATAAAACGACATACACAAGAGTAATAAAAACGATAAACTACTTGAGAATGAAACTGGCCGCGCACGAAACATAAAACTACTTTCCTATATAGGCTGTGTGTTGTTAATATGTACAACAAAGAATTGTAGTAATTTCACTATCTATATCTTACATATTTTCTTCTATTAGCTTATTTAAATGATTGATTGACTTATCTTATTCTGTGTATCATGAACAAGAAAAAAAAAAAACATTTTATTGTCTGTATATGTATTTCGTAAAATTCGTTTTTTACACAAATTTATAAAAGTAAAATCTGGTTGTTTGAATACTTGTTAGTTGTTATATGAATCGGATTTATATATGCAAACTAAATAATGTATACCAAAATAAAATTGTTCATTGTCGATCGATTGATACTTTGGATAATTGGACAATTGGACACGACGAATATTGTCTGAAATTAAAGTAGGCTAATATGATTTCAAAGAAATTGGTATAATAAATTGAGATTTATGATGTCATGTAGTTTATACATACATCCAATAAATATTCATGTCGATTGATCTAGCGATTCGTGTGCGATGGCCAATTCAATTGTATGCATTGCTGCGGTTTTTTACTTACATATATTCTTCTCATAAATAATTCAACCTGTTCAACAACCAAATAATATATTCATCAACTTTATGAATATACTAGATAATATAATTTGAAAGTTTCATTATTATTAAGTAAACAAACCGTCTTATTCTATATAGGCGAAGATCAAGTACATAAATAACGTATCTTACATGTAAATGCATAAAATTAATTTAATTAAAAAAAACGAATTATCTCGACCATCATCAAACTAATTTTATATTTTATTTATGTATAAGTTTACTCGGTGAAAAGAGTTTTATACCTTTTTCGTGTGTATGTACATATATAAAGGTATAGTAAAATTGACAAAAATAAAATCGAGATAATATTGAAGAGAAAATTAAAATTTTCACGCATGCAAATTTTATCAATTTTTCATGGGAATATAAAGTGAATTTTAATTTTTTTTTTTAATTAATTAATTTTTTATTAATTTACTTTCTTCTTAACAAGATACGTAGGTATTTTTAAATGCAATAAGATTTGGATACTTTACAAATGTGATAAGATGAAAATTGATTTTAAGAAAGTTATTTATGTATTTAGGTATACTCTCGTACCTAGGATTCTGATATTAGGCGGTGATTTATTTACCAGTTTTTTTTATAATAAGTCATTACGTGATTTATGATTTTAATTTTATGACCATTTTGTATAAATTTATTTAATTACAGCGGAAATATAAATGACAATAAATTTACCTTGACCATGTTTATTTTTAATTAATTTTCAATGTTAATTGAATACATTATAAGGCATTTTGTAATAGTCACGTGATGAGATTTTTATCTAAAGTTTTGGTCAGCTAAATTTTATGCTTTTAAGCGATCGTCATCTCGTACATATTTTTAGTCTTACAACCAATTTTGAGCGCTGAACACGGTTGGATTAAAAAGCAAACAATTTTGTTGATTTTAATTTATTAATTTTTTGTTGATTGTTAATTAATTCATGTAATTTCTAATATGCTACCGGTGATTAGACCATTTTAAATGTGTTTTTATTAATACGAGAAGTATATTAGTATTTACGAACAATCATTCAACGAAATTGACTAATAGACCGAATTCTATTTATTTAATTTTTTTTTTAATTTACATGATTTTAATACGTTCCGAAGATTATAAGAGAATTCAATACAGTTTCGAACTGATGAGCTTATGAAAAAATCAATCTTCTCATCAGGCCACTGTCGTGTAGAAGAAAAAAAATTGTAAGAGAATTTTTCTGTATTAGTATGATTCGCTAGTACATAACGCACAGCACGTTCTGTATATATAGAATGTAAATTGTGGTATAATCAGTCCAGTCGCCGCGGCCTGATAAGAAGATTGATTTTTGCATAATCATAAGCTGATCAGTTCGAAACTGGATTGAATTCTCTTGCAATCTTCCGAACGTATTAAAATCATGTAAATTAAAAAAAAAATTTGTAGACTGAAAATTTTAAAAATTTTTGGCATATCTACTTAAGAATTTTGAAATTAAACTGAAATCGTATTATTATGAAATTTATTTTAAAAAATTTGCAACAATTTAAAACTTTAAGATTTGATTGAATTGAAATTTGATGATAAAAGGTGAAAGAACTGATCCTTGAGGAACAAAGAAAAGTTCTCCGTTGAGAGACAGTTTCCAAACAAAAGTGGGGTTGGATTTTAAATGCAAGTGATATAGCTAAATAAAACTTGTTTCCAAAGTTTGTTTTACTTTAGTTTCCGACAGAAATTCATACTCATGATTGATAGAAACTCTTGTTCCAAAGGGATCTATCTTTGGTGTGAAACGAACATGAAATATATGTCACATTATCACACTGTTTCGTTTCGTATTTAATTGGACTTTATCTAATTTGACTTGTAAATAAAACTCGTAATTTTATTGTTTTAATTTTATTTAAATGTTAGAACGACTGATGCGCACGAGAATTATTATATAACAACAAACTTTTTCTAGAAACAAGAATTTCAGTTATGTATATAACAAAAAAAAAACAAAAAAGGAGAGAATGAAAAAGATAAATGAAACTGAGAGTTCTCATTGGATGATCGATATGATTAACAAAAAAAATATCAAATTGTGAAAGATAAAATTTAGTACCTTGTATAGTCAATTCACATAATCGGCTTTCTCATATTGAATAGATGAAATTTAACTAATTATCTTTACTAATTAGAAGATAATTCTTCATACCGGCCACCTTGAGCAATCAGTCTCAAAATTCATTCAAATCTCTTCTATTTTTTTCCATACATTTTTAATTCTAATCTTAATCATAATTTCAATTAAATTTGTATCAAATTATATCAATTGGGATCGATATTTCCTAATGATTGAATTTACTTATATATAAAAGTTTCATTTATTTAATTCATCAAATATTAATCAATTCAAGACACTTACAGTATTTTAGCTAACAATGTACATAGTTTAAAACATAATTATAACAATTTAAGAACTTTCATAAATTGAATCTACAAAACTTAAATAACATTATCGCAATGTTTTCTCCAAAGGCAAAACAGAAATTTTCGAAATAGCTCGTTTATATTCATCGTTAGATGTTTTAACCGTTACTACTCTTACAAAATTATCCAAACCCGGATGCGTCTGTATCACTTTACCCATGATCCACTTAATGGGTGGAACATTATCTTCCTTCAGAAGAACCAAAGTCCCAACTTCAACATTAGGAGTACTATTGAACCATTTTGGTCGCTGCTGCAACTCCACCAAAAACTCATTTGACCATCGTTGCCAAAATTTTTGCAAACAATATTGCATTTTCTGATACCTCGATAAACGATTAAAATTTTGATGAAATAAAGAGGGAGTTCAGGAATTGAATTTATTGGACCTCCTATCAAAAAATGGGCAGGCGTCAATGCGGTTAAATCTGAGGGATCCTCAGACATTGGGGTGATGGGCCTAGAATTTAGGCAACCCTCGATCTGGACCACTAATGTTGTCAACTCTTCCATGGTGCGAATATAATTACCGAGCACCCTTTTTAAATGGTGCCTTGCACTCTTGATAGCGCTCTCCCACAATCCGCCGACATGTGGTGAACGAGGTGGGATGGTATGCCAATTAATACCTTCTTGTGTACAAAATTTTAGAACGTTGGAGTAATTGCAACTCTCTACGCGCTCCAACAAAATTTGTAGCGTTATCGCTATACACGTTTGCACAACGACCCCTTCGTGAAATAAATCGCCTAAACGCCGCAAGAAACGCATGTGTTGTTAGATCCTGAACAACTTCTAGGTGAGTTGCTTTCGTCGCAAAACATATAAATACAGCTATATAAGCTTTATGTTTAACCTTAGTCCTTATTCTAAAATTTACTTCAAATGGACCACAATAATTCACACCAACATTGGTGAAAGGTTTAGAGAACGTAACTCGTTCCTTTGGGAGTTGACCCATAATTTGATCAACAGATGTAGGTTTTATTCTGAAACATCTCATACATTCAAAAACTATTTTACGACATAACACTCTTCCGCCTGGTACCCAAAATCGTTGCCTTACAAAGCTGAGCAAAGCTTGAGGCCCAGCGTGCAAATTGCGATAATGTTCATTCTTTACTAAAAGGCGAATAAAATGATTATCTGATGGTATAAGCATCTGATGCGTTTGGCCACCAACGCGCAACACACCAAAAGTATCAATAAATGGATAGAGCTTCCGAATCGAACTCTGTTTATTAACAAAATTGCCCTCTTTTAATTTCTCAATGTCCTTTGAATAAGTTTTACTTTGAATGAATCTAATAAGTACTTTTAAAGCATTATCAATTTCAGTAGAAGTTATTTCACCGTATTTGCGATTGTTTTTAACAACTCTACAATTATTAGCGAATCTAAAGCAAAGTGCGTATATGCGCAATAATTGATTATAATCAGAATATCGTTCAATTATTTCAAAAGAATTTTCCCTTTGAACCGCTAATAAGGTCTCAGATTTACTAAATTCGGGATCTACAAAATTACGATTATACAATTTATGAGGTGGTTTAGGCCATTCCAATCCTGAATTAGTCAAAAATTCGGGTCTCTTCCACCATAAAGTTGAAGACTCTAACTGTGATGGTAATAAACCGCGTGACACGATATCGGCTGGGTTTAAGTCTGTGGGAATGTTTGCCCACATAGGAGGTGGAGCGATATCCTGAATTCTCGATATCATGTTTGCAACGAAAGTTGCATATCTTGACGGTAATGAATTAATTCGATACAAAGTTACCAAAGAATCAGACCACAACACGATATTACTAAATTTAATTTCGATACTTTCTTTATCTTTCTGGAACAGTTCAGACAACAAAACAGAAGCACAAAGCTCAAGGCGCGGTATAGTCTGCCTTTTTAGTGGCGCTACCTTGGACTTGGCACAAAGTAATTGACAGTTATAATTATTATTTTCATCGTTTATTCTAATATACAATCAGCAACCATACCCGCTTTCGGAGGCATCTCCGAATCCATTCAATTCAATACTTTTAAATTTTTCATATGGTGATATGCATCTGGGAATTCTAATGTTATTCAGTATTTATTTTTTTATTTATTTATTTATTTGTCTGTCTACATAAATTTTGCTTAGAGGCCACCCCATACTTACACAACCTATTTTGAGCAGGAGCTCATTCATAACGGATTGTGTTAGATGAAGTGGTCATGTTAAAAATTAATAAATCTGCAGCTTCATCATTCATGCAACTTCAGCTTCAGCTTCACTGCAGCTTCAGTTTCACTGTAGCTTCAGCTTCACTCATCCACTCAAACTCCAGACAGTGGTATATACATTCGCTTTATTTCGGTCCAATCTTCTTGTATTGGATTCGCTGTTTTTTTTTTATTAAATTTTAAAGCACATCTTCTTTTAGAGTTTTGAGGAATTCCTTTTCGAGCATATTAACTTTTTCAGCTTATTCACAATAGAATTCCACTGTAATATAATCAAATAACACGATACAGACCGGTCCCATTTTTTCTGCAATATTGCATTTCTTATCGTAATCGCATATCTAAAGAACAATTAACGAATTTCCTGCTGCTTACTGGCAATTTCTTTTTCCAAATGTTTCAACGGGTATCACAAGTTCCCCAGGTTCACGCATCAAGACCAATGCATAAATTTTTTTTGCATTGGTCTTTACTGACTTATTGCATGGCTTAACTGACTTATAAATGAAAGCCATTCTGAGTGGAGTGGCTCGGGTATTTGATCACCCCACTGACAATCAGTAGACCATATTTTATGCATAAATAGTTTACCGGTAAAGACTGCAGGCGCGATTAGACCCATTGGGTCGAATAGCTGTGCTATTTAATATAGAACTGATCTTTTTGTACACCTGTCAAAGGATGAAATTTTACTCAATGAAATCTGAACTCTATCATCATGTGGATTCCAAAGTATTCCTAATGTTTTAATAATATTTAATTGTTTATCTTCAATATCTGAACTTATTTCCGAACTATTTGATGTCCATTTACAAAGCGCAAATCCGCCTCTCGCCAACAATGCAATCATTTGTTCTTTTATTTTATTTGGCCTGCTCCACATCATTTGAACCTGACAGAAAATCATCGACGTAAAAATCCCTTATTAATAATTTTGAAGCAATTGGGAACCGTTTACATTCGTGGATAGCCAAATCTCTCAACGTTCTTATAGTTAAGAAATCCTACAAGTTTACTCTATCGCGTTCCAAATACTAACAATCCAATTCGATTTTGTTCGCCTTTTTATATACACAAACCAAACTTCTCGAAAGCTCATGATTTTTCTAGTTAGAATAGCGTAGAAACATTACGTAACAATGTTTATCATGGAAAATTCCATTTTAGTACAGTTAAACATTGAGCTATTAGTTTTACTTATTCTATTACATACTAGGTGTCACCGTCACAAGTGTTACGTTTTTGCCTTGTCACTCAAGGTTCGTATCACTGGATTGTGAATAATACAAAATCAATTTAATTTATCTCCAACGAATTTATTTATTTCATAAAATTTATTACAACACTGTTTATCAATAAAAATTCACAAAATTACTTTAAATAATTTTTACACAATTTTACTATTCACTTATAATTTTTATTTCGCACTACAACACTTTTTAAATCACTTTATAATTACTTTTTAATCTTCATACTGCCGCTTTCCTAATACTAATAATCTTACAAGTTTACTCTATCGCGTTCCAAATTCGAATAATCCAATTCGATCTTGTTCGCCTTTTTATACCGTATACACAAACCAAGCTTCTCGAAAGTTCATGACTTTTCCAGTTAGAATAGCGTAGAACAATTTTATCATGGAAAATTCCATTTTAGTACAGTTAATCATTGAGCTATTCATTTAACTTCTTCTATTACACCCTAGGTGTCACCGTCACAATAGTGTAGAACAATTTTATCATGGAAAATTACATTTTAGTACAGTTGAGCTATTCATTTAACTTCTTCTATTATACACTAGGTGTCACCGGCACAGTAGCTTTTGTAAATAAAAATTACTTTTTTTGGCATTCCCATTTTGTAAGGCGAGCAAGCAACACACAAGCAATAAAATTTAATAAAAAATTGATAAATATATTTTTTTTTTACAACAAGTATTTGTATCGAGAAGTGTCCGGTTTGTAAGTTTGGGCTTAAAATAATCGTTGCGGAAGCACAATAAATTGCACTGGTCGTGAGTGAGAAGTAGGATAATTAGGATGTAGTTGAATTAAAATAACCAAAAATTTTGGTCACTCTATCTCTTCTTGATTTTTTGCCATGCGGCATACGGCGGCGGAATCTCTCCTCAAGCGTTGTTTTATTCGCTCCGGATAGCTGCTATCGAGAGCCGTCATATAAAAAGTGGCTTCCGATAGCGCTCCGTATAATTAGCTAGAGCCAAATATTTTTTATATGAAGTTTTTGCTAAACAATTGAATTAAAAATGATAGTTTGATGTTAAATAAGTTTAGTTTGACGGCTCTCGATAGCAGCTATCGGGGGAGCGAATAAAAAACACAGCTTATGAAGCACTAGGAAAATATTACATATCACCAAATATCTGTAATGAAAGACTTAACAAATGAACACCAATGAATACCAATTAATTATTATTTCACCTTAAATTAATAATGATCACTAAGCTAATTATATTCATCGTATCATCCTCCCTCATCATTAATCGCAAACAAATTAGAGAAATCACGTATTAGCAGTTGTTGGGTATATGCAAATTAATTTAATTAAATAAAATTTAGCATCATTAACATGTTTCAAAATAAGTAGTTCACCACAATCATTTATTACTATCACCCGTAATTATCAACAAAACTTTTTGTTTTTCATTTTAACCATAATTACAATCTCCTCGCATTTAATCAAAGTACTTGTGTAAAGTACTTAAGTCCATGTATGCCGCTTAATTACAATTAGTTGTGTATATGTTTTATATATTCGTGTACTGCACTCGAGTAGTCAAAGATGTAATCAAGACTCTTGCTATTTATTATGCATAATTTTGTGCATAAAACTTTTGCTTTTCATAAATTTTAATTTTATTTATGTATGTTAAGTGGGTTATTTATTATTATATTTTTAAAAGAAAATGACATTCTTTAAAAACAAAATTAAAACAAAATAAATTTTCCATTTTATTATATAAAAAAAATTTTAAATGTTATTTCAATAATCAAAGACCACACACAACAAATATTTATTTTTGTTGTACTATATGTATACATAATTGAAATAAATCATTTTTATTTATTTTTTTATAAATAATAATAACAATAATAATGAAAAATTAAATCGAGAAAAATATTTTGCCTGTTAAGAAAATGTCATCGTAAATGTTTTTCGTTTCTTTATATTTACGTTACGAAAATAACGAACAAAAGATATGCAGGTGGAGAAAGGTGATTTTGTTACGCGGCATACAATAACGCGAATTTATAAAAAAAAAAAAAATTTTCTTTGCAATTAATTGTTTTGACGGTGTGGGTGGTTGATAGATATTAAAAAAAAATAAGAGTAAACGCGCGTTAGAATATTTGCTATAATATAAATTTACGTGGTGTGGTGCATATAATAAATTTTCACTTCACAAAATCACTCTCACTTGTTCTTGTCTTGGAAAATTTTTTAAACGGTTTTTAAAATACTAATTTTAGCTGTAGGAGGGAGGTGTGTCAAAATGTATAGTTTTATTTAAATGTCGACTGAATTAGGTTATAATTTTGTCATTTACATTGTTTTTGTGTGATAATTTTCATTATTGTTTCGTATGTTGTGGTTTGGGTAAAGCGCGTCGATAAACTAAACAAAAGGATCAATATAAATATCATCAATATTATTATGAATACGGAGAATTCGGCCACATAATAAACAAGTTTGAAAGATAATTAAAAGAAAAGGATACAACTGAGGTGGAACAACATAAATTCATGCTATTTAAATATCATAACATGCAATATTTTGGTTTAGTAATTCAGTCGAGTCATTTTGTAATTTTCTTATGAGTTGGTCAAATCATAAAAAGTTGAAATTTCGAGCATTTTATAAGTTTTTGGCCTATTACAAACATAGATACATTTTGTACCATGAACAAAATTGACGTGCGAATGCATACTGATTAGTGGTTATGTTACAAAGTGATAGTTGTTTAAAGCGAAAGCGATAGATTGTGGCAGTACGAAATATAAAATATTAATGGTCCAAGAGGAAAAAGAAATCTTTGGAAGTCGCAAAAGAATACCCCACCAATTTTTAACTATTTAAAGGATTTCCATCAGATGTTGGTATACGAGAGAACGTCAGACTGGAAATTTTATTTGTTTATTTTTTATTTATTTATAGTAGTTTATTAAAAATTAAGTACAAAAAGGAAAGCACACATCGAAGCATATTAATCGGAATCTCTTTAATTTTTTCAAACAATATCCACCTCGTGCTTGCACATTCTATTTTAAGCAGAGTTTAAAATGGGATTTCATTTTGCTCTTCGCTCTTCATTTTTGTTCAAGAGCGATAATAAAAACTATTAAAAAGCTCTTTATAAAGAGCGATATTGTAAAAAAAAAATATCGCTCTGAAGAAGTGAAGCATTATTTTTATTATAAGGCTCTTGCTCTTCCACTATTGCGTTTGTATTATCATATTTTCGTTCTTTGTTATTGCGCTATATTGAGAAAACAAATACGCTCTACTCTGATGAATAAAAAGTCATTATTATATTGCTCTTGCTCTGTTATTACGGCAAACGGTTACATTCAAAACCTTCTAAATTTCTTTAGTAAGCCAGATTGTTTTATTAGCGAACAGATGCACGGGCATTGGAAATGGGATTCTAAAATGATTTTTGGGTAAAGATCTGGATTATGGCCAACTAGGATGGAACTTGGCTATTTCTTAACCGATTGTGATGCAATTCGACATGTGCGTTGGAAATGGAATTCTAAAATGATTTGTAGATTCAGTTCTGGAAGATGGCCAATTAGGATGGAACTTGTCCTTGAAATTTGACATGTGCCTTGGAAATGGGATTCTAAAATGATTTTTAGATGAAGTTCTGAAATATGGCCAATTGGGATGGAACTTGGCTATTCCTTAACTGATTTTAGTGAAATTTGACATTTACGTTGGAAATGGGATTCTAAAATGATTTTTAGATGAAAAGAAGTTCTGTAATATGGCCAGTTTGAATGGAACTTGGCTATTCCTTAACTGATTTTATTGAAATCTGGCACGCGCGATGGAAATGGGATTCTAAAATGATTTTTAGGTGAAGTTCCGGAATATGACTAACTAGGATGGAACTTGGCTATCCCTTAACCGATTTTAGTAAAATGTGACTCGCGCGATCGAAATCTGATTCTAACTTGTTTTTTAGGTGAAGTTCTGGAATATACCGTGTTAGGATGGAACTTGGCTATTCCTTAACTGATTATAATACAATGTGACATGTGCGTTGGAATTAAGATTTTAAAATGATTTTTAGATGATGTTTTAAACTATGGCCAACTAGGATGGAACTTGGCTATGCCTTAACCGATTTGAGTGAAATTTGATATGTGCGATCAAAATCGGATTCTAAAATGATTTTTAGATGAGTTTTTGAAATATGAAAAATTTTGATGGAACTTAGCTATTCCTAAACCAATTGTGACACATTGCAATATATGCGTTGGAAGTGGGATTCTAAAATAGGTTTTAGATAAAGTTCTGGAATATGGCTAAATAGGATGGAACTTACAGATTATTTCTCCACCAATTTTCGATCTGCCTCACAGCAGATAAACCTCGACAGCTGCATGGATACTTGGCTATTCCTTAACCAATTGTGATGCAATTCAATATGTGCTTTGGAAGTGCGATTCTAAAATAGTTTTTAGTTAAAGTTATGGAATATGGCCAACCTACTCGTAGATTACTAGTATTGATATATTTAAATATATAAATATGAGTAACCTAAAATAATAATTAATTATACTTCTACCGCAACCTGGTTAGATTACTCATATTGATATATTTATTATACATCTGCCGGAAAATTTAGTCGCAATAAAAGGAAAATAAGAAAAAATTGGTGACAGCACGCTAATGTTAGTGAAGGATCCCGGAATTAGGAAAATCATTTTAGAATCTCATTTCCAACGAACATGCCTTATTACAGAATCCGTTTTCATCACGCATGTCAAATTTCACTAAAACCAATTAAGGAAGAGCCAAGTTCCATCACAATTGGCCATATTCCAGAACTTGATCCAAAAATCATTTTAGAATCCCATTTCAAACGCGCATGTTAAATTGCTCTAAAATTGGTTAAGGAATAGCCAAGTTCCATCACAATTGGCCATATTCCAAAACTTGATCCATAAATCATTTTAGAATCCCATTTTCAACGCACATACCAAATTTCACTAAAATCAATTAAGGAATAGCCAAGTTCCATTGTAGTTGGCCATATTCCAGTAGTTCTTCTAAAAATCATTTTATAATCCCATTTCTATCGCGCATGTCAAATTTCTCTAAAATCTGTTAAGAAATAGCCAAGTTCCATCCTAGTTGGCCATATTCCAGAAATTTATCTAAATATCGTTTATCGAACTTTCTTTATTTAATGATATTCAAAGAGCAATTCTTGTGTTTCAAAAAATTTGGCTCCCTTATGTATTTTCTTCAATGGCTCTGTAGAATGGGTTGGGAGTGATATTTTTAGCTTTTACGCTCTCTGTTTTAAGAGCATAATTAAAAATAAAAATGTAAATCACTTTGAAAGAGCGAAATAATTTTTTTTTGTGTTTACCATTAGAGGGTAAGAGCGTAATAGCAAACTGAAAAAAAAAATTGTTGGGAGCAAGAGCGAAATTTTTTATAAAGAGCTCTAAGATAAATTTAAACTCTGATTTTGAGCAATAGCTCATTTACAATAGACTGTACAGCAAGAGGCGAAATAACCATAAAATTCACAATAATAACAATACTAATTAAAATAGATTAAAAAACTGCTATGTATTGCCCATCAACCAAGCCACTGCAAAAATTTTGCTTTAAATAATTTTGCAGATCCTAATCACTAAATTTTCAAAGGAATTGAATTCCAGAGGCAAACTCCCATATAATATAAGGATTTGTTTAATGACCCTATTCCTATAAAGATCAAAAGGCTGCTTAGCTTTGAGTATAGTTTCAAAATAAAAAGATAAATAAACTACATCCTAAAACAATGCTAGAGTAGGCAGAAATAAGATCGCATTTCCTAATACCAAAAATAATAAGCATTGAAAACATCTTTGGAGAACATTCATATTTTCCTGAAGCACGCCAAACAAAAATATGTCATCGTAAACAAAATTAGGAAGAAGATAAGACAAAACATTCTTTTTTTAAACTGACTATCAGAAAATTCTACTACTTTATACAAACAACTAAGCATGTCAAACACTCTCTTATCACCTAATACCAACTAAATGGTCTTCTCAAGTAAGAGTTTCATTAAAAATTAAAACCGACCAACTAATGATAATACGTCTTCATTTATCAGAAAAATATTCCTAACAATAGAATCCTGATCTAACCGATTATTTCTATAAATTTGGACGTCATCAGCGAGATTGGAGGAAACTAACTAAACTATTGTCATTTAGATGTGAATTTAATTTTTAACAACTATTTCGAAAGCTTTAGAAGGAAACATAAAATACTATAATTAGTCGAAAGCAGGATATAGTTCTGAAAGTTTACTGATCTTTGGAATGGGGATTATTTTACTTAGCTTCCACTAGTCTGGATAGGAAGAGAACTTGAGAATAAAATTAAAGATACGTAGCAACACTTTGAGACGAAAGAGAAAACTCCAACCTTCCAAAAAGTAGATTGTGAATCCTCAGGAGAAATATTTGAAAACGAACTAGAGGACGCGTTACAAAACAAATCGACGGTACTTCTGCATGAGTTCAAGCTAGAGCAAAAATTACTATTGAAGTCATTTGGTTCGAAAATCCCACTAGTACTCTTGCAACTACCCATGCCTAAATTACGAAAATTACGCCAGTAAACCTTAGGAGGAAGAGAAGGATTTAACTTATTGTTGAAAAAGTTATGTTTTGCAATCCGCAATTAGCCCTATAACCATATTAAGAGCCTGATTGTCAGCTAAATAAGACTTACTATTAGAATATATTTTCTATAAACGATATTTACTAACTCTAATACTAATGGCATTTGAAATTTCCTGAGGCAACCAAGGCGGAGATTTTGCTTTAAGAGGAACGCAACTATCAAAGAATTAAAGAAACTAATATACAACAAATATCCTCTAAGGAACCATGTTATACTAGAAATATCTTTAAACCTAAACTTACTAGGTTTAGGTGGAGAGTAACAATTCACAGAAAAAACTAAAAGATCGTGAGCGAATCCTATACCGAGGATCAACTGATTGATAAAAAAACAGGATTATTTGTAAAATAACTGATGATTTGGTCAATAAGGGAATAGAGACACCGCTAGCGGTTGTACAACAAAAAGTTGGTGCAACAGTGTTGTGTACGGATAAATTAAGACTATTTAAAAGATTCAAATAATTCCGAGAGAATTCGGAAATAAAAGATTTTTTAAATTTGGCATACAACCTCTTGCTAGTTTTTGGAGGGTTGTAGACGATACGAGATATGGTTTTATAACCGTTTATGAAACCATTAACAAACAATAACTCTAAATTTGAGACTAGCAATTCTGGTGGAAGATGTGGTAACTAACCTAGCCTTAATATGATCACCTACAAACATACATAAACCACTATAATTAACAGGAGGTACCGCCCTATTTTTCCTAAATATATGAAAGCCTTTGATGGCCAAAGCTAAACCTATATATAAATAATTCATTTTTCGCTTCAATGAAAAAAGCGACAATTCCTGCTAAGGCTACTCGCATTTCTTATAAATATCCTAGAACCCAATTTTTCGATCGATTCAGATCAAAGTTGTGCAAGATTAGAGAAATCAATGATGGGTTGATTCCAAGGGAAGGAAAACTCCAGTTTCAGTGTAATTTTTAAAAAGTTACCGAAAACTCGATTACTCTTGGATATTACTAGCCAATCGTATCTAACCTAAAGATTCCCTAAATTTGTTTTCAAATTTCATTTCAACTGGAAATCAAAACAAAAGTAAGTCCAAGAGAAATGAAGAAAATCCAATATCTTTTTAATATTTCTGACCAAACATGAGCTAGGACAGAAAAATCTTAATTTATTCTAAAAAATTCTGCTATAATTTATTCTGAAAGTTATCTAAACCAAGTCGGGAAATTATAAATTCAATTTCAATAATGAAATGTTTCAAAAGAGACTTAGGTTAGGCTATAATTACTAGAAAACCTATCTTTCAAAAGCTTTTCTAGTAATTATATTACTCTCCCCTGGAACTCAGCCGATGTTCATCATTTTTGAAACCATTTAACGGTTAGTTACCAGTTTATTGACGATGAGATTGACAAAATTACCCTCCTTTTGTATTTGTAGCCCATTCCAATGTGTGATTTCTATAGGAAAGGCATTTTAGAAGAAATACCTGTTAGGATTTTGTCATGACTTTTTTAGAATTTTGATGGCCCTCTTCCAGAAGTTCTAGGATATCCAAATTTCCGATCAATTTTGATGACCAAGATTGGAGATTCATATTAAAGCAATTTCAATGGTCAGGATAAAGAAGAGTAATTCAAGATTCAACACGACGGAGAAAACAATTCCTAGGCAGTGAAAAGCTCGCTTGAAAGAACTTTTGTCGTAATACAGCACATATTTAATGGCAACCCGAATGCGAATTGTGTAATCGTGCGTAAAAGGCGCAGTTAATTTTTGGTCGAACGACTATGGAGGACGCTTGTTGTTGGCGTTATCAAATATAAATTTTGGCGCCACAAGCGATGTATTTTTTCGCACCCCACTTTGATTTAAATTATCAAAAAAAAAAATTGTTTTGAAAAATTTTACCACACAGAACAGAACCTATTTTGGTCGCTGGTCATTTTTTAAAATTAAAATTTCTGTTTTTCAGAATTTCCACCACAAGCAATTCAATTTCTTAAATTTCTCAGAAAAGCGGTTAAAGGATAGTTTTGCTTAAAGTTCTGAATAATTCTGATGAACGAAAACGCTTCAAACTGCCAAGAAAATATGGATTTGCATTACCACCAACATTACAAATAAAATATTTATTTATTTTATTCTTGGTACCGCTCACAGGACATTTTTTTGTGAGTTGGATAATGGAGAAATATCTTAATTTTAGGTTGCCAGTTGTTCGTCACAAATATTCGGAACTTCTTCCTAAACTCAGCTTTGGAAGCTGAGCTATATAGTACAAATCTTAACCTCGACATTTATAAGTTTTTGTTTTAAGTGTCTTTTTTTGACATGTTTTCAGAGAGATATTTGACAGCTAAAAAGGGGAAAGTTCGTGTTCATTTTCTCATTCTTAGAGAGCTTACTTCTGATCGTGTCATAAACGTCGACCTTGTTTTCTTAGTTGGCGCCTAAAAAGTACAATGGGAATAGTCATAATAGAACGCAACTATAAAAGTGTTGACATCGCTGATAAAGCATACTTATTATTATTAATCTCTATTTTAAATTTGAGAGCTAAATCTTTTGTAGGCTTGTTTGCTTCATAAGTGAAATTCTACTAATACTTAGGAGTATCATTTTGGCGTCCTCTATTTTGTTCTATAGAAGGACTTTAGTACGCATTTATAAAACCCCTCTCTACGCACCTAAAGATCACAAAAAATGTATAACGTCTACATGTTGAGACGAACGAGCTACATGTTTTCCTTTACGGCGTAATAAAAAACACACTCGAACAATTTGTCCCTTTTTTGTGTTTCCCCATATTTTTAACGAAACAGTGAAAAAACAAAATCAAATCAAATGAACAACGCTAGGCAACGTTAATATTTAGCCTAATCTCTTAACAATTTGCAACCCTCGTAATTTTTTTCCCCAAAACCACCATCGAAAAAGTTATTAATAAATAATTAATGAAAATTGTACCGAAAATGCGGTGCCGAAAAGTGGTTATGACAAAATAATTTCACTTTCATCTTTTTTTTTTTTTTTTTTTGACAAATTGCAAATGAGAATTGTTTCGTGCACATAGCAATGAAATGTACAAAAAAAAAAAAAAATCTGACAATTTTTCATGACAAATTTTTGTATAAAGTAAAAATATAGAAAATCGCATCGTTTCCGTGACGAGAAGGGCGCGCGCACACAAATAAATTCCATTGTGATTGTTAATGGCTTTTTGGTTTATTGTCTTAACATAAGAACTTGAACCTTTCTCGTTAATATAATATAAATTCAGAGTCAAAATCATTTATCATAATATTATTTCATTTAATCAAATATCACGAATTAAATTGGAATAAATAAATTTTGTTTTGTGTTACTTCCATATTGAACTTTAAGATGATCTCGAGGCATTCAATGATTAATCGATCACATTTTTTTGTCGTTTTTTTTTTTTTTATGATTTGGAATATTAATGGGCGTCATTTATTTTCAGAATTTTTTAGCTGCAAATTCACAATGCTGGTGGAATGCACCGTTGACGGCAGCAACACGAGCACTTAAATATGCTGGACATGTAGCACCCGGTTTACTATTGGTTACCGCTGAACCATGTGCACTAGAAGTTTTACGTGGTGCATATGCACGAAGTGTA
Source organism: Tipula vernalis (assembly GCA_958295665.1). Lineage (NCBI taxonomy): Eukaryota > Metazoa > Arthropoda > Insecta > Diptera > Tipulidae > Tipula > Tipula vernalis. The sequence continues at coordinate 57,936,388 of OY282560.1, read as the reverse complement.
CTAAAACCACCAGCCACATATATCATCCATTCTGTCGGTAAGTCACATCAAATGATTTTTTTTTATGTATTTTTTATATCCATTTCGGACAAAGATCACAATCGTGATTTTCTTACTAGAAAACACAAAAAAAAAAAGTTTCTTATTGATTAGTGTCGATTGTTTATACGATCAATCATTAAAAATAAACAATTTCTTGAGAGAATTTATTTTGTAGGTCAGTAATTAAAGGAAAATGTACACATTAATAATTTGCAATTTTTTATATTTTTTTTTTTGCCATTTGGACACACAATTGACAAAAAGTGTATAAATAAACTTTCTATTGTTTGCACACATGTAATTGTATTGTACATAATATTGGTGGTCCTATAATTATTTCAATTAGAAATAAATAGTAGTTAATCGTAATTTTAATAACAATTTACAATTACAATACACTTTCATTCAATATTCATTGCGGATGGAATGTTGGAAAGTGTTTCAAAATTTAAAAAAAATTTGAATGCATATAAAAATTGTTGATTGTTGGGTATTATATTGATTGAGATGTTAAATGAGGATGGAATTGTTACATTGTATTTGCATATTAGAATTTGTCATATTTATGAGATTATATGCGAACATTTTGTCACAGCAATTGCGTTCGGAGTGGATGCTAAAATTGAAATTTACTACAAAAATAATATTCTTCAGAGCTTGACTTTTATTAGTATGTGTGTGTATTACACGCTACGGGGAATGGGGGAAAAACAGCCGTCAATATTGCATCTAAAAACGTAATGAAATCTATAATATTTCGAAAGTTATTGCATATGGTATGTAGGGAGTCGTAGAGCTATAACATATGACTAGGCTTAGGGTTCTTAGGTACTAAAAAATCAAAAATATGTTCCTAAAATATGTAACTAAAATTGCAAGACCTTATATTAAGAGAATTTCAATTCACTCATTAACAAAAAAGTATCAAGTTTGGGCTACAAAGTGCTCGAAAAGTAGTCCAAAAATGGTTCCACATCCAAACAATTAAAAATTTGGACTGGTAAGCGATATTTACTTCAAAAGAACACCGTAACGGTTGAGACTAAACGATTCACGCTCTACATTACGATTCACGCAACTAAATTACGCTCATATTTTTTGCTCAAATTGTAATTCAAACTTAAATCCAAGCCATCAAGATTATATTCAATTACAGTTAAGAATTCTTATTATTTTATACATCGTGCTGATACTACATAAATAATTTTATTGTTTTTTGTAATTTTTACTAATTGCAATTAAAACTTAGTGTGGAATATCAAACTTACATTTCTTGAATCATTTTAAAAGGAAAGCTGAAATTGATCTGTAAATTTTATATTTTAAATCACTCAAAATTATTTAAATTTTATAATTGTAACTTAATCTTTAATTTTTCTCTTGTCAGTCCAATTCGAAGTACAAACTCAACTTTTAAACTAAAAACTAAATTACAGTTATGTTTTTGCTCAAGTACAAATTACTATTCAAATTCAATTTCTACTCAACATTTTTTTAACATAAAATTCTGATACAAATTCAACAAGCCTTGTGATTCAAACTAGAGTTTTAAATTCGACTTTAACTCAACCTTTCTAATAATACTCAAATAAATTCTCAATAAATTTCTTAAGGTTGGAATTTTTACTTAATTTGTAAACAAAATAATAAAATAATTTTGCGTTACATAAATTTGGAATTCATGCTCATTTTTTAAATATTTGTTTTATTTAAATTGCATCGAAATTTTTGCTCAAACTCTCGATTGGATTGAAATTGAATTTTTAATCCAAACTTTGTTCAAATCTTGTTTTACCCAATTCTAAATAAAAATTTTACAAAAATAATTTTTTAAAATTCACTCAAACTGTTATTAAAGGTTGTGAAACGCTATTTCTAATGTAAGTTCCTACTCAATATTTTTTTCAATTACGGTTTAAATTTGAAATGCTTCTATTATAAAATAAAATTCATTCAGATTTTTTGCTCGATTCCTAATTTTAGTTGAACTAAAAAATTTGCTGAAATCATGTATAGTGCATTAAATATTTTGCTAAAATTGTTTTCAAAATGTGTTTTGAAAAATGTGTTTCCAAATCCAAAGACAATTTCTACTAAATATTTCACTCAAATTCATTATGTCTAGTTTAGAATTCAAGCTATTTCTCTCTTCGTTCTCTTAATCAATTTCTTCTTCTTGGAACTAAATTTTTGACTAAAAATCTTAATTTTTTTCGAATCCATTTTGATTTTAAACTAGGTTACTACATAGAGCGAATACAATGCACGTATTAAAAGGAAAATTACAATAATCTTTAAATTTCACTCAAGTTTTCATTTCAATTTCATTCAATCAACGTGATCAAAATTACATTTAACATTCCAGTACAGTTTGGAAGTTTAACTCAATTTTGGATTCAAATGTTACTCAAAGTTAATTTTATTCTGGATGCATCCAAGTTTTCATTCGAATCCATAAAAACTATTTTCTTTATCAGTCTAATTTTTTTCCAATTCAAAATATGTACATATTTCGGTTTTCCCTTGATATATCTATTCTTAGCTCTACCTAATTTCCTCTCATTTTTTTATTTTCTAATTGAAAATTCACTCAGCAAAACTATTATGTAATGTAAACTTATATTTCGCTTAAAGTTTGGTGAAATGGTATAATTTCGCCAAAGATTTTAAATTCGTAATTCAAATTTCACTCAAAATTTCCGATACAAATTTCTAAGCTAAATTCTGAGGAAATTTTGTTAGCTGTTTGAGATCAAATCTCGTATTGCAACTTAATTCTTACCTAGTTGCAATTAAAATTATGTTTAAACCTAATTTAGAACTCCAAATTTACACTCAATTTTTTGCTCAAATTTAAATTTCATGCAAAACGTAGTTTAATCCAGAAACATTTTCTTAATTTATATCTTAAATTTAACTCAAAATGTTGCAAGCTTTGGAAGTTCTTGGAAGTTTTTTAAATCCACTCAATATTTAGTCAAGCCTTGGTTGAAATTTTTATTCAAAGATTGGAATTTAAAGTCTATTTATAGGAAGATTTTTAAATTTTTAAATCCAATTTAAGTTCCTACTCTAGAATTTATTCAATTAGATTTGGGAATTCAAATTCTCATTCAGATTTTTGCTCGAAATTCTGATTTTATATCCGATATATTAAAATTCACAAACGTACATATGTTGACAAACAATACGTTGACTTTTCTCACGTAAATACCACTCAATATTTTACTAAAATTCATGTGAATTCTGACAAATACGTTAACGAATAAAAGCAACAATCACAAAATCTGCTATTCTAGAAGATCTCCGGATCGTTATATAATGTTCAGTAAACTATTGAGATATATATTTTAATTTGATGTTTATTTTGTTCCTAATTTGTTGATCTAACTTAGCGGAGTTTAGGCCAAAGTAAAACATTTTTAACTTCTAAAAAAAATATTTGTTGTCCTAAATTTAAAATTTGGCTTATAAAATATTTTGCTTTATCAAATTTTAAGCTATGAAAGTCTAATTACGTTATTCTTAATGAAACATTTAAAAATATTTGGAATAAACCATAAATTATGTGGTAAAACGTAAAATAAGTGGAAATATGTAAAAATATGTGATTATGCCAAAATATTTATAAATATGTGGTAATATATAGAACTCATTCGCTTTTATTTGTTTTAAAAAGAATGCCTATCCAACAAATTTTTGGTTTGGATTTCCCAAAAAAAATATTTTTTTACCTAAGAATCCTAAGCCTAAATATGACAGTATCTCAAAGCCCTATAAAGTGCTATTTAAAACTCATAAGAATTGTTTTTCTAAATGTTTCCAAATGCGCCGTAAAATTTTGACAATACAACATTATGGAATTTTTAAACGAAATTTTGCAGCAAGGAAAAGAACGTTTCATACCCAGGTGGAAAGGTAAAGTCGAAATTTCATTTTCGACCATTCGAGCCCTCAACCCTTGCGAAGAACGCGTATTATTAGCGAAGTGAAAATATGATAAGAGAGAGTAGAGTTAAATGTTTCGTAACTTCTTCCATAAAACAACTAAACTTAGGATTTTTTTCAATCTGCAATTTTCCCCGAGAATTGTAATTTAAAAAAGTTCCAAACTCCACCCTGCTTCCTCTTCTCCTCTCATCCAGTACGTTAACCAATACTGCATATTTGCCACTTAAGCAAGGTCTTAAGAAAACATTTAGAGGAAACTCAGCGGTAGACACGGCTTATTATTGGCACAGTCAAAAGCTAACGCCAAAAACATTTCCGTCTCAGTATACCGTAGTTTAATCCGAAATTTCATCAAAATTTGGCAAAGTCTAATTTTATTTTTAGGTGAAAACCTCAATTTTTAGATATTTCAGAGGATTGTATTGGATTTCCGAAAATTTTCACATTTACAATTACTTGAGGTTTTTGTAATTGCGGCAATTAGAAAACTTTATATGTTTCTCAACCAATCCGCTTCTTGTCGCAGTCGTTGTGGCATTGCCAGAAATTAGTTGTTCAATCGGACTCAAATTTTTTATAATTTAGTCGTCGTAAAATTTGGGCCGATTCATTTGAGGGTACCATCTGCTAATATATTCACATCCCTGTGAATGTTTAGTAATAGAAATCCATTTAGTCGCTGCTTATCGATTGTATTTCACTTGGTTAATTCTTAAGACGTTCTGTTATAAATTTAGCATTTTTTTGTATTGCCAGCCCTCAATTAATTGTTAACACTAATCTAAATAAAGCGAGACATTTGGTCTCTTACAAATATAATGTCAAACTACACTGACGTGTATTTTACATTCGTTCTTATGCTGTATAAGTTTTTATTTCAACAAATAATTATTAACAAGTAATAATTAATTAAGTTCGTGTTTGTCGCGATAAATTAAAAAAAAGGAAATCGTAGAAATTCAATACAAGAAAAAATAATCGTGGGTCGTTTTATATATAGAATTGAGTTTTGTGTGTATGCGTGTGTCGCTTAACGGTTTCGCAATAGCGCAATAAATAGTGAAATAAAAACAGAAAAGGAGAATAAATAAAAATATAGTTATAAAAATGGCGAACGATAGTGCTTGAGACGGCATAGAAAAATTGCATGGTAGTGAGAATTATCATACTTGGCAATCGAATTGAACGATTATAGTAAATGCATCGAAACGGGAACAAAAACTGAAACAGATGAAACAAAAAAAAAAGCAAAAGCCAGAATTGAACTAAGTATTTCTCCAAGTATATTCGTACACGTTGCGAATTCAACCTCAGCAGCTGAAACATGGAAGATATTGAAAAATTTATATGAGGAGCGCGGTCTTTCGCGTCGTATCAGTTTATTACGCAAGTTGGTGACAATACGTTTGGAAAGTTGTGTTTCCATGAACGATTATATTTCACAAGCATTTGAAACTGCGAATAAATTAAACAGTACCGGTTTTTCTGTGCCAGATGAGTGGCTTGGTAGCATTTTGTTGGCTGGTTTACCGAATGATTTTGCTCCTATGATAATGGCGCTTGAAAGTGGCAGCATCACAATAACGGGAGATTCAATCAAATCGAAATTACTAGATTGTGGTTATGGTTCGAAATCGGTTGGTCGAAGGATCAGCGTTCTTTGAAAACAGTGGTAGCAGCAGCAATAAATCAAAATCATCGTCAAAAAGCAATGTGAAGTGTTTTAATTGTGGTAAACGTGGGCATATGGCTAAAGATTGCCGTTCGCCGAAAAGTGAGAATAAGTCACAGCCACAATATAATAAAAATATTAAAAACCAAAGCCCACATGCAAAAGTTGCATTTTTATCACCGGTTCAGGATTCGGTTTAAGTTACAAGTGCAGCATATTTTTTGAAACAGTGCCATGAAAGTGAATGGTACATAGATAGTGGGGCATCACAGCATTTATCACCATTTGAAAATTTGTTCACCGATATAAAATCATCCGAAATTACACAAATTACTTCGGCAAATTCAAGTAAAGTTCCAGTTAAAGGTGTCGGTAAAATACAAGTGCGTGTAAACGAATTCGAGATAGATTTTAATAATGTTTTGTGCGTTCCTGGTTTATCTGCGAACTTGTTGTCAGTAGCACAAATGATAAAAAATGGTAATGAAGTCTTATTTGATCAAAATGGATGTCGAATTTTCAATAAATTAAAACAGTTAGTGTGTGACATTAAATCAGATAATGGTGTATATCGACTTCAGGTGCAACAAGTTAAATGTTTAGCAGCCATGACACAGACAAAGAGTGGTTTATTGTGGCATAGAAAGTTGGGTCATATAAACTTTGCGGACGTAAGATGAAAAATGGTTTAGTAAATGGCATCAATTTTAATGATAAAAATGAAATTGAAATTAAAAATTGTGAGGTTTGCAAAGAAGGGAAGCAAACGCGCGCCGATATCATTTTAAATTTGGATCATTCAGATTTAATGGGACCAATGGAAAATAAATCAATTGGTGATGCTAAATTCATACTTACGTTTATAGATGACTATTCAAGAAAGATTTTCGTGTATTTTTTAAAAGAAAAGTCTGAAGTGTTCGATCGATTTATTGAGCATCAAGCTGTAGTTGAAAAAGAAACGGGAAGAAAAATTAAAGCATTAAGATCAGACATTGGCACAGAGTACATCAATCAAAAGTTCGAGAAGTATTTTAAGATTAATGGTATCAAACATCAAACATCAGTTGCGTATACTCCCGAGCAAAACGGTATCGCCGAAAGAACAAATCGAAAATTGGTGGAAAAGGCTAAATGTATGTTGTTTGATTCGAAGTTGGATGTTTCGTTCTGGGCTGAGGCTATTAACATGGCAACATATATAATAAATCGATCAGCAAGTGCCATATTAAATACAACAACTCCAGAAGAAGTTTGTTCAGGCAATAAATTTGATGTTAGTCATCTTCAAGTATTTGGTAGTCCGGTCATGGTGCACATCCCAAAGCAAAAACGGAAGAAATGGGATAAAAAGTCAAAGAAATTGGTCTTCGTGGGATTTTCTGAAGGTGCAAAAGGCTATCGTTGTGTCAATCCGATCAGTAAGAAACTTGATATCAGTCGAGATGTTGTGTTTATAAACGAAAGTGGTTCTGATCAAGTTGTTGTAACAGAAGATTCAGGTTATTTAGAATTAAAGGAGGTATCAAATGAAGTGAGGGACAACGAACAAAGTGTTCCCACAATCAACAATGAACTCGTTACCACTACTCCTGCAAAATCAACTAGTAAGCCCACCGAAAGGGAATTTGAAGAAACATTGGTTCCATTTGACAGTTCAATTGAAACGATATATGATGACGCAAATGATAAAATCTATGAACACAGTGGTAGTGTTACACCACAACAAACAGTTCGAAGAACAAGTCGCACACCAAAGCAAAAAAAAATTGATGGATATGTTATATATGGTGCCTGTGGTTTACTTGCTCAAGTAGATGAGCCGGTAACATATAATGAGGCATTGAATAATGAAAACTGTGAACAATGGAAATCGGCCATGCAAGAAGAAGTCAGTTCGTTAGTCGAAAATTGGACTTGGCAGTTGGTCGATTTGCCCAAAAATCGCAAACCAATAAAATCAAAATGGGTGTTTAAACTCAAGCGTGACGAATCTGGAAATGTTACTAGATTTAAAGCAAGATTGGTTGCGAAAGGTTGCTCGCAGGTCTATGGAATCCATTAAGAAGAAGTGTATTCACCAGTGGTACGTTACTCATCGATTCGTTTTGTCATTGCACTTGCTGTCAAAAATTGTTTGAAGATTGATCAGATGGATGCAGTGTCAGCATTTTTGCAAGATGATTTAAATGAAGACATATATATGGTTCAACCGGAAGGCTTGCACGATGGTACAAATAAAGTCTGTAAGTTAAATAAGGCGATATATGATCTTAAACAAAGTGGACGAGTATGGAACGAGAAATTAACAAAGATGTTAAAGACATACGGCTTAAAGAAATCAATAAATGATCCGTGTGTGTTCTTTAATGATGATCTGTCTTTGATCATTACGATCTACTATATGTTGATTACTTCCTGATTTTTTGTAAAAATCAAGTCATGTTGAACAAATTGAAAGAAACGTTATGCAATGCATTTAAGATGAAAGACATGGGCATTGCAACTACATGTATTGGTTTGCATGTTACTTACGAGAATAATGGAATTGCCATTGATCAAAAATCGTATATATCAGAAGTGATTGGTCGATTTGGTATGGCAAATTCAAATCCAGTTGCAACACCCAGTGATCCATGTCAAAAGCTGTCTATTACAATGCGCCCAACAACTGAATTGAAAAAGAAGAAATGACGAAAATTCCTTATCAGTCATTAGTTGGTTGTTTGTTATTCATTGCACAAGGAAGTCGGCCAGACATTGCATATGCAGTAAATGATGTGAGTCGTTTCAACTCTAATTACGGACGACCACACTGGACCGCTCTAAAGAGGATATTAAGATATCTAAAAGGAACATTAGATTACAAATTGCGTTATTCAAAATCTGATGTAAAGCATTTAACCGGGTATGCGATGCAGATTGGGCATCAGACATCGACAAGAGACGGTCATGTACTGGTTATGTTTTTCAACTAAGTAATGGTGCTATAACCTGGAATAACAAACGTTTTCGAAGGTTGTTTGAATAAATGGTGTCATATCATCCATGAAATTCTAAAATCCGACTGGCAGACATTTTCCGCAGCTTATGAATATCCTCCGGTGACTAATTCGTGTTCGGAGTAAAATTTCTTATATACCTTACTTAATATCCGTGAAGTTCGGAAACCGTTGTCCGTGAAGTGGGCAAACAAATGGAAATGGAAATGGAAGCAGTCTACCCAGTTAGTATCAAGCTGAAAGTTTCTCAATTGCTAGTTAAAGCATAATTTTTTGTTTAATGCTGACTACTTGGTACCAGACTGAAAATTATTATTCACGTTGTTTGACACGAAATTCTAAAATCCGACCGGCAAATATTATTCGCGATTTTTGGCAGATTGCAGACAAGTCAAACCTGTAGGCTTATGAATCTCAGATGGTTAATTGGTGTCAAGCTAAACTTTCTTGTACACGTTACGTTAATACAGTCAAAACTATTCAACCGAACGCTTTTGATATTTCTGATGAGACAATGTTAAGATAGTGAGCAACTAACTTCAGTTATTCAACTAGCATTCCATCACAATTACACTGAAACACCACACGGGTGATCCGAGTGTTTCTCTCCAAAGTGTTTCAATTAGGAATAAGAAGCTTTTATACAACAGTTGTTTTCATTCTAGTACAATTACAGATAACTTAAAATCATATGTGAGTGGAAAGCTCCTGCGTCGGAAATTAATTGTTAGCCGCTTACACCCAAGAATTATTTCGGCCAAGGTTGCTATGTGTACGAAATTTTTTTTTTCCGATTTGTTCCGCCGTTCATCAATAACAGCGTGTCAAAAAACGCTGAAAGCTGTTGGAGTTTATATCTCTTTTGGTAGTGTGATGAAATGATCATGTTTTGTTTACGAATTTATGGACAATTCAATGGGGTTCTTAATTATACAGGATTTCCAATTTCAATTTAATTTTATTTTGTAGATTTTAATTATTTTTCTATTGTTGATCAAGATTTTAGATTTGATTTGAAAGCCAATATTCGGTTTTTAAACAATTTTCTTGATAATGTTGACTGTACAAGTTTGTTTTACAATTTGCTCAGACGCTGTCACGGAACTTTATAAAGTTTTATTTTAATAACTTTAAGTTATTCGTTGCGAATATTTCAGTTAGTTTTAGTTTCGCCAAACCGTGGTTCAACCGCCGTTTAAAAAATTTAGGTAATCGTAAATCAAAAGCTGCCAAGATCTATAAGCGTTCTGCAGGTGTGAATGCTAAATCTAAATACCGTGGATTTGAATTTTGTGATGCATTTGCGAACTTTTTCCAAAGTACTTTTAAGGTGACCGATAATACTTCTGTAGTGTCAGCTTGGAGCTCCCAGGTGGCCGTTATGATTCATCTTACAGCCTCTGAAGCACTAAGAGGTTTAGGTGGTTTTAATACTAAAATTGAATGTGGCCGTGATGCTGGTTTACCATTGATTCACAGATTCCCTCATTGAACCATTACTTCATTTGTTTAATTTAAATCTTTCGAGTGGTTTATTTCATGACCTTTGAAAGCAACCATTTATTCGGCCCATTTTTAAATCAGGGGTGAGATGTTGTAACCATCACGTTTTTCGCTTCGATGCATTTTCGATAGAATAACGGTACTGCTTTGTTAAAACCATAAAATTTTAAAACAATTTAGTTCTAAAATACCGTTATTCTATCGAAAATGCATCGAAGCGAAAAACGTGATGGTTACAATATCTCACCCCAGGTAAACGGAACGACATTACATGCTGCAGAGTGATTTCAATTCTAGAATTTCAATTACAAAATAAAATTAGTGTCCCGACACAGTTAATGATTTTCTCTACTCACGTATTTAACCTTGTGGTGAAACTTGGTCAGGTGGACGTTTTCTATGCTGATTTCTCTAAAGTTTTGATAAATTTCGGAAACTGGAAATTTTACATCTGTTAACATAAGCAATATATGTAGCCGATGACCTTAACATTTATGCAAATATTAACGGTGTTATTGATACTGAACGTATGCAGAACGAACATAATATATTTTGTGATTGGTACAGAGAGTAATTTGATTTTGAATTGTAATAAGTGTAAAGTAACGCCAGGCTACGTATGTACATGGTGTCGGGTGTAGGAGGCTTTGACGAGTAATTTGAATTTCAACAAGCATATTGATTATATAATTTTATGTTGCTATACCGATTAAACAACACGTTTATGATTTATGCGCTTAGACGTCTCCAACAGCGGAGCAAAGAGGTTATGTTGAACCAAATAAAAATCGGTTTCTATACAGCTTAAATACGGTTTACAGAATGCAATAAATTTTGGAAGTTTGATTTATATGTTCAACTTTGGGTTTGAAATTTTATAATTTTGAATATTATTTCTAATGTTTAGTTTATTGGTTTAAATTTAGAGTTTCTTTTGATACTTTTTAAGAGAAATTTGTCGAAAGATCTCCACTTTCAAAATTAGAGAGTAAAATGAACCACCTGCCAAGTAAATAGTAAAATAATTTCATCTAATTAAATTTTAGCTTCAAAAATCGGCCTTCATTTATCAGGAGCATAGCACCATCAAAAGCTTTCCGCTTTACTGATGAAACTTAAATGGTACCTTGTTGGAGACTTAAATTATTTTTGTCATTTAATGATAAAAATTTTAGATTAATATAAAATATTTTAATTGTACTTAAAACTGAGTAGCAATAACAAACAACATAGCGACATTACCACCGTCATTTCCTTTTGCGGACATTGTCCCTAATTAACCTAACAAGACTCCTTTTCAAAATCTTATTTCAAATAATAATCTTACCGATCGAATTGCGAATATTTACTTTCCATTTTCAATTAAAATTCTTGCCGACATGCATAGTTGGACTGCAACGAACATAAACATAAATATGCATTATATATTTTCTAAAATAAATAACAAATAGATAAATATAAATAAGCAAATAAGAAAATCATCTAAACAAATATAAAATTTAAATAATTAATTAAATTTAAATTTCATGGATGACCATAACGAGCATTGAAATGAAAAATGGCATTTCCTTTTTATTGCTTTTATTATACATACATATATATAAAACATAAATAGATTTTCATTTTTTTACTACTTTTTAATTACACGAATCCGCGGTATTTACTATATATTATATAGAAATCTCATCCATGTACAGAAATCGAATGTTGTAAATGTTAAAAAAGATTTAACATTGCAATTTTAATATACAGACAGGAATGCAATTTAAAAAGGCGACTATAGCTACGAATTTGGAATTGTATTTTAGAATTTGGCAATAATTGTGCTCCAAAAATGTAAATCGATATTTATTTCCCACAAACTCGATCTGTAATAAATATACATTAGCATATAATATGTCGTCAAAAAGGCCATTCATTATCAGAACATTTTCTTACACCAGAAGAGCACCATCTATTTGACTCTGGTAATTAGTCTGTGTGAACTATTTCCGAGGTAACCTTCGAGTTTATTGATAGTCGCCAGACACTTGTTTTATTGAATATAAATATATTTTTTTTTGTTAGTTGCCTTATGACAATAGATCTATTGTATTGTAATTTTTTGTTTTACCAATAATTCATCATTCCATTTTTACCCTTCAAACGAAGTATTTGGGAAAGATTTGCATTTTAATTGTCTGTGGAGTTAATTTTTTGATTTTGTTTACCTTGAACGAATTTTAATTGACACAATGGCAAAAGCAGGTGAATGATGAATCAATTATTTATGGGGACGACACGAATAGCAATAATTGGTAGGGTCCATATGTAATTGTTTTCTTTATTCATTTTGAGTTATTCCGTTTGTTTCTAATTGAAATTTAACGTTTCATTTATGAAAAGCTTAGTCGTTCCACAAGGATCTGAACTTTTTGTCTTTAAACAACCGAGTTAAAAATTCGCCACTTTAGTTCACTGCACATGAAAGAGGGTGGTGCAATCAATATACAAGAATTTCCGGCATAACACAACATTTTCTATTAATCTAGTAACCTTCAAGGTTAATTGTAAAAAAAAAAAAAATTTAAAGTCGTAAAAATTGATTAGTTCTACACTTCTACCCACTTTCATTTTTAGTAAAATATTGGGAAGGAAAATTTATCGAACAAAAAAAATTATTTTTTTGCTAAATAGTTTATTTTGAATAAATTTTTTTTTATTCACTTTTAAACTAAAAGTTGTCACTTCAGTCAAATAAATTAAATTTGTATTCTCATTTATTAATCTTGTAGCTAAAAAGAAATTCATTTGAACTGATCGGTATGATGAGGTTTTCTTTTTTTTTTTTTTTTTTTTTTTTTTTTTTTTTTTAATATGTTCATCTCATTTTTATATATGGATAAGAAGAAGTTATTTATTTATTTATTTTATACACAAAAAATTTTTTAAGATCCATACAGTCCATTTTGAGCATAAGAGCTCATTATAATGGAATATATGGAAAATATATGGTACTCTAAACTTTTCTCCAATTTTTTCTGGATGTCCTCTGCATTTTTCCCCGCTTTTCATCCCTTCGATAATTCAGCTACTCGTATTATGGTTCTCGCATTATTGTCATACGTTATACTTTCTTGTTCGCCTTGTTCTTTCCACCACAAAGCCACCAGAAAAGTATATCCAAGAGTTGTTAAAGGTCATTAACAGATAATATCTACCAAAATTTAAGTAACATGCTGTACTGAGGTTCCGAAACTGTTTAACGTAGTCGAATGATGGCTTTGAGTTTTGGACTTTTACTCTTAAACAAATTTATCTATAACGTTTAGTTTATAACTTGAAAGCTAATGGATGTAACCATTTTGGTGCAAAATAAATTTTAGGGGGTTAAGTCTTGTCCCTTATACTTTTCTTATTTTCATTATTGATCTCCTCCTAACCACGACTCTCAAACCACTTCATTCTTATGCTCAAGACAGCACACATTGCTCGTCTTTTTCTTTTCCCTCTTCTACTTCATCGCGAAGCAACGTTCTCGCAGAGACATTTGCTATGAAATCGATTGGGGCAAAAAAGGGTTAATTCAACCCAAACAAGTGTCAGTCGGTTTATATTTAGTGGTAGAAACGTCAAATATGGTGATTCTTTTGAGATTGGTGGCTCCAGCGTGGGCACGTCCAAATCTGCTGGCGTTCTTGATTTAACAATAAATAACAAAACTTTTGAACCGATCAAATTAACAAGGCCGCGGTTAATGTGGCTGGATGCCTTTGACATTTACGATCAATATTTTATTTTAAAATGTTTTACAAATGTATAAAATATATGAACCCGAAACTGGATTATAATTCCCACATTTGGGCTGGCGCCCGCCTTGCTACACTCGATCAAGTTCAGCAACGAGTATGCCGAATAATTTCGTATTCCTTGTTTTCAGACCTTTGGTTCTCTCTCAAATAAATGCAATTTGGGAGCCTGATAGCTGATTTACATTTAAATCCCATATACTTATTCATTTATTGATTCGGAATTCTTTCATTATCTCATTTCAATAAACGGTTCAATGGTTAATAATTGCTTTCGTTTGATAATGCTGTGCATCCTTGTGTTTCCCAAGCGGTTCGCACAATCAACAAGAAACACTAGATTTTCATTTAAGTTTGGCAGCCTTTAATAAGTAATCGTAAAGGTAGCAATGACGTTTAGGTAAATTTGAGTAGAGTATGACCAAAGACTATGTAAAATACTAAGACGTCCTATTAACATTTATTTTGGAAAAATAAAACAACAATAAAAATTAATGAAAATTAGAGTAGAATAGCAACTTTATTTTCTTACTTCGGCGCTCTTTACAAACAAAATTATTTTTGGTAATTTCTCCCTTCTCTAAATTTGTTTTTTTTTTTTTTTTTTTTTAATTTAAGGGTAATAAAAAAGTCATAATTTTGTTTTCGTATTTGTTATGGATTATGGTGTGCGAACAGGAAAAATCAGAGCCTCGGTCCCTAGTCCCTGCTTTAATTTGCAGGTTATTTATACAAATATTTTTAAAATATTCACTTCGTGAGCAATTTTTGTCATATCAGCAATCAGGTAATTGGATATTATAATATTAATTTATACTTAACCAACTATTTTTTTGACGTTAATTTTTTTAAAGATTTAGTCGAAGTATTTAATCGGGTACCTGTAAAGTGAATTTGTATAGAATTCAGATTTTAACATTTAAAATATTTGATTTGCTTGCAATCTGATGTGAAATAAAAAAATTGAACTTTTGTTATCTAAAATTCAGGGACAAGGGTATTCTAATTTATGGTTTCATTTTAATTTTTTAATAAAACACATAGATCATTGGTTTTCTTCCGATATCTTTATTGAAAGTTAAAATAAAAATGTTGCTGTTAGGAAAACCAAGATCTGATAAGTGACCCACCAAAGTTCCAATGACATTTTTATATAATTCAGGCTGAATTTCGGTTGTATGCTTAAATAAGTTACCTCTGAGCTGCAGAATTATCTGAGGCACGTTAGCATAAACCTTACCCTTCAATAAACCCTTTAGGGGAAAGTACACTGGTGTTAAATCAAACGATCTATAGGCGGCCAATTAGCATCTGTTTTTGAAGCGAAATTATTCGACTATAAAAATTTTCTTTTAAGAGTTCAAGTGTCGCAGTGATTGTATGACACTTAACAAAGTCCTATTGAAATATAATCCATGTATTCTTAACGACATTCGCTTCCGATTCATCACATAAAAAGTAATTCATCACTCGATATCCATTGCCAAACATAGAAACAGCAATGCCGTCTTCGTTTTAAAAAATATTTGGACCATACACAGACTACAAACCCCTTCAAACAGCTAACATTTTTGGTTGTATAGGTCTCCATGTTTCCCGTGGATTTTTTTCACCCCAAATTTGAGAGTTTTGTTTGCTGAGATAACCTTTAAGATGAAAATGGGCTTTTTCTCTAAAGATGATTTTTCCGAAAAATCTTAATTTTTTTCTTGTTTTGCAACTGATTTTTTCAACTGACAATTGTATAGCATAATCCATGTTCAGTTGGGTTTAATTGTTCAGCTAACTGCATCTTGAAAGCCTTTAGAATCCCTATGCAAAATATTGAATAAAGCCTTCATCAGCTCTCCAACAAATCAGATCTATTTCTTATTAATTTTGTCATTGCACTCATTGAAATAACATTTTTGCGATGTTAAGAAGTACGATGATATGTTTTGTCTGTGTCAATAAGATCAATTTGAATAAATAATTTGAAATTTTAGAAAATTGCTGATCCGTCCGTGATTAAATGATTACTAAAATTAAAAACACAAAATTGTTTACCCATATTCCATCACAAAATGAGATATTTTAAATTCTACCAATAGCAATCAATCTTTTAAGTAAATAATAGTGTCTTTGCAATCGACCACCGCAATTACTTAGAAACACTTATAGGTGTCATGTCTTTGCTAGATTAACTACAGTAAATCTAGCAAAGACCTGAACCATAAATGCTTATAATTATTTGCGGTCTTCGATTAGAAAGCCACTAATGTAGCATTTCTCTGTATGGCTCGAAAAAAAATTTCTACACCCAGAAAATTTTTATTTTAATTTATACCACATGAGACGTCTCTATGTAAGACTTTTATAGTTTTTGGTATGACATAATGAATATTGTGTGAAATTTCATAATTAACAAGACTGCCGCCATTGAGCAAAAAATATTTCAATGGATTTTTGACAGGTTCTAACAGGTAATCTTAGAGTTGCCTACACAAATTTGAGTAACCTGTTATATCGTAAGGGCTTCATCGTACTATTAATTCACAACCCAATGCAATTTTCCCAAGAAGTAAGGACTTTATTTAAAGAACTGCTTCTGTGTAATGATATACACTTAAAGAAACAATTAAGTGGATTTCGTGAGAGGTGACAACCATTAATTAGTTAAAAATTAACGGTTGCTTTGATTTCGCTTGAAGTATAGGATGCAAAGCTGATTGCAGAAGATGAAAAGAGTAACTTTTATGAAGTTGTACACATCCGATTCAGTTTTATCATCGAATTCCTGAAGTAGTTTCCTGAAGATGTGCTGTAACATTTTGAGAAATTCAATGAAAAATAAAAAGAAAAGCAGCATCTAATTTTTCGCCATCACTAATACATAGCTCCCATACAACAGAAGAAATCTTGAATATAATTTGTGATTACGGTGAAATTAAAGTGGAAAATATTCACGATCTAGCAAGAGCAAACATTTTTAGCAGGGTGCTAAGAGAACCGACTTGTTATTGAGAAGTAATAAAAATTGACCATTTACCTATAAAACATGAGTGACTGCATCACTACTTAGCTGTTTTTTAGCCACTTCCAGGAAAAATCTACAAACAAAAAATCAACAAAAACAAATCTACTCTCAAATTCTTACTGTAAATCCTTGTGCCTTTTCTCCAGCGGTAATACTATATTTTACATATTTTCTTTGGCTTTAAAATTAATTAAAAAACTGAGCTTCCAATTTTATTTTAAATACAGTGAAATCCCGCTATAACAAACATCCAAGGAAAACCAAAAAGTTTTTTATAAAATGGGGTTTGTTATAGCCGGATTTCACTGTACTAAAAACCTTTTATAATTTTATTTGTTATGTTATTCCATTTATATTACTCACAAATTCCTTTTTTCTTGAACTGATGCTCTGTACTTGTGGAATTTCAACTTAATCTATAAAAAGAAAATTCAGCCGAAAATTCACTTTACAAAATAATTAGACCAAATTCATTAGGACGAACTTGAGGGTTATTTTTCAAATATGGAGTGAGCGGTAGCAGAAACCTTTCTGTTGAATTTTAGTTTTTTTTATAAAATTGGACGCCAAACTAAAAAATTAAACTCCATCTAATCGTTCACGGTGCTCTGGAGTCGGTTTAAAAAAAAAAGTGCGGTGTCTCCGAATTTCTTTCGCCCAACGTTTGGACACCTAAAAAGGAGTACGTTCAGCCGCTACAGAAAAAAATCGGTTCGGCGCTTTTTTTTCTAGGATGAAAATACGAAAAATAATATGCCTGGAGAAGATAACGCCCTTTCATGTGTGACGATGATTCTGGATATATATATACAGGGTGTCATATACATTCGCATTGGTTCATACACATACATAATGATAGATATAGGGTTAAAAGCGTAAAAACACAACAAAAATAATAAAGATTTAGAAACGTTCGTAAGACCCGTTCTACACCGCCTCGAGATAATTATAAAGAAAATTGGCATGTTTTGGTTTTGAATGAGAGAAAGAGAGCCAAGATTCAATGTTTACATTTAGTATTCCAATGTCTTACATTTAGTATTCCGGTAGGAACTGACGAGTAAAAAATAATCTGAAATCTCTAATTTTTCTATTTTCGATATGTTTTATCCGGATTATAAAAGGCGTGGAAATCACGAAGAAAACCGTTTCAAAATATGTCTGTGTTGTGGAAAAAAATCAAAAAAAATGGTGATCATTCAAGAAAAGGTGAAATCAAACTTGATGGAAGTAATCTCGGGTTTTGATGAATATGATACAAGAGTGCCAGTTGTACTGTGCCCAGCTTGTAATATACGCCTGGGCAAGTCATTGAAAGAAGATGAAAGATGTGAATTCTCAGAAATTGGAAAATTTCTGTCTGAGAAGTACAGCACGAGATCTGTTAGGAAAGGAGACCAGTGCCAATATTATCTTTGTGTGTTAGTTACCGGCCCTGTGGTACCAAATTTCTCGCGAAATCTGACACCAGTGGTCGTAAATAAAAATCGCCAGGAGAGAAAAAAGGCAAAATGCGGAAAGGCCTCTAAGGTTCCTGAAATTAAAAAAAAAGCAGTTATCAAACGTTGTGGTAAATGTTTTGGATTATTGGCTAGAGAAATTAATCACGTGTGCAATAGCACGAACTTGTTAAATAACATGCAAAAATTAGGGCTCAATTCGAAACAAAAAGAGCATATATCAACTCGCTTATTGAAAGATAAGATAGCTACAAATTCGTGTGGAGGAGAAGGCTCACACTCGCGTGACGAAGGGTTAATATCCCTCTCGCAGCATCACGGGAAACCATTGACCGTGAATATTGTTGGAGGGACAAGGAATTCGCAGGTACCATCGATTTCGGCAAATTCCCTGCGGCAAATGCAAACTGATATGGATTTAAGTACCAGAAAAGTGTTGAGAATTGCTGCTTTCATCCGTACAGAAACCAACACACTAGGAATAATAGAACCCAATTATCCAAAAAAAAATATCAGAAAGTAATCATCGGTTTGACGAGTATTTTGAGCTCCAGAGTTTGTCGTCATTTGCAAGAATCTGCGAAGTTTCATTCAAGATGTAATAGAGCAACGACAAGTTTCCAATGTACAATTCAAATTCGGAATTGACGGTGGGGGTGGTTTTCTAAAATTTTCACTTTCCATCCAGTCATCAAACGATGAACCGCCCATGGCACCTCAAGGAAAGCTTCCAAGTACAAGATATGCTGAAAAATTCCTCGAATCTGGGGTAAAACGATTATTTATTCTTTGTTTAGCCCCTAACACTCAGGAAAATTACCATAATGTCTCGCTTATATGGTTAGCATTACATATAAATTCCTTTCTTGGAACAATTGCAACGGATTTGAAGCTGGCCAATATTATTTCGGGTCTTATGTGTAACTCAAGTGCACATCCTTGCACATGGTGCGATGCTCCCCAAAAAAACTTAAACAACTCGGGCAATTACATCAATGATTGTCGCGCCAAATGCGAAAAGTGGCGTTCAGAAGGAGGACTTAGAAAGTCAGCCAAGTTGTTTGATAATTGCATACATCCACCTCTCTTCAATGCAGAAGAAAATATGCATTTACAGTTGGGAGCAGTAAATACCCTCTTCCACCATATGATGTTGGAGAACGAAGAAGTCAGCCTAAAATGGGCCCGGGAGTGCCACGTGGACCGGCAGTGTACCTATGGTAGTCCAATATTTGAAGGAAAATTCGTGTAAGGTCTTGCTCGATAAGGTGGATATTTTAGATGCCATGAAATGCCTTGGCTGTGTCAAGTATGTGGAGACATTTAGAAAATTAAAGAAAGTTGTCGATTGTTGCTTCTCATTGAAACTAGACCCCAATTTCAAGAGATATATTGAAGATTTCAAGGTTAGTTATCAAGCACTCCAGATACCTATGACACCAAAAATTCATGGCATACTATAACATGCAGTAAATTTTTGTTCCGAAACCAAAAGAGGACTAGGGTTTTATAGCGAACAAGCTGTCGAATCGACCCATGCAGATTTTAGTAAGACTTGGAATCGTCACAAAGTACTAAAAAATCATCCTGACTATTCATTCAAATTATTGCGAGCTGTATGCGAATATAATAGTTTTCATTTATGATATGTGTGCTATTGTTTTTTGTTTCTTTCTTGTCTAGACAAGGCCCTCGAGGGGGCCGTAAACGGATCTTACAAACCTCTCTAAATTTTCATTTTTTCTGTTGTGTTTTTATGCTTTTAATAATAATTATAAATAATGTTTTTATGAGTGACAACTCTTGCCGTACACTTCTTGAACATCCTATATCTACCATTATACTGTGTATGAACCAATGTGAACGTATTTGACACCCTGTATATATATCCAGAATCATCGTCACACATGAAAGGGCGTTATCTTCTCCAGGCATATTATTTTTCGTATTTTCGTCCTAGAAAAAAAAAG
Organism: Tipula vernalis; assembly: GCA_958295665.1. Taxonomy (NCBI): domain Eukaryota; kingdom Metazoa; phylum Arthropoda; class Insecta; order Diptera; family Tipulidae; genus Tipula; species Tipula vernalis. The sequence continues at coordinate 57,915,984 of OY282560.1, read as the reverse complement.
CGTTGAGCCGATTTTTTTCTGTAGCGGCTGAAAGTACTCCTTTTTAGGTGTCCAAACGTTAGGCGAAAGAATTTCGGAGACACCGCACTTTTTTTTTTAAACCGATTCCAGAGCACCGTAGCGTTTGGCAATTTTTGCTGAATTTCCTTAGCTCCAATTTCATGACCCTAATGCAATAAATTTGTAAGTCGATGATAAATAAATGATTTCAATTAGTTTTTCAAATAACAAAATATACAAAAAATTGTATCAAAATTTTATAATGCTGCTTGAAATTCAGAATTTCGCCAAACTATTAAAATGCAGGAATAGTAAAAAATTTCTTATTTTATACTCACTAACAACATTTTAAAATCGATTTAGCAACATTTTGCGATCACATTGCAAACATATAAATGCGGAATATCATTTTTATCACGAACAAATTTTTATGTAATAGCTACATATAAATTTATGAATATCTTTAAGTCATATCATGAACAATTTATTAAGATCGCTTAACTTTCATTTTTCATAAATATATTTTTAGACAGAAAATAATAATAATCAATTAATGTCTTGTAGATTGGTGTATAAAATCTATCCCCGTAGGATATAGTTAATATTTGTAAAAAAAGGTGTAATTTATAGTTCAAATCAGACCGTGCAGTTCATAAAACATATATGAGATGCGCGCGTTAGTTAATTAATAGCATAAAAATTATCTCACTGTATTTAGTTGGTATATACATCAACATTGTGTAAACTTGCCGAGATGAAAGTGAACATGATTTTGTAAATAAATATATACGATCATAACAGAATATTTAAATCTATCGAAAATATCGTGGTTACTCGCGCATATATATTTTTAGTTAATTTCCGTGATTTGCAATGTTTTCGAAAAACATATTTCATATTTTATCGGTTTTCACACATCATTAAAACTCTACAAAAAAAAAAGAAGAAGAAAGTTGGATAATTTAAAATTCTAATGTTGTAGCTATTTACGAAACAATATATTGTCCAAAGTCTGTATGAATATTATGAAGAAAGGAAGTCTTCATAAAAAACGTGAGAATTTCTAGCGGCGTTGTTCATTTTTTTTGCATCGTTTAAACGTCGATATTTTAAATTGATATTTAAGTAGAAGTTTGACCTTAAGGAAACTAAACGACGCGGAAATGTGAGTGCATTACTTCTTGTCCGAATCGAACGAGTTAATGTTAAACCTATTTAAGAAATAAATTTCCAAATTTTCTCAATTTTGTAAAAACAAAAGTTTTAAAATTTATAACTTTCTTTTATTGTGAATATTTATTTTATTTACAATAATTATAAACTACTAGTTTGAAGCGTATGGACCGCTCATCATCAGGTTTTCTCAAAACTCAAACAGTTTTAGTTTTGATTATAAATTTTAAAACTTTTGTTTTTACAAAATTGAGAAAATTTGGAAATTTATTTTTAAATATTGTGAAAAGTTTTCGTGGTTACATCGCAAGATGTTAATATATCAATTTAAGAAAGCTGCTACGTTAATAAAGCATGGCCGGTAACGGATTATCGCAGTGTGTCAGAAGTGCAAGGTTGCTATAAAAAGCAAAGATAAATACAAATTACGAATTCGAGTAACTCGAACTGATCCAACTTTATCTTTATTTTTTAGAACAAAGAATCGGACCCTGGTTTACAAAAATCTCATGTATTCGTGTTAGCAATTTTTAAGAATATTCTAAATTTTAAATTCCATCTTAAGATTTATAATTAGAAAATTGAAACAGAAAATCAAATTTTCATTCAGATTTCTTCAGATTTTTTTATCAAATTTTATCTATAAACTAAACTTTTATGGAAAATTTTAAGATTTTGTTACTGGAAAATTGTTAAAATTGCACCTTTATTGAAAAATTAGAATTTTTTAATTTTCGATAAATCAAAATCAAAATTGTTATTTACAAAATTAAAATTTTTCGAAATTAATAATATTGGATTGAATTTATTTAAAAAATTCTACTTAATAGTTTCGAATATATAACTGGAAATACAACTTTAAATTTCATAGAAACTAAAAATTCAAACTCAAAATTTGCAATTTCGAAATTATCCAATTTTGTAAATAAAAATATAAAAATAAAAATTTACGAATTGGCAATTAGGAAATTTATAAAATTAGGAATGACAATTACTAGATTCAAGTGTAAAAGTGCCGATTCTTATTTTGTTTTTAAATTTTTATTTACAGAAAATACTGAAGTAAATGAAAATTCAAGCATTTATACTCCTAAAAAACCAGATGTTTCTTATAAATTCTCCTAATTTTAAAAAGAGTTTAAACATTTTTCCAATTCACGAAAATCTTAAAATTCGTTGATATTATTTAAATTGGATCCAATTTTAAAATTGTGACGATTTATGTTTCTTACAATATTTGTTCAGTTTCGATTTAATTGACATTTAAATTTTATTTGAATTCAAAACAAATTAGAACAGTATTTTTAACACCTCCGATCTACATACGCCACTATAACTTCAAATCGAAAATAATACAAAATTCCCAAATATTATCCGCCTTTCTTTATTATTGTAAGCACCGCATGATTGATTGATACCTCCCAAAATTCGGAGCAGTAACAATAAAATTTATATAGTAACAATGGATTCTCCCATAAATTCTCACGAAATTTCTTTTGTCCAACTAAACACAATAAAAGACAAAATAAGTAGACTCCAAAAAATTATTATTAATGTAGGCGCACACACTATACCAAGACAACGTCTAAGATTTGTATAATGACACTAAATACACATAGATATTAAGAAAAGAAAACTACCGTTGATTTACAACAATGAAAATGCAAATGGTAGTAATAATAATAATAACAAGATAATTAGACTAATATTAAACTACATTTTATTTAAATACAAACGTTTCTAGATCTTTTGTGTCTCTTAGATGTCAACAACAACATCTTTTAGTTGTGCGACTTGGAATTTTTTCTTATTGTTCAAATCTATTTGATGTACGTATACCTAACGGTGAATAATTAAATATCTGTAGATATTATAATAAATAGTGTGTGCGCGCGCGGTCTAAAAATTAGAATTGGCATACAATAGAAATGCCAGTTTGAATGGGATAATTGAATTATATTTAAATAATATTTCAAATTGGTTTTTTTTCCATTGTGTGGTCGTCCTATATTTAAAATTGTCCATTTATTTGGTTAAATACGTAAAACTGTTTCAGTTACAACTGTTGGTTTCGTTCGGTGATGTTCCGATTTCATAAATTTCACCCCTCAGGTCTATAACTGATATGTATAAATATCCGTACGATAATTTTTAGGCGTTTAGTTATTTTGCATGTCCATAATTGGTAATTTCAGGATAATTCCAAAAATCGTCTATGTATACGTGAACACGTAAAATTTCCAAAAATTTTCCAATTCATGTTGTAATTCGTGAGGCGCGATAATACTTGTACATGTTGAATATTTGTATTTTGATAATTCTCAATTTAAAATACTTATAAATTATAACACTTACATTGTTGAAAGCACCCAATAAGATTTTCATCCAATACTTTTTGGAAATAATTCCAGCATATAATTTGTTCGATCATTATATAGAGGCTCGAGTTAGCGTAATGTTGATTTCTGGTATTAAAATTTGTTCACTAAACGCCTTCCTTTTATGCTTTACAGGTATTAAGCATTTGTGGGTTTCTAATTAATGGCGAATAGAAACAATTGGTACTGGAAAATATATTTCTTGGCGTGGCTAAAAGAATAGAGCATAAAGGTCAAATCTCAACATATACAGTCTTCAAAATTTTATGACAGTAATAACAAAGCTAAATCAAACCTATTATTACAAATAATATCGATCAATAGTAACAGATTTTAAGCTTATTTTCAAAAGGTTGTATTATCGTGGTTGGTACTTGAAACTTTTCAATGTTCTGTCGTATAAATACCAAGATCCGACATTTTAAACAAAATTTTGGCAATAAATGGCCAAGAACTAATATTTTTTTGTAAAACCCAAGACAAGTGTTGAAATATTTTCAAAAATTTCGTAAAAAATCACAAAAATTTCCAATATCCCGACAAATTTCGAATTTTAGTAACATTAACAAACTCCTTGTCTCCTTGTCAGTAACATTAACAAACTCGCTTATAATCTCGGAAAATGTTGAAAAATTTTAATATTTTCAAATCATACCAAAAATTTATAATAATCTTAAATAATTTCAAAAAATGCTGAATCAGCAAAAATCGTGGAAAATCTGGAATAGTGCAACTAAGCGAATAATATCGAAATGTTCTAATAATCTTTATTATAATCTCTATAATGACCATCACGGAAATGATTGATTAGAGTTTACGGTCAAGACAAAGCAAGATTTCCCGGTAAGACGCCGGGTCCACCGTACAGCCTTTTATACATAACAATACCGAAGGTTAGGAAAAGTATATTAGTATTAAAGAGTCGACCCGGTTCCAGGCACCTAAGTACTCGATAGTTAGTATATATATATATATATATATATATATATATATATATATATATATATATTTATATATATATATATATATCTATATATATATAAATATATATATATATATATATATATATATATATATATATATATATATATATATATATATATATATATATATATATATATCTGTGGTGAAAAGGTAAAGTATCTTATCTCGAGATAAGACATTTTTGAGATTTTAACAAAATCATATTCTATTAAAAATTAGCTATTTTTACAGCTAATTGGTTTGCCTGTAGCTATTACAAAATTCCAGTTATTACTAGGTCCAAATAACTTATTTGAAAAAAAAACTATAAAATCAAAAGGAAAAACATCTTATTTAAAAATTAAAATAAAGTTATCAAAAAATTCGGAAGCAAAACATTTTAGTTACATATAGCTCAACAAAAAAATTTTAGTAAAACACCTTGTTTCTACATAATTTTCAGTGTTTAAAAAAAAAATATATATATTTAAAACAACTTATCTACAAACAAGGGATTTTCCCTTTTATTTTTGTTGAAATTATATGCTTATTCAATATCTTATGTCCTATTAAGATTTATTGGAATATGCATAAAAATTTGGTAAAATAGCTTAAGTGAAATAAGATAAGTTATTTTAACAAAATTGTAAACGTAAAATAACCTGTTTGTATTTTTCTTAATTTTCTTAATTACTCTAATAAAATTTAAAGTATCTAATACTTTTAAAAAAAATACATTGCATCATCTTACGAAAACCCTGGAAAAACTAGCTTATATAGTCATATAGTTTTTCACAGATTTATTTTAACCGTTTTTTTGCTCTCCTGAAAATTGTATAAAATCGAGATAAGATACTTTACCTTTTCACCACAGATATATATATATATATATATATATATTATATATATATATATATATATATATATATATTATATATATATATATATATATATATATATATATATATATTTATATATATATATATATATATATATATATATATATATATATATATATATATATATATATATATAGATCTATACTACCTTGATCAACAAGTTCTCGGAATAACCACCGTGTGGCGCTCCCATCGTTCCGATTTGAGTTCTGTTTTTTGGTTAAGTTGGTACATCTGTTGTTGATATTCCCTCTAAATCTTAGCGTCATAGCTTGACATTTGCAAAAGTTACGTAGTCAAGAGTACATCTACTCTATCATCTCTCATTTATATATATATAATATATATATATATATATATATATATATATATATATATATATATATATATATATATATATAAATATATGTATATATATATATATATATATATATATATATATATATATATATATATATATGTATATATAAATATATGTATATATATATATATATATATATATATATATATATATATATATATATATATATATATATATATATATATATCAGGGGCATAGCTTCTTTGGAAGCAAGGGAAGCACTGATTCCCTATAATTCTAACTCAAAATGCTAATATGCTTCATTACATGTCCTTTAAAACTTTCATATTGGCTGGAGAGCGAAGAAAATCGTTTTCTACTAGAAAAAAAAAAACTGTTTACTCGCTCTAAATGTAAAATACCAATTGAAACAAAATTCCAAAGGGGAACTATTATGACGTTTGATTATTTCTCTATGAAATATTACACTGCATAAAATTATCTTCATTTACATTAGCATGTATTTCTTGGTTTTCTCGATTGCTTTACATTCTACAACCATGCGATCGTTCCTTAACATACAAATGTCAGAAAAACCAAATGTCTGAAAACGTATAAGAGTTAGTTTTTTACAACCCAGGCTACGGACCAATAGTCTATTAATTTACTTCAGTTGACGAACCAATTCTCTAGAAGTAAAAATGGTTTGATGGGCACAAATTATGATTTGGAGGGTTGAAATCGATGCTTATTAGGTGCAAAGAAAAAACGTCAAATATTTTTATTGTTTTTTCATTCGTTTATTACCTGTTCGTATACTTAATACATACATATAATGGAAACGCTAAAATTTTAACAAAAATCAGTGAAACACGAAAAAGTTAAAAACAACGGTTTTTTCATATTTTTACCCAACTTTTTAGTACAATATTTGAATTTACCCTGTACACTGTTAAAAAGTAGGTAAAAGAAGTATTAACCCAACTATTGGTCCGTAGCCCTAGAAAGAGATGTCGTGTATGTGTTGTATTTATATGTGAAAGTTCAGATAACTTTCCATGATCGATATTGGTATGATCCAGAAGTTTAACCTGCGCGTTTGTTTCTAAGAAAAATAAAACTTTTGATAGTTCACTGTTTTAAAATTCATTCAGAGCGACTCAGTTACTTAAGTGCATTCCCGCAGCCTTCAGGGGTTTAGTTATATCATCTTTCAAAGTTAATGCTTCCCTCAAATCGTTGGTCACAGTCATCAGTTCTTCAAAATACATGTTAGCATTAAGTAAAGTTGCGGCAGCCGGGTATGTATTTTGGTTTAGCTGGCTAGTTCCTTCATAAACCTTGTTGCTAAGAACGGGGAAGATGTGGTAACATAAGTGAGCAGGTTCCGTACGTACATTGGTTTTCCTGATCTTCATCATTCAATAAAATTTGCCTGTACATCTTGACAATCTGAACTCATGAGAAAGGCATGTTCCCGAAACATCACAATTATTTCGAAGATACTTGATTGTATTGTTGGTGTGCAACCTGCTAATTGTTAAATTGATCGATGTTCCTAGGGTCGGCTTGGGTTCCTCAAACGGCAACCTCACAATGAATCTTCCGTTGATGGTATTAGGAACAAAATAGACTTCACTTTCCTCTTCTTCATTTATCTATTTGGATGGCTCTGGAATCTCCTCCAATTCCCCAAAAGCCTCTCAACTTTTTGTCAATATTGAAATCAGCTGAATATTTTGGTATTGTACACAATGAAGAGCGGTGGTTCGAATATTACATTGGCGTCCAACCAAACCCATCCAAATAAGGTCAATTGCACGATAATTTGACCTTTATTATTTGGAATTTTGCCATAGCCTAAAATTTGAAAAATTACATCCGACCCCAATAAAAAGTGTGTTGTGTTTGATTTATTTATTTCATGATCTACTAATTCAATGCCAGTCAATAGACTTAAATCGTTTTGGTGTGGTGTTGGTGGTGGAAGTGCAGCAGTTACTTCGACGTGAAATTCTGACTTGTAATTGTTTAGGCTGGTCATCTGGATTGATGTAATCCCCTTTGTGGAGTCTGTCCAACTTTCTCCGATACCAGAGACTGAAATACGTCCATTCAGATTTGGCAAATTTAAGCGTTTCATACAGGCTTCCGAGATAAACAAGGGTTGAGATCCAGTATCCAACAGCACCTTGTATGTAAACCTATTTTCACACCAATCCTTTACCTAAACCAAGGTCGTTGGTAGCATTGATTGCACTAATAAATTTGTCTTCAGATATCCTTGTTAACAAATCCGATGCCTGGTGCGGTTAACTTAGACTCTGTTCGATTTAAGTGTAGCAATGTACAATTTTTTTTTGTAAATATTTGACATCTTTTTTTTATTTATATTGGTATACTGAGCGAGTGTCCAAGAGCCAATTAAAGCAACGCTTTGATTTTTTACTATCGTTTTTCCGCTAGTCAATCGATTATATAATATTCGCGAACTTTTTACACTGATACAAAAAATGATTGTAAGAATCGCAAACATCACATTTTACCGAAATGATTGCAAACGATCGTAAAAGTTTTCCATTAGAATTTGGACCAGTCCTTCTACTTTCTGACCTACGGCATTCCAGAGCATCTGATCTCTTGCCTAAGAATTTCAAAAAATCGTCAATAGTAGGAAAATCTACATCGCACGCTACACAGCATAATAATGAGTCAAGAATCTCGTTGCTCAGTTTCCTCCCAATGCTCGCAGCTATCTAATAATTTCGTCTAAACTATTTAGTAGTTTTGGAAGGTTAGTTCAAAAACCGTAGTAAACCATTCAGATATTGAAACTTTTGGCGATGTATTTTCGTGGACAGTGCCCATATGAATGTCCTAAAATAACTGCCATTCCGTGTATTCTCCGATAAATAGAAGAACATTAATTTTTGTCAATTTCACTTGTATAGACCTTTCAGTATTCATTGTGATATCAAATAAAGATGAATATGTATCATTCTGCTTGCCTTTCGACTCCGTTTATTTAAACTCATAATCTTCGAATATATCAATTCCCGAAGCTTCATCATGGCTTATAAAAAATATTTTCCGTTCCACTTCACCAACATGCGTTTAACAATTTATTAGTATGTTTTTGACGAACAAATATACCAAAACTGTCTGAACTAGGCTGTAACTGTCGGAACATATTTTGCTAATCTAGATATTTGCTCAGTAATGACGTCCCTTCTGAAACGCCTCTAATTTTTGTTGGCTGGTAGTCATTACGTTTCTATTTTAAAGGATTTAGTTTTTGGATAGCCACAAATATAAAAAAAACGGAGGCACCAGCAGAAGTTTGCAATGATAGATTTCCACAAGGTGCAGTGATGCTAATTTCCAAGGTTGGCGTCGGATGGCTTGCAATTTTACTTACTCACTTGTGACCGCCCAAACTTGATGGATTTAACTTTATATTAGAGTTAAAATCCGCCTCGAAGAAAGACTCCTTCTTTCCTTACTCATTTGGTTAGTACACAGGGCATTTCCTTATAATAAAACTTCCGGTTTAGCGAATGAAAATTCGTTGCGAAACTAAATTCATTACTCTAAAAATTTCGTTAAACTGGTAGGTGTTCGATAAAACAAAGTCGATTGTATTCGTTTGTTTGAGTTGCAAATATATATATAAATATATGTGTGTGTAATTTATCGAAAGTACAAAGTTGCAAAACGATTTTCGCAAAATATTTTTCACATATAGATATTGTTTGTTTTTTGCGCATGCAGGAACTTGTTTGCCGACGACACAATTTTTACGATGATATTTTGGATGAATTTCCGGCTTCCTTTAAATGTTTATTTTATCTTTTAATGATTATTAGTTGTATAATTTTAAATAAATAAATAAAAAACTATCAATGAAACTGCGCACAACAGTTTTAATCTGCGAGGGTATTTGTGTACGTATTCGATGTATTCGAAGTACTAAGTTCTTTTATAAATAAGAAACGAATGAAACTGATTCATTTCAAATAAGAATCCAATACAAAATATCGAATCTAATTATCAAATAGCCCCGTTGCAATATTCTGACACTTTTAGACTGTTTAGGTCTTATTTTTCCAAAGCATACTGTGTCGATTGCCACAGTATGCTCTTGAAAAACGAATGCCAAAATAATCTAAAAAAGTCATAATAAACAAGTCTCAATTCCCAGGGAAAACAAGAATAGTGCTTTGGTATGCGATCCTTATTGTTGTGTTACAGTTAATCAATTGTTTTTTAGCGAATGGGATCAAGCTGGGAACTACCTTACGTCAAGTGCTTCCCTACCTCCAAAAACCAGACTACTTGTCGAAATAGGAAACTCTTCTGACAAAATTTTAATGCGAAAGGCGCATGATCAAAATCAATTTTTTGGAAATCGACATGAATATTTACGATCGTTAAGAGATTAAATTCCCTTCACAAAATTTCAATGCGCGAAAATTACTACGAATTATTAATCAACCCCAATGAAAATAATAAGATAAAAATGCATGATTTAATATTTTTTATTTTACGTATTATTTTCATCATTATTAAAATAAAAATAAAAATTTAAATAATTAAATATTACATTTTTATATAGTTTTTAATATGTTTCGAGGATTGTAGTAAGAGAATTCAATCCAGTTTCGAACTGACGAGCTTATGATTATGAAAAAATCAATCTTCTCATCAGGCCGTGGCGACTGGACTGATTATACCACAATTTACATTCTATATATACACAATGTATTGTGAATTTAAGTACTAGCGAATCATACTAATACAGATGAAATCTCTTACAATTTTGCCTCTTCACGACATTCACAACACATTTCTATTTATGTGTAAGCAAATTTTTACTTTTTTTCAAATATTTTGTTGAATGTTAATTATTAGAATTAACATTCAACAAAATATTGAAAAAAAGTAAAAATTAAATATTATTTAAATTTTATATTCTAATTATTTAATAACGGTATATTCGTATAAATTTAATGTACACATTTTCAAGAGGAAAGCCACATCCACTAAAGACGTATGGGAAATGTACACATTCACTGGGAAATTACAAAATATGTGAGTTTTGTTCAATTTACACATCACATATTTACCTCACACGTTGGCGAATGTGGACACTTGCCGTTAAGTGCGTATATAGATTTGCGCAAGTTATGATATACCTGCCGCTAGAATTAAATTCCCAATTTGCCCTCGAATTACTACCAAAATTATCTGCTCTATATTTCATTTTCTCCCAGATAAACGGTAGAGTCCGAATTCTTACCATACGTTCTTCGGTATTCCTCTTTCCTGCTTCACTTATTTTACAGATTCTTATTTTGTTCTAACCTTAACCTTACTTTTGCACAGTTTGCACAGTAGACAGTTATAAAATTAATTTTGACGATAATAATACTTAAACTGATTACACAATAATGTAAAACCAACGAACACAATATATAGCAACCATACCCAACACAATAATTTAAAAAGTGATCATGTTTGTTTAAAAATGAAACATGTCTGATAATATCTTGAATAATATCGAAAGCTTCTAATAATCTCTAAATAGATAATTTCGAATATTATATACGTGCATCAGGAAATCTCGATATACACAACCCAAGCAACAAAACGTCACCAAATTCGAAATATCTCAGTTTCAAATATCGAAAATGATCTCGAGATGTCTGTAAAACCTAGGCTGATAGAAATTACGAATAATGGAATTTATTAATTTAAAAATACTGATATTTTTAAAGTTAGTGTATTTAGAATATTTAGAAATAATAAAATTTTAGAACGCTAAAATTTAGAGATTGAAATATAAAATCTAACTACAAAATTTTGAAGAACACCACACGATTCTTGATTGGAATTTTAGAATTATCAAAAAACTCAAAACCTTACCAACCCTTTTATTTTGGAAAATTTTAATGTTTTGCAAATTTCAAGTTTATTGCTGAAAATGTATAAATCCCGCTTTTAATTAGGCCTGATGGATAAATAAATAAATATTTATCATACTTATGTGATTTATGCTGTCTTAGTAAATATATATGACGGTAGATACCTTTACATAAAGCTTAATTCACCTAATACTTTTTGATTTTGTGGATTTTAATTTCTGCCACAATTATTTTGGTTCGGTTATGGTGTACATTGTAGTTTTATATTGCACCATTCGCGTGCCTAGTTCAAGCTAGAATTCAGTTAATTACAAGCAACTTAAAATATAGCTAAGTATTAAAGAATTTTATTGTAATTTGGCTTAGCTGTAGGTCGATTTGAGCTAGCTGTACCCTGTAATATTGCATCAATAAAACTTGGTAAACCAAACCTATTGAAGTTAAACCAAAATAATCTGAGTTTTACCCGATTTTTATAGGATAAATTAAAATTTGTTTTGTTATTGTCGAATTCAGTTTTCCTTAAATTTGCTAAAAACTCTCTAATCCGCTTGAACTATGTAATGTTTTGCAGCATAATCCTTTCTGAAAATTTAATTTGCTCGATATTCTAAAATATAAAATTACGATAAATAGTACCCTGAGACAATCGGACTTCCATGAGATTAAAGTAGAAAAATTTGTTTGTGAAGGTGAAGTACTATAAATTGAGATTGTTCCGGTAAATAAAGTATTGCCACTTATTTGAGATTAGGCTATAAATTCAAGAAGATAAGTTCATCAAGTTCACGACTGCAGAGGTATTAGCATGCCAAATTGTAGTGAAAGGATCAGTAATCTCCCACCAAAAAATATTAAGCCGAGTCTAGAAAGAATAAATTATAGAGGAGAATGGCATTTGTTGAAATTTTATTTCCGGCACTGTATGCCAAACCAAAAATTTATTACTTATTTGCGTTCATGCAAATTAAATAACACAAACAAATCTCAATAAATCATTTTAATTTCTTTTAAAATATTTAAATAATAATAAATTTTAAGAAAGAAAATCTAAAAAAAAAAATGCCGCTTAAACGGATAAAAATTAAATTAAAAACTATTTATTTATTTACTATTATTATTATGCTTTTATATCAATCATTAAAAAAATCTTTTAAAGTTATAGGTATTCTTAAGGTCTTTTTCCCCATTTCTCATATAAATATACCAACGATCGTATCGCATTTGCGCCTGTGTTTCTTGTTCATTTTCTTACGGGGCGCATCAAATCTTATTTTATGTTGTGCTTTGTATATAGCTAGCTAGTTTCTTTTCTGTTTTATTGGGATTCTACGATGATCGCGGTTCACGATTTATAATGTTTTCGTTCTTGTTTTTGTTGTTACATTAGTTGTATAAACATGAATATTTAAGTATTTTGTATTTGTTTGAATATGCGCGCTTACAGAAAGAGGTTTAATGCCGACAAAAAACTATTACATATGTATCTGCAATATATGGTCGAAACTAGGGGTTATACGATTATGGATAAATGATGTGTGTGTGAAGTTTATACTAAATCTTTCCCGATCTCTTGTCGGAACAATAATAAAATCAACACAATACTTTCCTGCAACTGTATCATTTTTATCGAAAAATAAATTATCTACGTAATTGCACACAGAATCCCATTTATCAATTTGTCTAATTTATAAAATTACTATGATCTACAATGACAAAACGATTATTTATGTATAATTCCATGATACCAATCAAACGCGGCTGTAAAAGTACTAAACACAAATAAAATATGAATGCAACTAATTGATTTGAAGTTTTTTTACCACAAAATCATCAACATGAAAATTTTTTGCTCAGTTTCATTGAGTCTGACATTGTTTTTGTTTTTTGTTTTTTTTACATCGCGATTCGCGCGCTACATTGCATGCTAATTTTGATATCATTAAACATAATATAGAATTGCGCGAATTTATAGAAATGGAAATGGAATTCATCGCCAATTCTTTATGCTATATAATTGAAGAGATTATTTATTTTATTCTTTCATTTATATGTTTGTATACATAACTATTTATATTATTATTGTTTGCTAGCTGATATCTCGGTGAAAGCAATAAAAAAAAATCAAATCGTAAAATAATTATTTTTATTTGTTCTGAAGCACATCTCTTTAGTATTGTTGAAGGTTGGTTTTAATTAGAGGTTTCAACCAAAATCTAAAACAAACTAATATAACATTATAAAGCTGTAAACAGTTTTATGTACAATAATTATTGCCCAGGTAGTACGCCTGTTATTAGTTTTTCGATTAAAACTGCTTGTGTACAAGTTGATGATTTATTGTAAACTAATCGTATAGTCGTTGAAGTAAATATAATTAAATCTATCATTTGATATGAAAGCAATATTATTTGTAAATAATTGGTCGTTAATTTAGGATGGAATCGTTAACTTAGGATTGATTCTATTAAAACTGTCTCATTTTTTCTTCTCTTAATTTGAAATTTTCGATTGAAAATTTTGCTGGCAAATTTTGCAAATTGGCAAATTTGATGAATAAACTTAAAGCCCTTTAAATGTTCATTATTTGATGTTTTAACGGAGAGACAGATGTAATTAAATGAACGTTTATTGTAAAATATCTAGAAGTGTTCTGGCCCGATATAAGGTCTAAGCTCAGCAGTAACTAGTTTTCAGTTGAAGGAGGATAAACTTCTATTGGTCAGGTATAACAATTTAAAATAAAATAAAATTGAGCTTTTAAACATCGTCTTATACTTTTCATTTTCCACTTTGCATTTCGATCATCTAAAAATCGTGGAACAGAAATTTCAAAGAGAATTTTAAAATAATTTGCGCTTTGCACTAATCGCTTTGTAATTATCACTTGACATATTCTTTACTTAAGTGTAGAACAGAGTAAATCGTAAAATTAAAAATAAATTGAAGAATTCAAAGTAAAAAGTTAATAACGGTTTTGTCGAATTGGGCCATTTACAGCTATCTTTAATAACAAACCATTCCAGAGAATCTACGGTGAGGTTCAATAATAAATTTGAGTAAAAAAAGTTTTAAAAAAACGTCGAAATCGACCAGGTAAAATAGAACACGAAACATAAGTGAAGATACCATTGTCACCCCCCGCTTTCTAACTGAATTTTTGCCCAATTAAAAATTATTGTTGGCCTTAGTTATTAAATTTCCACGCCAATTTTCCAATATTTAGCCTACATTGTACGAGTAGAATCGCTTCTTACGGACTCGTAATTTTTTGTGTAACAATTCGCAATGATTGTTTTCAAACGAAGACTATTGATTAAGAATATAATGGGCCCAGGGAAAAACTTTGTGTTCCTTCTTGATATAGAACATGGTATACTAATGAGGTATTGAAGTAATGAAGGATTTCTGACGTTTAATTAGCGATGTACGTCTTCCAACTTGAGATCGTCTAAAACCCATGATAATACTATTTTGAAACTTATTCTCCCTAAATCTGCACTTATGTATAGTTCTGTCAAAATGCTACTGGAAATCGTTTTTTCCCGGTCACGCAGCTCCTCAGTGAAGGTACTCAATAAGTTTATAAAAATCGTGAGGGGTCGGTTTAATACTACCCCTAAAACTAAAAAAAAATAACACATACATAAATGTTAAATTCTATTGAACATTTTAAATAATATTGAATATTAAAAATATTTTTATTATAAGTAAAAATTCGTAAATATAACGTGAAAATTTAAAATGGTAAAAAAAATCCCTGCACCGCTGCACGAAATATGACAATTTCTTTTTTGTACGAACTAGGCCATTGTTGAAAACACAAATGTCATCTAAATTGACAAAACCCAGAAATGCCATGATTTTATTTTTAAAACTGTTTGACAAAAATTAAGGAATTTCTAAATTAATGAGGTAGTAATCAAATGTTCAAGTGTTAGTGAATTATTCAAATTGAAATTATATGTGAATCAATTTGTGGGAAATTACAAAATTTGTATTCAAAAAAGGCGATTTTTTTTTTTTTTTTTTTTTTTAAGAACACAGAACGTAAACAAATAAACAAAAATACATCACTGTATTCTCGCCATATTAATTTATGCGCGACATTTTACAAGAACAGGCATGTGAAGTTAGCCCAGGATTTTATCCCAGAAAATAAAAAAATTTAATCAGGCAATACTAATAAAATTATGCAACATATACTCATGTGTGAAGTTATCCCAGCCCAGGGTTTTATTGTATTTAATAAAAATAAATATTATTTCATTAAAATCAAATCAATGAAAAACAAAGAAAATTAAATATAAAATATTTTAGTTATGTACTTCTATAAACTAAATTGGTTTAAAACAAAAAATTCATAATTACCAGTATTAAAAATAAATCGCAGTATTGTAATTTTTTATTATGGTGCGCGAAAACTAAAAATCTCTCGGATTGGGGCTATATAGTTTTAAAATGGACATACAAGGGGCTAAATATTTTGCTATTTTCACGATGATCGGTATGTTGCAAGTGGCCGATTAATATTGCCAACGATTTTAATGCATCATATGACCAAAGTTACAACAACGTGAAGCTTTTAAAAAAATCTTTGCGTCCTTATTTTTAATAGAAAATTATGAAGTTAATAAAGATATTTGGAAAAATTTTTCGATCGACTTAAGGTCTAAATACTTGACAGCTAATACTTTAACAGCTTTATGTACAATTGTTCAAAACGCACAATCAGATTCGGTTGATTTATTAAACGAAGTTTCATTTCAGGAATGTCAACCAGGCAAATCTGATATTTTTGACAATGAAAAGCGGCTACTAAATAAACCTTTAAATATACAAAGTCCGTATTTCTTAGAATTTAAAAAAGTTTCAGACGACGTTGATAAAGAAAATCCATCAAAAGAAGAAAACTCGGCAAATAAATTTTACAACCCTACTCTGTTAAATACGCTTTTAAAAAAGTATATTACTTACCTTCCTTTTTGGTCCCTTTTGTATCATA
Source organism: Tipula vernalis (assembly GCA_958295665.1). Classification (NCBI taxonomy): domain Eukaryota; kingdom Metazoa; phylum Arthropoda; class Insecta; order Diptera; family Tipulidae; genus Tipula; species Tipula vernalis. Next base: position 57,899,341 of record OY282560.1, on the reverse strand, counting down.
AGAAAAGATTAAGCAATAGTCATGTCGAAAACTATTTTTCAACTGCGAAACGAAGAACCAGGTATAGCTTAACATTAGGAAAGTTACCCATTAAAGTTCTACAATTTATTAAAGAAATGTATAAACGAAATGAATTTGTATACGATAGGTTCTCACTAAATATCCCTAAAATACATTTCAAAACCTAGAAAAATAAAGAAAAAATGATAATAGCCGAAGAGGAAAAACCATTGGCGCATCTTCTTGCCGTTAGCGAAGGTTGGGCAAAAAAACCCGATATGTATTTCTCCTTCTACGCCAAAATCTAAAACAAATTTTAGTCAGCATATGATAAAATCATTAAATACGATGACACCACCTGAAGCACGGATTAGTTTGTTACAAACTGCTATTTCAAATAAAAGGTCGCATAAAAATGAAACAGAGCCTTGCACTAAACGTGCTACTAAATTAATTTTAAATCAAGAAAGCTCGACCATGGCATTTTTACAAAATGGAAGTGTCACCGGCGAAAATTATTTTTTATATCCTTTATATTAACTTTACCTGCTTGATTGGTTGCTTGAGTGTCCTTACGATCTTCAAGTTCAAAATTGACCCACTTCCCGTGATCCTCTCGCGCTGAAATTTTGCACATCGACTTTTGTCACCTAACAATACTTTTTGGCAAAATTTCAGTTCGATCAAAAAGCTTTGCGAGCTAATCAAATTGATACAGCAACAAAATTTCGATTTTCCTGTTTAACAAAATTATATGGTTTAAAGCGAGACTGCTCTTCAAACATCACATGGTTAATCCATTTAAGTTGGAAGAAATGGGATTGGAGAACTTGACAAGTTGCTTAGAAGAAAATCACCCCATTTGCTCTCTTTGTAAAAATAATTCAGCCGCTCAAAATATTTTCGCGAGTAATACGATATTTATTTATGTTGAACCACTACAATATCCAACTAAGCAAATTGAAATCACAAAAATTCCCACGACAATAAATATTTTTAGCAAGGCATTAAAGATTAAATCATTTGTAAATTACATATCAAATCGTGCTCATTATGTATGTTAATACTATAAAAATTAACATTGGGACGTTTATGATGACTTAAATGAAATAATCATGCAAAAGAGGATATCTAAATTTACTAAAGTAATTCCCCATTTGCTAGTATATGAAAGTATTGAAAGTTAAACCCTTCATTCGATATATTTAAATATAACCAAAACAAACATAAACAAAAGGACAGCATTAATTAGCCCATGGTATGCCCATTAGATAACATATTGCCCCAATCCAAAATATCTTTAGTTTTGGCACAGCACAATTTAAACTGATTAAAACTGGTTAAATGCTGTTGAGTTGCAAGGCAAAGGTCATATTTGGGCAACTTGCAATATACCGATCATCGTGAAAATGGTATAATATTTAGCCCCTTGTATGTCCATTTTAAAACTATATAGCCCCAATCCGAGAAATTTTTAGTTTTGGCGCACGACAATATAAACTGATTAAAACTGGTTAAATGCTGTTGAGTTGCAAGACAAAGGCCATATTTCGGCCACTTGCAACATACCGATCATCAAAATGGTATAATATTTAGCCCCTTGCATGTCCATTTTAAAACTATATAGCCCCAATCCGAGAGATTTTTAGTTTTCGCGCACCATAATAAAAAATTACAATACTGCGATTTATTTTTAATACTGGTAATTATGAATTTTACTTTCTTTTACTCTAGTAAAATAAAGTATAGTAATCATGAAAATTTTGGACCTTGATATTTTTAGTGATTTATCTGTTTTGAGGTCCCCTGAGTCCGAAAAAGTGGGTTTCGAAATGGTGTCTGTCTGTCAGTCTGTCAGTCTGTCAGTCTGTCAGTCTGTCAGTCTGTCAGTCTGTCAGTCTGTCAGTCTGTCAGTCTGTCAGTCTGTCTGTGTCCTCTCTACAGCCCAGATGGTTTAACCAATCGAACTGAAACTTCAGATTTAAGCTTTTTTGATAAATTGGGAGGTCCCAGTGAATTTTACTCCAAATCGGCTAACCGGAAGTGGCCACTCCTTTGGTCCAGAAAATTTATTTTGCAAATATCTTAAAAAGTATAAGGTTTACAAAAAACTACTAAAACAAAATGTTTCCAAAAATTAAAAACAAATAAAATTAAAAAAAAAAAAAATTAAAAAAAAAAATTTAAAAATTTAAAAATTAAAAAAAAAAAAATTTAAAAAATTATAAAAAAAAATTAAAATTTCTCAAAATTCTCTGTTCGTAAAAGAAAGTCGTGTGTTGGCCACACCTCCATTTTTTGTTTTAAACCAATTTAGTTTATAGAAGTACATAACTAAAATATTTTATATTTAATTTTCTTTGTTTTTCATTGATTTGATTTTAATGAAATAATATTTATTTTTATTAAATACAATAAAACCCTGGGCTGGGATAACTTCACACATGAGTATATGTTGCATAATTTTATTAGTATTGCCTGATTACATTTTTTTATTTTCTAGGATAAAATCCTGGGCTAACTTCACATGCCTTACAAGAACTATACTTCATAATTTTTGCTGTGCAACCTGCAATTGAGCTGTTATTTTTGAAAGTGGTATAAGTCCAATTTTGTTGAAACGAGATAATGAAAGAATAGAGAAACAATAAATGCAAAAATATACGGGATTTTGAATTTTCTTATGTTTTGCAAAAGTATTAGAGATGAATTGGTTTTTAATTTGGCTATAAATTTCTTACCGTTAGAAAGATTATACTGTCATTTGTCTATTGTTATCATTAACTAATTTTTTTGGAAAATGGACTTATACCACTTTCAAAAATAACACCTCAATTATTAAACTTCGTTTAACTTTTGAGGCGGATGAATATATCGTGCGATTTCAGTTTCATTTAACATGACAACAGTTTTCCTTGAAAATAATCATGAACCAACCGTGTTTGCGCGATCATTTTGATTGTTAATGAAAAAGATTGAAAGTTTTCTTACAAGCTGACGAAATCTTAAGCCACTTGCTTGTGCAATTACGATTGAGAGCGTATATATGTCCTTGTCGATTTGTAATTGAAATAGCGAGCGTTTTGGAAAGAATTTCATTGTCGAAGGATTGCAACCTAGCTCTTAATTCGTTTTAGGAATGGGTTTCACTTAGTTTCTGTGAGTTCGACATCCGATTGCGTCAATAAAATCTTGTGCTGCTGAAAATCATGAAAATGTATTCACGCGTTGAACGCGCTACTATAAGTTCTAAGTTATTATCTTTAATTGTAAAATATTTTGTTTCTTAGTATCATTTGATTAATTTTTCGATAAATTTTAATTGTGATAGCAAGTGAATAAATTAGAACCTTTTATTTTACTTCCAAAGCAGAGATTTTCAGTGATCATATTGGATATGGCAACCAATCTCTTTTAAATATTTTACTAATTGTTTAAAACCGCTGTAACATGTCTCTGTAATATTTCTTTTCAAGTATTTTGTCTAATAATTTGATATTCATTCCGTATATTTTCGTATGTTACTGTTGACGCAATTAGGGAATCCTCCAATCCTACGCTAAAATTTCTTAATAAAGATATGACCTGACCTGGATCTAAATATTATTCTGATTGCTTCATCATTAAAATTTCTTTTTTTAAACGAAACTTCTTTTCGCTAAACTGTCAGCCGCATCATTTCCTGCGTTTCCTCTATGCCATGGGATCCATTGAATGACTTTGATTTTGTTTTTGTTGTATTCTGCGATATCTACCCTTCGTTAATCAACGCTGATTGTATGGATAAGCAGGCACTTTTTGAGTCGGTTAAAATTATTAAATACAAAGCCCCTGAAGTAATGACCACACATGGGTGGCTTGCGTGATAAAGTAGATAAGTTTAAAATTTGGCCGATACGCTAATAAACGTTGGACTTCTCAAAAATTGACTTTAAAATAGGAAAACATGAAAGGTACCAAAACTCTGCACAGCTGGTGAGAGCAAAATTTTGTCGTTCTTAGAGCGATTCGTTTAATGTTTATGAACTAATCTTGTATCTACTGTTTATTTATTATACATATTAAATTTTTTTGATTAGAACCATTGTTGATCGCTGCTCGATCACATTCAAATAAAAAGTAAATAATGGTTTTAAAAATAAAATGATTTAAATAAAACTAAATTAAATGAAGTGTTGTGCCAGTAAAATCCAGCATGCATAAATCATCCAATTTTTTGAGGATGGAAAATTCTTTGTTCGCTATTTAACACCAAATTGTCATATTAGTTGTCGAATCCATTGTCCCAGCCGTATCGAACTAACGTTTATGATAAAAGTCTGCTTTAATAAAGTGATGGTGAGAAGCGAATTACCACATATCTGCTTATGTTAAAATTGCCAGAAATAATCAATGACCATAATATTCTACAATTTAGATAAACAAAGAGGAGACAGACGCTTAACAAGAAATATGAAATTATTATTCAAGAGTAGCGTGTTTGGGACAATATTTTAGAAAATATTTTTAAAGCTTTTAACAGAGCTAAAATTAAAATTAATTTTCAATTCTTTGTACTCTTACTTTTGATTTTAAAGCAGGCTGCCATTCTTCTGGGTAGCCTGCTTAAAATGTCCTTTACGTCATTTTATCTGATACATTTTGTGCTATTTCCTCATAATTCCTTTAAGTACTTGTAGCCCAGTAAAAATCAAAGGGTGTTCCATCTGTTAGATTTTTTATTAATATTAAAAAAAACACGATCGTGTTGGAAATTCAAAATTTTTTGTTAAAACTGAAAGTTGGTTCCTTGCCATTTATGTATTAAATACAACCTTGTTCATGTGACCACCACGGCTCTTGTTACAGGCCTGCATCCGAATATCAAAATTTTCAACGATTTTTTCCAATAAAAGCAGTTCAGTGGCCTCAATTTCAGCTCGAATGTTGTTGTTGTGGATCATTGCTATACACTTTACTTTTCAAAACAACCCAAAGAAAATAATCTAACGATGTCAAATCGCATGATCTTGGTGGCCAATTGACATCAGAATTTCTTGAAATTATGCAATCATCGAACTTGGTTGCCAATAAATAAGTCGAGTGTTTCACGATTTGTATGACAAATGGCACCGCGTTTTGTTGAAACCAGTGATGATCTAAATTAATTTCATTCAATTTTGGCCACAAAAATACAGTTAACATGCCACGAAAGCGCTCAATATTCACTGTTACTATGCCACCAGCCCAAAATTTGCACCAAACAATAAATTTTTTTTTCGATGAATTGGTTTTTTATGAATAACATGAGGATTTTCAGTACCCAAATGTGAAAGTTTTGTTTATTAACGTATCCGGTGAGGGGGAAATGAGTTTCAAAGAAAAGATGATTTCTGATGAAAAACGCTCATTTTATTCGAGCATCCAATCAACAAAACAGCAAACGACAAATTTCGGATTGTTACCGCTCAATAAATGTTTTGTTTTTACCTTAAAAAATACCAACAGATGGAACAACTTTATACATACGAGAAACTGAATTTGCAAAACTCTTAACCATTTCTACTCTTCGTAAATTGCTGAACTAAGCAAATATAAAAATAGGCATGCTCCACTGAAAAAAAAAAAAAAAAAAAATTAAATTTTATTCGTGTTATGATTGACGCAGTGGCCACATTCACGTATTATCTGCTCTGCTTTTTTACATTCGTATGTTAAACAGTAAAACCTGATTATTAACAAAATTTTGTTTCTTGATTTTTGTACAAACATCGCTACAATCACATTTTTTTATTGGATTTGCATCCGTCGCGAAAAATAAAACTGTTACAAATTAACCAATGATTGGTGATCGTATCGATAATAACATTTTACATTCTTATACAAAGTTTCAAGAAAGTATAGGAATAATTTTACAACTCGAGATTTTAACGGAAATGTAATTATTCATTTTAAGTAAAGAGGAATTCAAATAGGCCATTTGCTAGGAAAAGGCAATGTATATGAAGAGCTCTGATTCAAATGCAGGATTTGTGCACGAACGAATCGATTATGTGAACACGATCGTTTTATTAGGTATTAGCGATTTAATTTTTTTTTATTTTATTTTGACTATAAATTGTTTACCGATAAGAAGATCAAATTAATAGCCCAGTAAATGAAGGGGAAAAAAAGGCCAACCTATAGATTATTAGTTGCCATTTTTATTTGTTAGTTGATGAGTGGCATTTGGCACCCCCTTGAAAATGAGCCCGAGTTTGCGTAAAAATATTGTGTGACAGGGGGAGAAAATGGCCCTAAAAGACCCGGAAAATATGGCAGTTAGAGATTTTTTGTTCAGAAGAAAATTGAAGATCAGTTAATTTTCTACAAAAATGGTCCTTATGATTTTTTTCGCAACAGACGAAAAGCTTGAGACTCATGAAATATGCAAGTTTTTTACAAAATTTGAGATGGGGGGTCTTGGAAATACATTATTTTCAATGTTTTGGACTGTGTGAACCAATTGTAGATGGCGCCACCACATACTATCCACTGGCAAAATCCTCGGGGCCATAAATGAGAAATGCCATAAACCATATAATTTTGAAGGTTATTTATGTTTCCGAGCGTCTTGTTTTTCTCGCAAATGAGGCCTCAAGCTATACCTATTAGGAAAGCAGACCATTAGATTAATCACAGCAGGATGGACCCCACCAATTGGCCAGAAACTAGCGACAGTTAGTTTTGCAAATGTGGCAAAGTATTGAAGTTCAGTAGGTTTTTCCTAACGAAAACTAAAAATCTATAAAGTGTGAAGAATATTTACCCATAATAAATACTCCACAATAATTTCTTGCAGATTCTCGGAAAATTTTTGCAAATTTTTTTGCAACCATCCGGATCGAGGTTTTTGGAATAAAGAGTTATAAAGTTTCTTTAAATTTCATTAATTATAGAAAAATATATAAAAATACATTGAAATTATGACATAAATCTGTAAATCACCAGTCCAATAATAATTCTTGGTCATCAACGTCGCCCTCGCCAACAACTCCTTCTGGTTCTAGAGTTTCCTCTAGTTCTACCATTTCGGGTAACGTATCTTGGCTGTCTTTATAATTCGAACACTGGCGAGATTAACATAAACCACAAATAGATGAGCATGGTAGCCCTGCTTTCCCGCATGAACATGTTCCCTTACATTCTTTCTTACATTGACAAAATATCATCTTAAGAGTTCCGGAACCGCTGGGTCTTTAGTGGTTTGGGCCGGCATGAGTGTACCCCCTACACGTTTCCATCCCCATTTTTCTGGTGTCAGTTCGTTTCCGAGCCACTGCTGGACTTGCAGATATACCCGATAAAGGTGTTGCCTTGCAGCTTCAGGTGTGGGTGGCAAGGTTTCTAGTTTGAGCGCGGTTTGGTTTTTGTTTCTGTCTCTGGTGAATCGCTTGAAGATCTCGTATCTAATTTTTGTCAAGGTTTGTGTATCATCATCACTGTACATCGACGCAATGACAGTTTGCCCGTCCTGAAATACGGTCTCGTGTGGAAGATTATGGCTTTTAAAACATTCAATGACCGCTTCCAGTTCCTTGTCTCTGTACTTTGTTACCTTTCCCTCTAATTTGTCGACTATTGACGTTTTGCTTTTCCCGAAAAAGCGGAAGTTGTTCCGCTTCCCGAAATCGCATAGAGAAATAAAATATTGTTTTTAACGAAGGGCCGTGCATCCAAGCTCTTGGAGGAAAACATTTGCTGGGTTTTTTGCCCTTACCAGGCTTCAAGAAATAAATTGTTTGATCTTTTGGGGTCAGGGCTATTATCAGTACAAGGATGTCAATATCCTCTGCCACTACTACAACTGGCGGGCCGTTGACAGCATATTTCTGCAACGCCGTATGTACGATCAACGAGTCTGCATCGTCTACTGCTTGTCTAACGGAAATGCCATTCTCTTCCAGAACACCCTTCAAATGAAAGTAGCGAATTTTATTGTTATTATTGGACAAAAACTTTTCCTTTTGAGATCTTTGTTTTTATCGGTCAAAACAATCTTATTAATTAAATACTGTAACTTATCTGGGACACTATCATCCACTTCGGCCAGGAGGCAGTCACTTGGAGGATACATGGCCCTATTACTGCCGCTTGGTCGAGAATTTTCGTCTCTTCATCCTCGCTGTTAAGTCTATTATGGTTCCATTCTTCCCTCATAACTTCATATTCTTTATCCTTGAAGTACATGATTGTTCCACTACCATTCTCAAAACGAAAACCTATCCGGTCCTCGCCGAATTCGTCTTTCAAGCATGCAATCAGGGTTGCACGAATCATAGGAGGATCTCATGGGAAGAAATAATTCGTAGCTATTAGATACAATACTTCTAATCAACATATGGTGACGAACCAAGTATTGTTTCTACGTTGAAAGTTTTTGTGGCCCTGAAAACGGCCGGTTTTTTTGGAATCTTAGTGTTTCTTGAAACACTCACCTGAAATTTCAAGCAAATCAACTAGGCGGTACAGTTTTTCTTTAGTTTCCTCAATATACTTCAGAACTTTACCCATTTGGACCAGAATATGTTCTTCCTTGGGACGTCCAGGCTATGAAGAGGGGAGGCTTGAAAAACTTTGATTGACATTTTTTGTGATATCTTGCTTCGGCCCTCACAAGATCCATTGTTGAAATTCTATTCAATAATGCTTTACAGATTTCGTCCTAGATTCGAGTTTTGATTTCTGTCATAAGCCGTGTCTGGAATTCTGTTTTTTTTAATTACGACAAAAGGGTCCCCTCGACGTTTTTTTATTTTGTTATGTTTCTCGGAAGCTGGCAAGCCATAGAACATACAATTAGTATGATAGATACCCGCTCAAATGGTCAAATCTTTTGGTCTCTTCAGAGACAAAATCGTGGCATTGGAAACTGTCATTCCGTTTGAGAATATAGCGTCTCCTGCACACTTTGTGCATTTGCAAAGACGACTGTTTTTACAAAAATAAATTATGATTATCCTTCCTTTCCTTGCTAACAATAATTAAATTTTCTAAGCCCCGAGTTACGGTGACGGCATCATCCCCAGAAACATCTTCCTTACAAAAGAAACACACCGGTGTAGCGGAGTTAACCTCCTTTTTTCTATAACAAGAAAAGTAGACCAAGATTTGAGTCAGAATTGTTACTTGTAAACAAATGTTCTTGAATGAAAACAACATAAACAAATGCTCACCTTTTCCTCCAATTTGACAAGATTTGAATCTTCACTTTCTATATTTTAGGTTGTTGATGTAAGTTAATTTAAACGAAAAACCTCAAAATTTGTTCAATATTCTTAACTTTTATCACTCATTTTTTCTATAATTGACTATAATATTTATCAAAATAATGAAAGAAAACCAACGTATTTAATATCTCCAAACATTAACCAACAAAATGCAGACGACACGAGCGCTGCATAGAGCACACACGCGACGAACGACGGAAAAAATGAAAGTAATGAAATTATAGCATAACATTTAGAGACTCGGGTTTTTCCCCCACGTATAAATGAGATGATTTTATATACATTGATGGAAAGGTTAGTTTGAAAGAATACCCTGTCAAAATTTGGAGGAGAATCATCTTTTTAAGAAAAAATGTAACCTTATTAAAAATGGGCGGTCTTAATAATTAAGTAAATATGCCTGTTTGGCTTTATTAACTTATTCGATTGGGGTGATTTAACTAAATTACATTTGAGTGATTATTCAAATAAAAGAGTTACTACAATAACACAAAACTACCAAAATTCCAAAATATAGCAAAAACAGATCGGTTTGGTAGCTCAGTTTTACTACTAAACTGAAGAGATGCGAATCAAACACTCAATTCACTTCAGTTGATTCAGATAATTTAGTTAATTCACTCCAATCGAGTATGCTTAATTATAAAAAGTTTAAATTTGCTACTTTTAAGGTCCTACTATGCAGCTAACAATAATCGACCCACCCGTTTACCTATTTCAAAATTAATAACGACTTACATTCCTATTTAGATATAGTAGTAATAATTTCAACTTTCTATAAGCAATCATTAGTGCGCTAATTTCCATGAACTTCCACACAATAATTTCAAATCAATATTTCATCTGAATAGCTAGTGTAAATTTTTCTAATGAATATAATTTACTTTACATACTTCAAAACGATTTCTTATATATGTACATATGTATATAAAAATAAGAAACCATTAAAAAATAAAGGTTACCATAATGACTATAAAACAATTCAAATTAACACTTTTATAATGAGAATCAGCACCGGCATGACATCTGAACAAGAGATATGGTCATAAAAGACGAACGAAGAAATTCTCTTTATTTTGATAGAAAGGAAAATTTTTATATCGTTCCGATTTGTTATACGAGAAAGTTTCTTCCCGCATTTGTATCGCTACTTTAGGTCAAATATATTCATGCTTTGAACTTATTTTTTAAAATGTCGTCGAATTGATTGCAAAATTATTTTATATTATACGTATCATTAAAACAGTATCATCCTATTAAAATCACAATATTATTATTGTGTATTGTATACAGTTAACGGTTTGTTATGAGATATCAAAGTAATGTGCGCGCGGTATATTTTCTTATAAGTGCACATCAAAAAAAAAATATAAAAATTGTATTCTATATACCCGCTGATTGTATAAATATCCAATTAAAATTTAAACTAACTAAACGGAACTGCTCTACACAATGACTCAATCATCTTAAAGATTTTGTAAAGAGTTATATTTTTTTTTTTGCAGTTGCAATTGAATTACATAATCGCGAGGATTGTATATATATAAGAAGCACAATTTAAATTATTAAGATTTATTAAATTTCTTCGTTTATTTCTTGCTTATTTAATATGGTACGGTGGTTTTAATTTATTTAATCGTTTTGTTTGGTTTTTTTGTTGTTGTTGGTTGTTAGAATCAAGCAACATTTCATCAATGAAGTATGGCAATTTATTGTTTAGTTTTTTTTACAATAGTTGATTTGTTTTACTATATTTGGATGAATGAAAATAGATTTGTTACGCTAGGGAGGTGAATATTTTGTAAGTTGGTTAATGTTATGCGGTCACCAGTCAGTTTAATTTATTATAATTTGAATGGTAAATATCAAACCTTGACCTATTCGTGTTCGACCTGTTACATTTAATTCTATAGAGTAAATAGTCTGTGTGCACTAGAGCTTTCCCATTTAATGAATGAGCAATTAAATGGGAAAGCTTTAGTGTACACAGACTATTTACGTAAATTGCAAATGTACTCGTAACTGAATGAAAAAGTTTATTTAAGCTAAAACCTAAAGTTATTTGAGCTAAATATTTTATTTATTTATTTATTTTATTTAATATTTAATATATTACACCTACAGTGGTATACAATCGGCAACAATAATTTAAATCAAAAAATGAAAAGTATGTACATAACAAACAATAAAATGCCTATAAGGTCTTAAAAAGCTCACGTCTAAACGAATCTCTAGTCAAATTAAAATCATAAACATCGTATGAATAATTGAAAAGTCGAGACGTGGTCAAAGCTGGCTCCGAAAGTTGATAGTTTGCTGAGCCAGAATCGATTAGTAAAAAACCATCACGACGACGCAGACAACGTTCAGGAGCATAAATATTGAGTCGTGCAAGTAATTCAGCACAATTAATACGATACAAAAAAATGTCACGAACAAATAAAAGACAAGCCGCCACCCGACGCTGTTCTAACGCTCATGATAATGTGGAATAGCATAATTATTCATTGATGGTGTACTGCGAAGTGCGTATAAAATAAATTGCTTCTGAACGCTTTCAATTCTACCAGAATGGCACTTATAAAAAGGAGACCAAACCTGCGAGGCGTACTCTAGGGGAGAACGGACAAAGGCAACATACAACGACTTTAATGTAAGCGGGTCACAAAAGTCCCTGCAGTTACGCTTTATGAAACCCAACATCATATAAACCTTTGATATAACAGAATCAATGTGCCTCACAAACGTCAGATCGGAAGAAAATACTACCACCAGATCGGAGATATATTCTACCCTTTCCACGACTCCATTAAACAGCGAATACTCATGAAATACCGGAGAGCGAATGCGATAGAAAGAAATAGTTTTACATTTAGCTATATTCAGGGACAATTTGTTGTTAGCCGACCAGACACAAAATGTGTCTAAATCCCTTTGCAACCTAAGACAGTCAGACACACTACAAATTGGTGAAAATATTTTCAAATCGTCTGCATACAGCACGCAATGCGCGAACTCAAAGCACTGAACAACATCATTAATAAATAGTGAAAAAAGAAGAGGTTCAATATGACTTCCGTGTGGGACATCTGAGGTAACTCGAAATAAAACTGAGGACGAGTCATAGACCTTAACATACTTCCATCAATTCGAAAGATAAGATTGAAGCCACTTCCCAAGCTTATTGATAAGTATCGAATGGTCAATCTTATCAAAAGCCTTTGAGAAGTCCGTGCACACAACCTCCAGTTGTTGCCTGATTGCAATACTGCTATGTAAGTGACCACAAAAAGAAATCAGGTTAGTCACTGTGGATCTTCCAGGATAAAAGCCATGTTGAGCAGGACAAATTAACGTTTTCAAATGAAAAAATAGATATTTTTGTACCAATGCTTCGAATAGTCTCGGTATAGCAGAGAGTAAAGCGATCCCATGGTAATTGCTGATTTCATACTTTTTGCCCGATTTGAAAATCGGGCGAATAAAAGAAATCTTTAAAAAAAGCTAAACCATCCGCACAGTTTTTCATAAGGGTGGGTGGAATGCCGTCATGTCCTTAGCCCTTATTCACGTCAAGTCGCGTCAAACTATCGGAAATCTCATCTACAGAAAACCTCAACAGACTAGATTCCGAACAGTTACTAGAATTAGTAATAGTAGTATGAGATTGCTCATAGACAGACTTAAAATAGTTGGCAAATGAATTACAGATATCCGAGGGCCGACTTGCAGATGAGTTCTGATAAATCATAGGTGACAGAAATCCAACAACATTTCTTTTGCTGTTGATGAAATTCCAGAAATTTTTAGGATGTAATAGTAAGATCTTCTCCAATCTGCAAAATATAATTAATTATAAAAGAAACCGGTTTAAAATTCGAAACTCCATACGGGCTGCATTGAACGCAGAGTAAAACTTATCCCCATGTACCCTATATAATGAATGAAGTTTATTACAACGCTTCTCGAGTAGCACAAGTTTATCATTATATCATGGCTCACGAAATTGCGGTTTGTCTTTTACCTTCGGAACAAACATTTCGATGCCAGCCATGATCCGCTCGTCCAGCAGACGGACAATCTTGTTTAAGTCAATTGGCAAGAAATTCGTTTAAAGAGACATAATCTGCACATCTAAAATTAAAATGAGAACCGTTATTATAAGCAAAATTAGTAACCCACTTTTCATGAAATATATTTATCAAAATAGGAGTATGGAAAATGATCGCACAGCCAGTGAAATCCTCACAAGATGAAATCTCCGAATGTAAAACATCAGTAGCGAAAACCAGGTCCAAAAACTTGCTGCAGCTGTTGGACACTCTGTTCAGTTGAGTGGTAGCAATGCTCGCAAAATATTCTATCGTATGTAAAATCCATTCGTCTGTAGAAGACGAGGTAAAAACTCCATCAACATCGAAACAAATAGCATCACGAAGATTAAAGTCGCCAACAAACATAAGGTGTTCGCCAGCTCCTACCAAAGGTAACACAATTGAATCAACAACATTAGTAATCTCCACATAATAATCCAAGTTTGAGCCAATAGGAATTTATACAGCGACCTTTACACGGACTGCAATAATATCTAGTTGAGAATGACAAGCGAACTATCTCGTTCAAAATCGAACACTTTACAGCAATCAGCACTCCTCCACCTTTCATGCTGGTTAGGAAGTTATAACGGTCTTTCCTATGGACGACATAGTTGGATGGAAAATATTCCTCGGAATTAAAACTGGCTGTAAGCCAGGTCTCACCAATAGTTATAATGTCGTAATCATTGCCAAGAACCCCAAGCCGAAAGGCTTTAGTTTTGCCCCGAATGGTGGATGCATTGTGGTAATAAATCGACGTAAATGCCATCAGTTTAGGGTTCAAGTGACCCATGATAATACTGTTGCGGTTGTCACAATTGAATTCTTGTTGGATATTCGACGGAGTAATACTGGTGCTAAAGTGGTTATTATGTAGGTAATTATCACGATTATTATTATTATGCTATTCTCCCATTAAAGGGTTCACTCTCAGCTTGTGCTGGAATTTTTACCTACTATGAACGGCTTCAGAGAAACAAGAGCATAGTTAGGCGCTGTTGGGTAGATTTGTTGTATTAATTGTTTGTGCGGTTTGATATTGTGTGTGTGTGTTTGATTGGTTGTGTATTCAGAAACTTGCGGACTAAACTACACGTGCTCAAAATGACCGCTTTCTGAAGTGTCATGTACGTGTTTTTAGGTAGTTAAAGTGTATTAATGCTATTGTGCAGCGAATGGGGTATGACTCCTGTGGAGGAAAGTACAATGGGCACCGTAATGACACTGTCCATTCTCCACATCTGCCGCACCTCATTCGCCAATTTTGTGTATTTTGTGATTTTTTTTCTGTGTAACTGTGTTGTAAATTATGTGTGTTTGGTATTGTGATATCTAATATGTATGTGGTTTTGTTTCTTTTATCTATTAGTGTAATATCCGGTCTATTGTGTGGTATTGCGTGATCAGTGATGATGCTCCTATCATAATATAATTTATAATAATTATTTTCCAAAACTGTTTCGGGTATATATCTGTAATAAGGTACCGGTGCGACGATTGGAGCGACTTCTGAGACCATGCTAACATTTTATCCTGATCAGTAATACTACTGGGTTCATTTGAACTATCAGAATGGCATAAGTTTAATGGTGTGTATTTTGTGTCTGCTTTAAATATTGCGTTATGTAATGGTGATGTGTTTTGTTTAGAGTAAAAATATTCCCGGAGCTTGTGTATGATTTTGTGATGCAGATTGGAAATGTCTATTAGGCCTCTTCCACCTATTTTCCTAGGTAGGGTCAGCCTTTCTATTGCAGATTGTGGGTGATGTTTTCTGTATTTTGTGAGTTTGGTACATGTTAATCTTTCTAGTGTTTGAAGATCAGTTTCTGTCCAGTGTATAATACCAAATGTATATGTCAGAATTGGGATTGCATATATATTTATTGCTCTAAATGAATTCTTTGAGTTTAAGAATGTTTTGAGTATATGTGTAAGTCTGTTTTTGTATTTTTGTATTATTTGTGTTTTGGTACTTGTGTGATTTATAAAGCGAGATTGAAGGAAGCCAAGATATTTGTAAGTATCCCCCTCTTGAATTGATTGAATTATCGAACCATCCTCAAGTTCGATACCCCCAAACTCCTGTCGCCCTCCGCTTTTTAGCTGTGTCCTGCACTTGTCCAAACCAAACTGCATTTTGATGTCATTGGAAAATGTATGTGCTATTTGTGTTAGTGACTGGATATGTGTTTTTGTTGATGCGTACAGTTTAATATCATCCATATACATCAAGTATGATATTGTATGTAAAACTTGTGTGTTGTGTTTAGTTTTATATCCATAATTGCTATTGTTTAGAATGTTTGAGAGTGGATTTAGAGAGAGGCAAAACCAAAGAGGGCTCAAAGAGTCTCCCTGAAATATACCTCTTCTAATTTGTATTTGTTTTGTTGTAATTTTGCAATTATTAAAAAACAGTTGTAGGGTCGTTCTCCAATGGCTCAAGGCATGCTGCAGAAAAAGAATGATATCAGGATTAATTTTGTACAACTGCAAAACCTTCACCAACCATGAGTGAGGAACAGAGTCAAAGGCTTTTTGGAAATCTATAAACGTTGTAAACAGATTGCGCTTCTTAGTATGCGCTTGTTTAAGTACCACTGAGTCCATGATTAATTGCTCTTTACACCCTTGTGACTCTTGCCAACATCCTTTTTGTTGCTCCGCTAATATATTATGATCTGTTATATGTTGTTGTATGCGGTGCGAAATGCATGTTGTAATTATCTTGTATATTGTCTTTAAACATGTGATCGGCCTGTATTTGGATGGATCCGTGACATTATTTTGTTTCGGTAACATATACGTAATCCCGTCTGTTAAAAAATCGGGCATCTCCTGCGGATTTGTTATAAATTTGTTTATATGTTGAGTTAAATACGGATGCACACTTGCGAATTTCTTGTACCAATAATTTTGAATTTTATCTGTACCGGGGGCTTTCAATTATGTGTATAATTTATGATGTCTGTAAGTTGGTTTTGTGTGATACATGGGAAAATCATCTGTGGAATATTGTGTGTTCTGGTCGCCTCATCTGTGATCCAAGATGCCTCACTATTATGTGAGACACCTGTTTCTCAGACTCCAGACTAAAACCTGTGTAAATCTGCAGATATTATTATTATTATTACTATTATTATTATGCTGGTAATGATGCCGTAATACGACCCTTTCCTGAGCGGCGAAAGTTGATGAATGGTTTAATCGCACATTCTAAAGGCCAAATGCTTCCATCAAAAACTTTATCAAAACTATCAGAATCCAGGCCAATTTTAGAGAGATAAAGTTCAGACGGCTTTTATCCACACCCCCTGCAATAAGTTCGTGGTATTCAACATTTCCAGTAGTTGTTAACAAGTGTTTTAGGTTTGTTGTTAACAAGTTTTCAGATTCTATTATTTGATGTTTGAAATTCTCCTAAAACTTTAGAATTTTATTAAACTGTTCAAACAACTAATTGGCAGAACTAATTTTTTAATCTTAGATTAAACAATCTAAAACCACTACACTCTAGACAATTTATTCTTTAGGTTTGGTTTAAAAATATTTTGATTTATACTTTTTAAAGTAATGCAAGACGCCTCAAACAAAGCAACGTTTGATAGAATTAAAATTGCTTGTAAGCCCATAAATATAAAATGGTAAGCCAGCATCGTTTTTTTCTAAAGTCAATAAATCCTCGTTACATCACATCTGATCGAGAAATCGAAGCTCTGCGCCTTGCAATATTTTATTCGGTGCGGAATATGTTAGCGATGTTGAATGTATGTATGGTGCATCAATAGAAATCTTGTTGTCCCACAAATCTTGTTGTTAGCTTCACAAATTTACTGTGATAATCTTAAGTTATCGTATCTGAATTTTATATCTGCAATTAGGTTTAAATTTTGATGTGAAAATATTGATCGAGTCTCAAAAATTTAAAAATTTGAATCATATGTTAAGAATGAAAAATTTGCGAACGACAACATTTCATTCCCAAGTCAATAAGGTAATAGACAGAGCTATTTCCAACTATTGAGATGGCTTCCACCTGACAAATTTGTTTTGAAAAAAGCTGAGTAAATGATGAAACAATGCATTTGGTGTTCTTTAAGTAGTAACTGAGCCCCTTACTACTTTCATATTCGGAAAATCTGACAAGGAATTTAGTCAACCCGAGAAACAGTCGATCTATTTATCCGGTCCAGTGTTAGAAATGAACAACTGAACTTAAATATTGGCTAATTTACTCAAAATTGTTGGTTGGACCGGAACATTCTTACCGACTATATGTCTCGATATTCTTTTATTTTGGAAAATATGCAGATTTGTTTGAAAAATAAGTTCGAGATTTTCGCTTTAACGGTTTGATAATTAATTTAGTTTGAGATTGTTCGAGGTTTTCGAAATTATTCAAAATTTCCATGCGACACAAATTTTCGAGATTTTTATAGGTATTTGCGATCATTTGAAATTTTCAAGACTAGCATCCGGCCGACCTCCTTATATTATACAAATATCAGAATATTTCAAATTATTCAAAATTTTAAATTTTCAAGATCGTCTAAACTTTTTTAGAACATTTGGGTTTTTCAAAAGATTATTCGACTTTGTTCATATTTTAAGATTTGTCTGATTTTGAGACAATTTGATTGAATTTTTCTAGGTATTCTTCGGTATTTAAAGTAAGGAGTTTTGCATGGTGTTGATTTTTAAAATTGTTCGCGATTATTGCTGTTATGCTTGGGATTAGTTAAAATGTCTCTTATTGAGTTTACAATGTTCCCAAGCGGGATTTTCGATATTTTGTGAGTGTTTTGAAATTGTTCTGGTTAGAAAGATTGAGATGGTTCCTGGTTATTTTAGGTACAAGTAGCAAACCGCTTCGTTGATGAAGTAAAGTGAGAGAAATTTTGATTGCGATTTTTTTTTAGTTACACCGCAAAAACACCTACGGACATATTATCCTTGAAAGTAAAATCTTGTTCAAAGTGAAAGTTTGTCCTCTATAAATTTATGGTATAAACAGAACAATGAAATAAATCAACTCCTCATATCTCAAATCACAAAATAAATAGCTCATAAAACATTTCAAAAGACGAAGAATTTAATTTTTTATTTTTTTTTATTTATTCACCTCAAAACCTAAACCAAAAGCTATATTACAAACCTCATTTTCTGGTTGATTGATTAAAATCATTTTCACGATATTTAATTAGAAAAGGAAATTTTAAAAAAACTAAATCCATTCGCGAAAAATTCTTTCTCGAAAAATGCCATCAAGATATAATAATATATTTGCGGCGGGGGAGACATTCAATAATCGCTATAAATAAACAGCTCCATAGTGCTAAAATAAATATCCAACAAAAAAAGAAGGTGGAGAATATAAAAAAAAAATCGTGAGACTTAAGTAAAAATATTTACTTAAACATAACGATTTGTTTCTCTCCCATAATATGTATATACCTCAAAGGTGTTTTCTAATTAATTTGTTAGATTCTAATTGATTATTTCTTTGTTTTTGCTTATAACACAATTTAGAGTTTTTTTCGTCTAATTATATCGGTAATTTACTTTCCTTGCCTCTTTAAAATTATAAGAATTACATTTTAAATTCACAAAATTCAATAAATATAAATTTATAACAAAATAAATATTTCCGTGAGAAAAAAACAGTTTTAATTATTTTGTCTCTAATTAAATATTCCTAAAATAGAAAATTTATCAAATAAACAAAATTAGAAATTATAGACTTTGTATACATATTTACGAGTAAATGAATACAATTATTTTAATGTCTTGTGAAAAACTTACAAAAAATAATAAAAAAATGTAATTACAAAACAATAGAAATTGAACTGAAATTAGATTATCTTAACATTTAATCTAAACGTATTATAAAACACAATACACAATTGCATTTTATGTATCTATATGATGAGTTTTCTGTTTATGTTTTTAAGGTGACGTTTAACGAACAAAATATTGGATTTTCCAAAAGAGTTGTATAACCGTTTTGATGAAATTATACGATTACCCGTGGATTTGTTGGTAATTTGTTTGTTTGGTAGACATGCACAAAGCAGGGATGTCATACTCAACATTGTCTTGTCTGTGCGTATATTGAGGAAATTGGTTTTATATTTCCGCGTGTGTTACCTAATATGGTCGAGATTTTTGTCGGTTTAATAAATTTGGGTCGTGATCTCGACACTTCCTGCTTGTTGGATGAGATTCATTTGGATTTCATTTCATTTGTAGAATCATTCGTTGTCAATCAAATACATTGATCTTTGGCCCGCCTTTGGTGGTTTGGCGTCTATTGGAGGGGGGGATCAAAGTTGAGTAGATTAATCTACCAGCTCCGTAACCTTCCAGTAGGGTGCGCATCACGTGAGCTGTTCTGGTCTTGTCATTAGGCAGCTGCGTGATGGGTACAATTGTGGAAGGGGTAACCTGTTCACAATTCGCAAGTGTACGTACTGCCTCCTCGTGGCAACCACTGGTAACTAAGGCCATTTGGCACATTTTAGGCCATTTGGCACAGGCTAAAGTACGGCGCTAAAGGAGAAAACCTTGACAAAAAACCCTAATCTAAGGTGGAACAGCATATGCCGAAAGATGAATGGCTGATAGGTTAATCAGCCCAAAATATGCGGACTCTGGATACCAGGCACCCTCCAGTTTTATTTAGCCTTCCTGTAGTAAAGCTGGGTGACCTACAGGTGATTTGCAATTCCGAGCAACTCGTAAGAGTAAAATCAAACGGAATACGGGGCAGGAGTAGGAATATACGAGAGTGGGACAACCCTCTCGAAGTCCTTGAGCTCCAATGCTACCGTATTTCTAGCGGAACTACATGCTGTAGTAAACATCTAGGAAGGAGAGCAATAAGCCCAGATAGTATGTATCACGTACCGGGAGGCAGTATCGTCAGGTTCATTAAGAACCTGAATATTGACTGGACGGATAATTAAGCAGGGGCCAGCACAATAGATCTTTTAGGTCGCATTGCGAAGTGGCTGATCGCCCGCATGGCCCCCCCAATAATAATAATAATAATTGGCCCGCCTTTACAGAACGAAATAAGTTTCAAAATTTCGATGGTATGCTCGGAAAAATCGAATCGAAATAAAACGGCAAAACTTGTAACTCGATTTTTACGAAAATTTAAATTTAAGCTGAAATTTTAAAAATTAAACATTTTAAAATAATAATTCGGAAATTGAAATCTATGGAATTTTGACATTTAGAAGTGTTAAGGCATTGTCTCATGCACAAAAAGCAAACCGGCATTTCAAACCGTCAAATCCAATTTTTAACATAATTAATGATTTTCAATATCAAAATTATTAAAAAACGGTTTTAATCTATAAGTTCCGCCATATTCTAAGAAAATTTCAAACATCAAAATGATCAGTTACAACAGGGAAGAGAATCTACCTCCCATGTAAGAGCGGAAGCTTTCGAATGTTAATATTAACTCTAGACATTGTTACATTCTTAATGATTGATAATGTAAAAAGAAAGAAACGTTTCCGTTCGAACGACTGATACATTTGAAAATTTCGATTCGCCAATATCGATGGCAAACTGCAGGTGAAGTAATTGAAGCAAAATTATGTATGAACCGCGCCTGAGGGTGCCCTCAATTTTTTCGCGATCGCTGATCAAACTAACATGTGATATAAAAAGTTTGAATTTTTCGGGATTATTTGTAAATATTAGATTTCTTAAGCGACCTACCACTGCTGAGATGTTTTCTAAAAACAAAGGAATCTGGTACTATTGGTACTATTGAATCGGCCTATACCTATCAGATGTATGGCAAAGGGTATGCAGTGAGCTTTGTAACAAAATTTATAAGTAATCTCATTTTTCCGTTTGGGCTAGGGTTTCTCAAAATGGGATTCCGTTTTTGTCTCAAAAGCGTGACCGAGAAATCCCAGAATTTCTCGGTTTTTAATTTTTTTTTTTACACAATTTTATCTTTAAAACGGCATAACTAACTAACTAATTGGGAATTGGCCTGTCTCTGATTTCCGATTGTCTCTTAGATCCGAATTTACAATATTTTAATATCTCATATAGAAGTTTATCCACTAACAACATTTCCAAGCCAAACACAACCTAGTAGGAAGGGAGTATTTCTTAACCGATTTCGACGAAACGGAATTCTACAATAAGTTTTAGATGAAGTTATTGAATATGGCCAATTACGACAGAAGTGGAACTTAATTTTGGAATAAGGCCAATTGCCAATTAAGAAGGAACTTGAGAGCTTCTTCTAAATATCATTTAAAATCCCATTTCCATAAGTTCTTCCAGAACTTAATCTAAAAATTATTTTAGAATACCATTTTCATCGTGCTTACCCAATTTCATTATAATCGAATAAGAAATTGCAAATTTCCTTCCTAATTGGTCTGAATTTTACTTGAAAATGCTATATATGGATAAATTTCTGAACGAGATATTCAAATTATCTACATTCAGATCTAAGAGACAGTCTGAAATGAGAGACAGGCTAATCTCCAATTAGTCTCTTAAACCGAGGTTTTTCTGTAATATATTTATCTTATACGGTTTTTGAGTTACACAATTCCCGGTCATATTTTTGATACATAAACCGGTATCCCAAAATTCTGTTTGAAAATTCCTAAATTTCCTAAGCGGTTTTGAGCTAAAAGAGTACTAAAACTAAATAAATCAAAAACCGGGAAACTCCGGGATTTCCGGCTAATACTTTTGACGCCAGCATCCTGAGTAACCCATATTCCGTAAGAGAAACCCTAGTTTGGACTATACTTTTCTCAATTACGCCAAATTAAACTCACCGTCAATTTTGACTTTTAATTAGATGCCGGATAATTTCTTTGTAGGGACGGATAACGTTATATAACGTTACCCGAATAACGTTAAGAAACACTATAATTGCGAAGTTTTTCAAGAAAACGTAACCAAATCCATTACGTTATGTTATAACGTAACCGTACCGGATAACTTTAAAAATTTAGAAATAACCAAATAAACTAACGTTATAAAAAATGTTTTTGTTACTTTCTAATGGTTCGCATATATCTACCTGACCACCACATGAATGAGATATATATATATATATATATATATATATATATATATATATATATATATATATATATATATATATATATATATATATATATATATATATATAAATACTTATATGTGTAACAGCTAATTAAAAAATAATAATAATTTCGGTGACACCAAATTATACTATTGAACTAAATTTTAACTGCTTTTGCATTATAAAAGAAAACAAAATAAAAAATGCACAAATAAATTAAAAACTGTCAAATGTGCTCGAAAAACACACGAAATGAAATAAATTTTTATTCACTCTTATTTTGCTAAACTTCAACATATTTTTAATTCCTAGTACAGGGTTTTCCAATAAGATTTTTCATTTTGAATAGCATGCTATTTGGGCAGCTGTCAATTTTGAAGCTATCATCTTTTGACATTTGACAAGATACCTTGGGTATATTCGGTCCTTCAAATGCATCAAAATGATCCGGATTTTCATCGAAAAATCATCTTCAGTGATGATGCCCATTTTCACCTCGGGGGCTACGTTAATAAGCAGAATTGTCGCATTTGGGGCTCCGAAAATCCGAGAATGATTGTTGAAAAGCCTCTTCATCCTCAACGTGTCACTGATTGGTGCGGTTTTTGCGCTGGCGGTGTGATTGAACCTTACTTTTTCGAAAATGAGGCTGGTGCAAATGTTACGGTGAATGGATTGCGCTACCGAGCTATGATTAATGATTTTATGGACGACGTTTATTTTCAGAAAAAGGCCCTACGTGCCACACAAGCAACGAAACAATCGCAATTTTGCAAAATGAATATCAAAATGAAACCTCTTATTGGAAAAGCCTTTAGCATTATTTAATACTAGAACTACCGGTCGGTCAAAATGACGGATTGTACATTTATTGAATTTATTTTGACTGGTCGGTAGTTCTAGTGTAAACCTTACTAAATGGAAGCTTAATAATTTATTCAACTTTAGATAACGTTATTTGTTCTATAAAGTTAAAAACATTATTTAATGCTAAATATCGTTATGTAACGTAACGTTTCACATGATTTAAGGTTAAATAACGTTATAACGTACCTAATCAAAAAAAATTTGGGAATTTTTTCCAATAACGTAACGAAATCTTAGGATTTTCCGACCCCTGTTTCTTTGTTTAAAAACCGCTACGATTCTTTATGATTGGAATCGTATTAACGAAGGCGCAGATGTATATAGGGCATAGGGCATATGGCAAAAACAAAAATCACAAATAATACAAAGTAAAGTGTCCCTTTTAAAAACAAAGACCGCATTAAACTTTTATCATGTACAATACGAGAACAAAAGAGTGCTACATAATTTTTTGTCATTCTTGCGCACCGAGGACCAATGCCAAGCGGCTTTGAAGCGTTATTCATTTTAGTATGTGAATAGTTATTAAAAAATAAAAAAAATTCGAAAAATATTGTAATATCTACCGGGACCAGTCACCAACACCCTAAGAAATTATTAAGACAATTTAAAGTTTTAATAAAATTATTCCAAATTGCCGATTGCATAAACTAAATCACCTAGCTCGATTTGGATCTAAGCAGTTTTGGTATGATATTGAAAGACCGATTTTTTCCCGAAGCTGTTTGGTTCAACGCAGCACTTTTTTAGCCTTCAGTCATAAAAAAAGCTTAGTATTTAAAGGAAAAAATGATTTTGGTTTGGGGAAATTTTACGAAATCATTTTGCCAGATTGCTGCTAATTTTTACTTTATACTTATTAATTTCCCGATTTCAAGTTTAAAATTGAATTAAAATTTCTCGCTTGTATTGCATTAGAAACGTCAATGAAAAATTTATTTTCAGCCAATACGACCTTTAGATACTTAACTATTCTCTAAATTATTTAAAAATTTAATTATTTTTTAATATATTTTTCTTTCTTTCTAGGTAAGTGATTATTTCAATTTAATTATTAAGTCATTGCGATCAATTCACCTGTAAGTATTACTGTTCAAATAATGATTTAGTCTTTAGAGACCTCTGAGCCAATATAATTAACTTCGTAGGTCAACTCATTTTGTTATGTGGTGTTAATATTACACATCACAAAGCACAATTTCTGATGCTCAACTAAACACGATTTATGTAAATACAAATAATAGTATGTAGGTACTCGAAACACTTCTAATGACATTTTAATTACCTGACCTGTATCTTAGACTATTTTAAACATATTGTCGATAAACCAAAAGTATAATTTTCATGGTCAGACGCATAAGATGTGTATACAGATAGACGAGAATCAAGTAAAATATAAAATTGTTACAAGGTTTTATAATTTTTAAAATTTCAAATCACTTGACTACTAATAACTATAAAATTTGACTTTAATTACAAGTTTCTAATCAATTAATTGTTAATAAATCATTCATCGCATGTATGTAATTCTATAACGTATATAAGAGTATGTAAGACGAACCGATCAGAAGAAGAAATTGAAAAGTACATAAATACGATTACTACACTAAAAATGGGTAAATTGATTGAGTTATTTCGTATTACCAGCATCATTTAACTGGCATTTCATTTCTATGTACAAAGTTGATGAAAACCTTTTCATTTTGTTTATTAAAAAATTCATTAATGATTGGACGTGTATCATCGCCTGGTCATTAGTTGCACGCAATTTGTAAGTATAAAGTAAAAATTCTCTCCCGTATTTGACCTATAACAAGATGTATACGTAACACACTTTGATCAGTTAAAATCTATGTCAAATTAGTTTGTTGTGTACAAAGACACCTTTAAAAAATCATAAATTAGCGTGAAATAGCAAATAATAGAATTTTATGTTTTGTATTTATATAGCTTTACTACCTGCTGATTTTAGATTTTATGTTACAATGTTACATTATTAACTTTGATATACATAACCATTATTTAGTTTGTATTGTTAATAGGAAAATCATGATAAACATAATTATTGTAGTTGCAATAATGTTGCGATTGATTTGATATTTGCAGTGAACAATAAGCATTTGGTTTTTTTTTTGTGAGAATTTAAAATTATATCAGGTTCGTCGCTTATTTTTATATAAATGTTGAATGTTATGTAAGAATAATTGTCAAATATGTACCGTGTGTGGTGAAATTATGTATTTTAATAATGGACATAATTTTTACATATAATTTTGGATTATTTGCTATTTTGTGACATTTCAATTTTTTTTAAAAAAGCGACATTTTGAACGATCAAATTCTCGTGTCATTGAAGTCTTTTGTTTGGGATTTGGTATTAAAGTTGATGTCACTAAACTTTTTATTTTATTTATTGGAATTTGACTTGTTTGATGCTCTTATAGTTTGTCTCTTGGACTATTATAGAAATTTCACCATTTTTACGCATGGTTAGCTAATGGTCCAACATTGTCTTAAATGGAATAATTTGTTAAGTGACATTTCTTATTGGAAGCCTCCTATACCTTAAACTGAGTACGTAATTTTTCGAGTTTAGTTAAATCAATCAATTTTGGGTTATACCTTTGCGCCGAAATGTCGAGTAGAATTTTGCAAATCCAAAATATGGAATTTTTTGCAGCATCAGACTTAATCTTATTGAAGATTGAAAATAATAAAATTACAAATTCATACTTTCTACTAATTAAAAATGTTGAAACATAAATTAAAAATATAAAATGCTACATTATCATACTTACAAACAGCGTCGCTTGAAAGTTAAATCATAATAGCAAAGCATTAAATTGTCAGATAAGCTTAACCGTAAAATTGTCCCAAGAGCCTTTCCACTTTTCAAATTAACTATACTGCTTATTTAACTATAAATCAGCTGAAAAATGGAATATACCTGTTCAATGTGCATATGCATCAAATGTTGTTATAAATTTAGTATTAAAGAGAAAATTATAGAGCTAAAATGCCCCATTCGTCAGACACCACATCCAGATCGGCCAACCTATGCCTTTTCTCAATAGTTCCCAATTTATGGTTACCAAATAATTGTTCCAATGTGCTTTTTACTGGTAACCCACCCTATACCTATACATCGAATGATATTTCACCTTGTTTATCAATTACTTTTACCTTATTATGATTTTTTTTTATCTTGTTTCGCATATTTGAAGAGCGATATGTGAATTTTAGCTAAGGGTTTTGAATTGGCAGGATTTCTGCCAGAATTATTTACTAGCCGCTTGTCTTTTTAATTAAATGAAAACCTAAAATAGTATCCAGAGGCAGGATTTTGCACAAAATGGCGAGAAGTGAGTTTATGGCTTTTTTCTACGAATAAAACAACTGTTTAACAGTTATCTAGAATAAAACGACACTTTACACTATACACAACGACAGGTTACACTTAATATAAGGGGCAGAGATCACCATAGAAAAATCGACATCAAATGAATGAAACAGTGAAAGGGAAATTCTTTTCTCGTTTAGTAGTCTTGGTCTAGTACTTCTAAATTTTTTTTAACACACCGTAATTTTTATTCCAAAATATTTAGAAATTCAGAATGCTTTAATTAATTTGAAGTATCTTGCAGAATTTTGCAAATCCCAAATAAGGCCCAACCTTATGTTCTTTTATTCAATAAATTTTTTTATTTAGAATATTTTGATTACGATTTTCAACCATTTTCGAAAATATTAACGAAACTTCATTGGTTACATTTTTAATAACATTATATTTTAAAAATTATGCATTTTTCACTATTTATGAGGTAGGATTTTTACCCTAGGGTATTTTTTCCGCTCGCCTAAATCATTCAAATCACAGTTTTTTTAGTTCTGTGGCCACAAATCGAAATCTTCGTAATCGTTTTCATATCATACTATTTTTTTTGTAATATTCCGACAACTGCAAACAACCGTAATGGGTATAAAAAATTGATATGATATGAAATCGATTACGGAGATTTCGAATTTGAAAACGTAAAAGGGTTTAACTCAACTTACGACTTTATGACTTGAGACCACAGAGTTATATTTGTGATTGGTTAAAGATCAGTATGAAAATAAATACTTAGGGTAAAACACCGACCTCATAAATCAACCATGAGTGATTTGAATGGTTAAAAAGCTCGGGAGAAATACTCTAGGGTAAAAAACGGACTTCACGAATCCACCATCAAACTACATATGTGTATTCTTAGGCGTTTACGTGATACATACTATCTGGGCTTATTGCTGTAGTTCTGCTAGAAAGATGGTAGCATTGGTAACCAAGGACTTTGAGAGGGCTGTCCCACTCCCGTATAGTCCTACCCCTGCCTCGACTTCCTTTTTGATTTTACTCTTACGGGATGCCTTAGATATTAGATTAGGGTTTTTTGTCAGATTTATACTTTAGCCTGTGCCAAATCGCCACAATTTGCGAAATGGATCAGTTACCAGTGGTTGCCACGAGGAGGCAGCACTTACACTTGCGAATTATGAACAGGTTACCCCTTACACAAACGTACGTAAGATTTATTCTAAGTTGCCTTAAGTTGTCCTAAGTATGTTCTAAGTTTTTTTAAATGTGTTGGTGTAAAAGTTTCGTTATTACGAATTTATTTAATTCATATTGAAATAATAAAAATTATGCTTAAGATTATTTACTCTTACAAAACAAATTTAGATTTTTTTTAACTGGCAGAAAACTCGTGTTTGATTATGTTTGTTTGCGAATTTTCTTGAGAAAATTCTAGGAAGCGTCTTATCTATTCGAAAAATGCTTCACTTTTGAAAAAATTGGAGGATACATGATATGATGCATCGAATATATGTATAAATGATTTTCCGAAAATCCGTTGTCTTAAATACCCGAATCCCCTACTTTTTTCAAAAGTGAAGTATTTTTCGTTTCGATAAAACCTTATGACAACTTAGAATATTGGGCATTTTGGTGGCCGCTTCCAAAGATTTTCTCAAGAAAATTCGGAAAATCATTTATACATATATTCGATGTATCATATGAGATTATGTCAAAAATGGTTGTCCTAAATACCATAATCCCTACTTTTTTCAAAAGTGAAGTATTTTTCGAATAGATAAGACCTTGTGACAACTTAGAATTGTGCACATTTTGTTGGCCGCTTCCTAGGATTTTCACAAGAAAATTCGCAAACAAACACGATTAAACACGGTTTTCTGCCAGTTCCTCAGTTTTTAGAAAATGATCTTATTTTATACATTCACTATCAGAATATATCACGCCATAGTAAGAATCTAAATTTGCATTAAATTCGTAATAACGAAACTTTTACACCAACACATTTAAAAACTTAGGACATACTTAGGACATACTTAGAACAACTTAAGGCAACTTAGGACAAATTTCACGTACGTTTATACAATTGTACCCATCACGCAGCTGCCTAATACATGACCAGAACAGATCACATGATGTGTCATATACGTAATTATGACGATTGTGTGTACATCCCACCATCTAAATTTCAATAAATCCATTAAGACAGCCATTAAACTCAAAAACATGTAGCCTTCCAAAATGATTTAACATAATTCCACTTTTTTCACATAAATGAACTATTACATCACACCAGAAATCCCATTTTAAAAAACCCAAGATTTCTATATCCCAAGATTTAACATAATTCCACTTTGTTCACATAAATGAACATGTACATCACACCAGAAATCCCATTTTAGAAAACCCAAGATTTCTATATATAATTTGGACCATTGGGATTGTGCAATTTTGTGCCTGTAATTAGAAAATTTGTACATAGCATACTTTAGGAAACAGGATGGGATTTCGCACGTGATCATCAAACCAGAAATCCCATATATTCCGTTTATCTAACAAAAGACATTTTTCGGTGGGTGTATGAGTGCAAAATTGTGCGTTACTAAGCTGACCTTGAAAATAGTTTATATTGATCGATTTCGATTAGGTTATATGGGCGATTTTCCGGAATCCCACATTTTATTAACATTCGAATTAAAACAAAGTATGGTTAGTATTCTGGCCAAGATTCACGTTTGTGCATATTAGACTTTAACCAGAATTGGCCATATAACCTATTTGTAAAACCGCACGATTTTGACCAATTGTGGATGTTTTATGGCCGATTCTGGCTAAAGTCTAATATGCACAAATGTGATTCTTGGCCAGAATGTTTACTACACTTTGGTTTAATTCGAATGTTAATATTCTGAAAATCGTCCATATAACCTCTTCGACAAACCACGATCTTGATCAGGTGTGGATGATCTATGGCAGATTCTAGCTAAAGTCTAATATGCACAAACGTGATTCTTGACCAGAATACTAACCACACATTGTTTTAATTCGAATGTTAATAAAATGTGGGATTTCTGGAAATCGCCCATAAAAACTTTTCGAAAAACCACGATTTTGATCAATTGTGGATGTTCTATGGCCGATTCTGGCTAAAGTCTAAAATGCACAAACGTGAATCTTGGCCAGAATATTTACTACACTTTGTTTTAATTCGAATGTTAATAAAAGGTGGAATTTCTGGAAATCGCCCATATAGCCTATTCGAAAAACCACGATTTTGATCAATTGTGGATGTTCTATCTTGGCCAGAATACTATCCACACTTTGTTTTAATTCGAATGGTAATAAAATGTGGGATTTCTGGAAATCGCCCATATAACCTCTTCGAAAAATCACGATCTTGATCAATTGTGGATGTTCTATGGCCGATTCTGGCTAAAGTATGATATGCACAAACGTGAATCTTGGCCAGAATATTAACCACACTTTGTTTTAATTCGAATGTTAATAAAAGGTGGGATCTCTGGAAATCGCCCATATAGCCTATTCGAAAAACCACGATTTTGATCAATTGTGGCTGTTCTATCTTGGCCAGAATACTAACCACACTTAATTTTAATTCGAATGTTGATAAAATGTGGTATTTCTGAAAATCGTCCATATAACCTCTTCGAAAAACTACGATTTTGATCAATTGTGGATGTTCTATGGCCGATTCTGGCTAAAGTCTAATATGCACAAACGTGAATCTTGGCCAGAATACTAACCACACTTTGTTTTAATTCGAATCTTAATAAAATGTGGGATTTCTGGAAATCGCCCATATAACCTCTTCGAAAAACTACGATTTTGATCAATTGTGGATGTTCTATGGCCGATTCTGGCCAATATAAACTATTTTCAAGATCAGTTTAGTAACGCATAATTTTGTACAATCATCATACACCAAAAAATATCTTTTATTATATAAACGGAATATATGGGATTTCTGGTGTGAAAATCACGTGAGAAATCCATACTATTTCCTAAAGTACGCTAAGCACAAATTTTCTAAGTACAGGCACAAAATTACATAGTCCCAATGACCCGAATTATAAATAGAAATCTTGGGTTTTCTAAAATAGGATTTCTGGTGTGATGTACACAAATGAACTCATCATTTTATGTTAAAAATCAAATCTTAACTTAATTTAAACCAACATTTTTAAATTCGCATTTTATTTATCTATTTATTTATTTATTTAGTCAATTTATAATTTATAATATTAATTAAATTAATTAGAAAACAATTTGATTCAGTATGTAATACCCTGTAAAAAAATTTATTAATCCTACCTAAATAAACCGTTCAAATGAATTGTATAAGACAGCTTCCACATTCCAATACGACTCAAACCAATTCGAGTATACAAAGTATAAAAATCCTATTTGAGTCGAATATACAAAATCTCATTGTGTTTACATAAAATGCATGATTTCAACAATATCATAGTTGTTTCGTGAATACACAGAAACACAAAGAGATTAACAACACCAGCATACAAGTAACAAAATCTTATATACTAAAACCAAAAACATACTAAAACCACCAACAGACATTGACGGTAAATATTTTCTACCATCTTTCTTGTGTGTAGCAGTAGGTCTTATAGTACATATAAACCCACCTAAACTATGTATCAAGATAATACAGTAAAATATTGTAACAACTGTATCAAAACCAACGCAAAGATTCTCTTTCTCGTTGTTGTTTATACTTTATAATACAAACACTAACAAAAACCACGCACACTTCCTTCACAGAAACCGTGCAAAGAGTAAACGTTACAGCTACACAAACATATTGTTGGCCCTTTTTTATACCAAATTATAAGTATATATTAGTGTCGATTGTACAATGTACACAAAATCACACATAATAAAACAAATAAGTTTGCGTAAAAATAAAATCTAATACCAAATTTACTGCGACTTATTTTATATAAGTTAAAATTTATTTCAATACTATCTAAATATTAGACTTTAGTAATTAAAAATTGAACTTTGATTTTATGTACAATCCACAAAATATCAAATCATGCACTTTTAATTTTTCTATCTACAAAAATAAAAAATATTGCCTGACAAATGCATCCCAGTAGATTGCATTTTCCAAAATTACACTTTGATTATTATTACACTAAAATTTAATTTAATTAGAATTTAATTTAAAATTTAAAATTAATCTGTATATACCTATGTATATAAAGTATATACATATTACTATATAAATAAAATAAAATAAAATAAAATTTTTGAAGAGGATAGAAAAAACACGACTATCCTCTTCGACGAACTCTCGCCAACCATAATAAGCAGGCTGGTTGTAAACAAATTACAATTTGAGTTTTCTCCACGCACCGTTGAGAAATGGCACATCGATGGAATCTTACGATGGTCCCTGTGATTTTCATGTTATTGGTGTGAACAAAAAATTACTATAAATGAGCAAAAGCAGCATGACGTAACAAAAAAAAAATCTAAATTTGGGATTCCTTCACCGTTGAGAAGAATCGCATCTTGCGACAATCTCTGTGATATCCTTGTTGGTTTCCTGGTATATTCTTGTTGGTTTGTTATTCTTGATTTGAGATAAAAATACTCATAATTGATGTTGCAACATCAGGCTACAAATAGCGCGAACCAACAAAAGCATTCGAGTACTTTTCGAACCAAAAACCTTGATTTAAGATATATAACCTTTTTCCGTACAGCTTACTAATGCAAGTGGACCGTTAATAACCTCTGACACAGAAAGTCTTTGCAAATCCGGCTACTATATTTTTCATACAATATGTTGTAAAAGAAGAAATTTGATTGTTTGTCAGATTTACATACATATTTAAATAGTTCTAGATTGGAACAGCGCCGAAGTAACGTAAACTTTAATGAGAAATACCTCAGCTTGGTTATATAAAATTTTTTTTTTCCTCGCATCCCATCTTAAAACTGAAAAACAAAAACAAAAAACTACCGATAATTAATTAGCTATACTGTATAAATTCGCACGGTACTAAAAAAATGTTAGACTCGTCAGACGGCGAAGTGGGCGTACTCCGCTAGTAAATTAAATTTTTTTTTAAAATAACCTATTTTACCGTAAATCTATGTATAAATCTCTTCACAAGAATACAATTAATGAGGAAATTTAAATGAGCAAAAAAATATTCACATAAAACATCTCGACAAATAGTTAACATCATATGTCAAACACCTCTTTGAATGTGCAATAAAAATGTTAAATACACAGCTTCCATCCATAATAAATGTACTCGTACATCCAATTAGATATCTACTTATAAACATAATATATGTAGGTATTTCTATAGTTTTTTAGTTTTTATCTAAATTAGATATCACCACGTTTATAAAGTAATGATTTGTTTATATATTCGATCGCGATCAATAATATCCCTCTCGCGCTGAATACATGTTTAATAATAATAATAAGTTCGATCGATCGATTCAATTGATTTGTAGTTTTGTTTGTTGTGTGTATTCATTACAAAACGGAAAACAAAAAATTATTTATTCCCAACTTTCTCATGATATCACTTAAAGTTACAAAAAAAAAAAATTAAGATTTGTTTAAGATGGAAAATCTTTTTTTTTTTTTTTTTGATATATATTATAAGGTATATTGTGATATCTTCGATGATCTCGTTGATCTCACGGTTATGATTACAAGCGATTATTTTAATAATATTATTATTATTATATATCTATTTACTATTACTATTGCTATCGTTACTATTATTATTATTCTTTGAGAGATGATTATAAATATTTATTAGGTGTTGTGTCAAAGTGTTTTACGTTTTGTTCGCTTGCTTTTTTTTTTTTTGTTCGTGTGATCGTGGGAATAACTGCTTTTAATGATTATTCATGATCGCGAGTTAATAAATATGTATCTTGATCGCCGTATTGAATTTATTGTTTAATCGATTAATTAGATACAGTTGTCAAAAAATTTCCTCCAAGTGGGGCAATCGCCAATTAGATTTGTATGCATTATAAAATGTGGAATTGAAATTGGTTTTGTTGTAAGAATTGTCTAAATATGGATCTGTTTGAGTTATGATTTTATTGTTTCGTTTATATTTTTTTTTTTTTGGATGAACCAATTACCCAAAACGATGATTAAATAAGTTTGTTTCTTTTGTCTTCATTTAGAAGCATAGATATTGGCTTCAAGTTTCCTCCATGTTTTACTCAGCGACTTCGACCTTTTCTACCATTAGATAACTTCCTTTATCCTATATCTGTTTGCCTCGCTTTCATTAATTATATTTGCCCAGAAGCACTTTCTCAACCGCCTTAGGCATTTGTTCACAAATATTTGAAGTCTTATAATCTTCTACGAGTGGTTCTAAGTTTTTCTTCCGTACAGCAGTAGTGATTTCATAGATGTGTTGAACATTTACCGCGCTAATTTCTTGAAAACATAAGCGTGCTCCAGCACTTAATACGCTTGTTGAATGTGTTTCTAAATTTGTTAATGCTTTGATTGATGTCTTCCTCACTGCCGCCCATTTTTGTAACAGACAACCAGGCTAAATGAATTTCTGTATATCATTGTATTCAGTCGCACGGTCTGTATTTTTCTTAAGATTTGTATTGTTGGCCCCAAATGAATGCCCTCGGGTAACGGTGGTACTAGATATCCTTGTCTTATTCCTAATGAGTTGTTAGTGCTTGTTTACTCATGGTTGATGCCAAGTCAATGTTGTCGATTTTATTTTTTACTTCTCTTGGATACAATCCATCCCTTTAAATCACTTTGCTAATTTTAACGTAATTTCAGTGTTACCTGATATTGCGGCTTGCAATCGGCTATAGAATCTCCTTATATTGGGTTACATTCAAGAAGTTTTTTATTTGCTTTAGATGTTGTTTTATTTTCCACCTTGTTCAGGTAAGGGACTTAAAGCTATACAAATCAATGCTATAAAAATTTCGACAATTTGAAAAAGCCACTTTATATTAACATCACACAATCAACAGCTCGCAATCTAACGACTAAGACAACCTTGTGTAACCATACAAATCTTGAAAATTTCTAAGCTTCAACCAATTTTGGAACGTCGAAACATCTCGGAAGTTTCCAAAAATTTCGAAATGTCTGATAAAGACTGTAATCTTCTACAATCTTCAAAATCTCTGAAATTTTGAATAGCCCCAATACCGCAGTAATCTAGAAAATTGTTGATTACTCTGAAAATCATCTTATAGCTTCTCGTTTATCGATTTTTTTTATCCATAATGAGATTCCAATTAGCTGATAGTTAAATACTCCTGCCACTAACAGTGACATACAACACAAATTTCCCTTTGCGGTCATTTGCAATAGATTTTATGTGAGAAATAATAGTAAGTGTCAAAAAATGAACAAAGGAAACAAAATTTGTACACACACACTGTGAGAGGATTCCTTCAAAAAATGGAGTGACCTTGTACTAGATGTGTATGTGCTACTTCATGTAATTTCCTCGTTTCTTATCTCTTTGTCTATGAAAATATTTGCTCTTCAATGAAACGGCCAACTATTACTTAATCTTATCGATGAAATCACCGATTATTGCTTTTTATTCTATTAAGCTTGTCAAGACAAGTCGGATAAATTCAAAAATGTATGCCTATGTGGACAATTCTTTGCTTTATCTGCAATTCAATTAATATCAACATATAGGCCGAATAGTGCTTTATATTCAATTAAACTTATCAACAAGGATAATTCCAAAAAGATTTCTGACGAAATGGCCCATCATTGCTGCATATTCTTGCATCTTCTTGAGAAACTACCATCAAATGCAAATGCATGCAAATTTATCAATCGGATATATTTAAAAAATGTAAAGCGATCTAGTCTATTGCTTTAATTTCCATATTTCAAGATGGTTTAATTCAACGAGATTTCCGATAAATAGACCATTTGTTGCTTTATCTTCAGTAGAATTTTTAAGACTGATAAGTCCAAAGGGATTTCTGATGTTTTGACCGATTATTGATTTTCTTCAATATAATTCATATCAAAATTGATAAGTTGACCGAAACTTCTGATTTCCGAGATTTTTTGCGACGGATAAATTAAAAAAAAATGTTGGTCATATAAAAGAATGATGATTTTCCTCGATCCTTTGGTTTTGGCTTGATGTCAAGATCTAAATCTAGATCTTATCTCAAAAATTAATTATTTGGACACCGAGTGGCACTAAATAATTTTGATTCTCAAGATGTAAGTTCAAGGGTACAATTCTACCGAGAATATCCTACATACAAACTTTATCAGCCTTCACCTTCGGTTCGGACGTTCCACCTTGACAAGCAAAAAATTATTTTCACCACCACCAGAAAACCTTGAATACTCTACAAAATTACGAAAAGTATTTCAATTTTGACTGTTTTTCAAAAAAAGACAAATGACGTAAAAAACATAAATCCGAACAACTAAATCACGAAAATTTTGTTCCAGATTTTCACATCTCTCGATGAATTAGATTACCAGCAAAAATGACTTGATTTTTTACTTCGACTGGTCGATTGAATACATATTTATTTAGAGTATAAGTAAAGTAGGCAAAATAAAATATTAATCATTTCTCGTTCTCAAGGTGCGTACATGATCCAATTCTGGTGAAAAATGTACACCACGAAGTTAGCAAAATAGTAAAATTTTTAGTTAAAATTGATTACCCTGGTGAACTTTTTGTTCTAGTTGGAAATAATTCAACTCATACAGCTAACTTCGTGCTGTACATTTTTTCACCAGAAATGTATAGCATGTACGCAGCTTCATTGGACATAATACCGGATCAAATCATTTGTCATAGAACCCGGGTATAGGACTCCAAAACATCGATTAAAAAATATCAAGACTATCCTATCCTGTCATCCTTTCCTCCTTCCAGTTTTGCACTAATTAAACAAAAAATTATGGATCTTGATTTTTTCTGTTGTGGGGTGTCAAGTATTTAAAAAAAATTCATGCATAATATGGTTTTGTATTTATTACTATAGAAAAAAAAGTAATTATCCGAAAATGATTTGCATACCTACATATTTGTGCTCATTTTAAAATGAATAAGGATTAAACAATTACAATAAAAACGGTACAAAATTCAAAAAGAACATTTCGGCGGCCATTTTGGAAAGGAAGAAATGAAAGAAATTTCTTCTTTTTCAAAATGGCCGCCTAAATGTTCTTTTTGAATTATCTAAAATTTTCATATTTGTTTTTACCCTTTTCCTCCGTTAGTTCAATTAGAAATACTAAAAAATCAGCAAGATGTTATGTTTCGTGTTCTTGCAAAATACGTTAATCTACCACTATTTTTTGGGTAATAAAATCAAATTTGTATCAGTTGTTTTATTCAATTTTCTGAAAATTCTTTTTTTTACGGCCAACCTCGTAAAGTAATCGTTTAAACAAAGAA
Organism: Tipula vernalis; assembly: GCA_958295665.1. Lineage (NCBI taxonomy): Eukaryota > Metazoa > Arthropoda > Insecta > Diptera > Tipulidae > Tipula > Tipula vernalis. The sequence continues at coordinate 57,862,208 of OY282560.1, read as the reverse complement.
AAAAAATTGGAAACAATAATTAGTAAAATAACACAAAAAGGATTTCGGCTCATGGAAAGCGACCATGCGATGGATTAGTAGGTATGATGGTATCATAACCAATGCGGAAGAATTATTGAAATGGACAAAAGGCTGTTATAATTTTTGAATATTATGCAGAAGCTGAATATAAAATCAAACGCATCCAACCAAGCTAGTAGGTTCGAGAAATTTAAAACAATAAAGGGAACTCGTAATTTCACGCAGGCATTCCTTTAAAAGAATGTTTTTTATTCTAAAGCTTAATGTAAGTGTACCCTGCCTATATCTTAAAAAATATCAACAAAAAATGTTTCACATTTTTTTTACTCAGTTAATCAACACATAAATATCATAAAATTAAAACATGACTTCCGGTCCCATATAAAGAATTTGTATTGTTTTTGTTTTAGGACAAACTTAGAATATAATTCAATGTGGTTGATTCGGAGTGTTCCGAAAAAGTCGAGTTATTCCAAATTTTCGTTAATATTCGAATATGTTTGAAAATCTCGCCACTCGATTCGATTGTTCGATATTACTTGAGAAACTTAGAACTTCTTCGAATTTCAAAGATCTGATTATTTAAGTATTTTTGGAGTAGTCGACATTGGGCCCGATTCTGAAACGTTAAAATTCATGTTATGTTATTTTATTTCCCGGCTTCCTATTTGAATTTTTATTGAAAAAACAAAAATAACATAACATAACATAAAATTTTGGAATGCAGAATCGGGCCTATTATTTGGTTTAATCTAAGGCGCTTATTCCCTTAGTCGTGTCAGTTGTCATTTGTACCTTTTGAATTCATATTCCCTTAGATATTTGAAAAGTTTCATATCACTTAAAGTGACAATTTTATCGCCTGAAATTTTCAAATGACACAAAATTAAGGCAAAAAACCATATTTTTTGAATTTTAAATCATATTTTGACTATTTTTGGCAAGTTTTTATTTAAATACATTACTCATTTATAAATATTGTAATTATCAATAATTGTCCATTGTGTGTGAAAAATAAAATGTATATTTCTGATAAAAAAGGGCATCATTCTGGAAGGATTCTGGTTTATAACATTTGTCGTGTCACGTCACTTCGATCGACTTAAAGAATACCAATTTAAAGCTGAAGTGACACGATAATTATCACGTCGAATGAAGTGAGATTACTAAAGGAATAGTTGATCGAATTTATTTTTTTTTTAAAAAGACTGGTTTTCAGAATTTCGGTTTATCTCGGTTTCAAATGACTTCTTTCCAAAATGACGGTTTTGAAAAATTCTAGTTTTGAAAATATTTTTTTTTTTAATTTTTCTGTTTTGTACAGGTATTGGATTGTTAAAAGTTTTTTCATTTCACATTAATAAAATTGGTGATTCTGATATGGGCCCAAAGATGTGGCAATATTGTGTTTCGTTTTTTTAAAAATTTTCTGAGGTTTTTAGTTTTTGCTTTTATTATTATATGTTTATTGAGTTTTTTAGGTTGGCTAAATAGCGTTGTCAGACTGCGGTTTAATAAATCTGTTTTTTTTTTTTTTTAATGTTGCCAATGGCTTTATTCTTGAATCTTTCTACATAAGAAACTCACAAGAAGTAACCAAATCTTAATCTAAAAATTATTACATATTTTAAGTCTTAACCAATGTTAATACTTATTGTTAGTGCTCACAATTTAATTAATTTAGACTACACTTATATGTATATATCGAATTAAATTTAGAGGTTCACAGGTTCATCAGTTCGAGTGGATCTGTTCTTCTCAGACGTCTAAATCGCGGCTGTTTTAGTATCTCCCTGGCCAATTCGTTGGGATGTGCTTCTAGTTTTGAGTAATATTTCGAACTGCATTCTTTAATTGTTTCTTTAACGGTTTTGATCCCAAGGTCATCATGTATATTACTATTTCGAATGTACCAAGGAGCATTGGTAATACTGCGAAGTATTTTCGCTTGGGTTCGTTGCAGGAGTTCTCTGTTTGAAGCGCTGGTGGATCCTTATAACTGAATACCATATGTCCATATGGGTTTCATTATCGCTTTGTACAGTAAAAATTTATTGGCTAATGGCAACTGAGATTTTCTTCCCATCAGCCAATACATTTTGGAAAATGTAATTTTTATTTGGTTGCCGATTGTTTCAATATGATTTTTCCACGTTAACCTTCTATCCAGATGTAAACCTAAGTATTTTACCTTCGTTTGTTGAGGAATATTTTTATCGTTTAATTTCACTGGTGGGCAGGTGCGTTTGTTTAGCGTGAATGTGATATGAGTTGATTTGTTTTCGTTCACTTTTATTCGCCATGCCCTCAGCCAGTCCGCGACCTTGTTTAAATAACTCTGTAATTCATTTGAGGCAATTTAATAACTCTGTGAAACAAAAAGCGATTAGCAAAAATTAGGGTTGACACACTACGGCTAAACTCGAAAAAATCACTAAATTCTATTTATTAAATCGCAGTGTGTCAATGATATAAGATTGGTTATCAAAATCTCGGTTTCATCTTGGTGGACCTGTTTTCTGAATCTTGGGTCGAGAAAAGTATGCTATCAATTCGAGCCACTCAAACACACAGACACAAACACACACGCACACGCACACACCCATAGATACACATAAACACACAGGATCATGCATACGCATAAATCATCGCTGTATACCAAAATAATTTGTCATGTTTGCAACTGGACCGGTTTTCAAAATCTTGGTTTTGAGAAAAATATTTGCATATTCGGGCGGCCCGAACTGATAAAAATACTTTCTTCAAAACCAAGATTTTGAAACCGAGATTTTGAAACCAGTCTTCTGAAACCAAGTTTTTGGTAACCAGTTTTTTGTAGCCAACCCGTTTTGAGCTTATAGGTAGTTAAGTAGATTTAGAAGGTTATTCGAAAATATCGGTATTCTATTCGGTATTTTCTATGTCATTTGAAATTATTCGAGAATAATCAGATTCAGTTCCTTTAGGTTTTCAAAATTAAGAATAATTCTGTATTATTAGGTGTTTTCAAGAATGTTCAAGATATGTATGGACCTTAATGTTAATAGGTAATTTCGACTTTTTAAGGTTATTTCAAAATTATTGATTTTAGTTAAATCTTTTCTACAGATTATTTATCTGAAAATTTCCAGATTATTAGAAATAAGTAGGATTAGGTTTCGATTATAAAAAAATTTATTAGGCAATACGTATAGAGATCAAAAACGTATTAAAAGGTTTAATTACTGAAATTTTTTTTGAATGGGCTTCCGCCGAATATCTCCAGAATAAATTGTTATTTTTCCTCCGGTGGTGTTAAATAAAACGATGGAAACAGTTGTTTTGATTAGAACCCAATCTGGCGCTTAGCCCAATCCGTTCTGTCGATGCCAACAAAGTAAAAATAGTTTTGGATTTTGTGTCGATTACGAAGGTTGTTCGTATATAATTGGGCTAAATTTACTGCGTTGATCTTACGAAAAAGTGGCCATGAAGCAGAGATTTGGTTTCGTTTTTTGTTAAAAATCGTCGGCATTATCGGAATACTAAGTATGATCTAACAGCTTAAAGCATTACTTACCTTTTGCTATAAACTCATAATTCTGACTTAAAACTAAAGAAATTTCTCTTCTCAATAGCGAATTTAAGCAAAATTTCGATTAATTTTTAGTTTCCGGTAAATAGCGAATCGTTATTCGATAGAGGAAATATAACGAAGCTCAACGTCAAGCGCAATTCAACGCCATGAAAATTTTATAAATTTCTTGTAGTCTCGAATAGTCTTTAATATTTTTTACGTAACACTACCGATGGGATTTCATAACGGTAATAATAAAACTAAGATTTTTCAAATGAGAATATACGTAGGTCACACTCTAAAATAAGTGGATACGACAGAATGAAAATAGGAACAAACGCAAAATTAATTACCGTTTAGTAATTTGAAAATGGACATTGAAACTAAATTACTTAAATGCAAAAAATATTTGATTTTATATTTCACGTAGCCTTAATTTTGTATACAAAATTTAATTTTGATGTTTATGCAATTTATCCGACGTGACTATACCTATACAAAAGATAGAAAAGATAAACTATTCGGTAGTTGCTCTTTAGTAAAAGTTCGCAGTAAAACGCGTAGAAATGAGAAAAAATCTTTTTCCGAAATAGAATTGAAATTGGATGGGAAACTTGGATTAAATATGACACATTTAATTGAAAATTGAAATTATAGTTAGTGGAAGCATCGTCGGTGTAACCGTTACATATGTACACTTAGTTTTGGTTTTTTACTGAGAAAAATTTTCAAAATCAAAAGCCGGAGAAAAATTTTACTACTCAGAAATGTTTATTGAATACATATTGCTTTTCGATGTATCATTTATTTTTATTTAAACCCATTTCTCGTTTTTGTATAAAATTCGGCGACTGAAGTTTAAACACCCCTATTCCCTTAGTAGTGTCACTTGTACCGACAATGAAATTTTGGTATTCTTTTAGTCGATCGATGCGACAATCGTCGTTTGAAGTGACAAACATTCTTTTACGTTGCATTGTCTTATATTATCACTTCGATCGTCACGTCCAATGAAGTGACACGACCAAGGGAATAAGGGCATTGAAATTGAATTGTGACACAAATCACAATTTCGAAAGAAGAGAGTAAAAAAGTTAGTTAAGTTATTTAACTACTGGTTGCCTCTTTTAGTGCAACCGAGTATATTGGGCCTTATTAATTAAATTGGCTTTTTTGTTAGAATAGGTAGTAAATTTTCTTTCGAAATATTTCACCAGAACCTCTAAATTCATTTCTTAAATTATTGAATCAAAATTTATTCAAATATAAGACGTTAAGCGAGTAAGCGAGCTACGTTTAAAAAATATTGAAAGTGCATAATTATAATAAATTTAATTTCTTAGGATCAAATGCAAATAAATTATTATGACAATCACAATATTTGCACTTTCTGAAGACAACATACTCGTATATGGTATGTGCATCTTGTTAACTGCTGTCAAATTCGATTAGCACAAGATATAAATATCCAAAACTATTGTCATTTAAATTTCGTTTAACTTTCTATACCTTCTCTATACATTTTATATACGTAATTAAGCAAACAAATCAAAAAAAAAAAAAAAAAATCTTCGCGCATTACGATTCAGTTTGATTGAATATGATTAATTGAGTATTAAATTGAGTGAAGGTTTTCATTTAATTTAAATGAATTATCCACTGTCTGTACCCACAACACTATCTCCTCACACATAACACAGCGAACACACACATAAAAATGTCAAGATCAATAAACGTTAAAAGCCAACCATTATAATAAGAGTAAGAGTATTTCAATTAAACGCGTTGAATTATTATGATTTTTTTTTCTTAAAGTGTATAATGAAAAGAAAATTAAAATAACAGTATTAATGAAAAAATAAATGGTTATAAGGAAATATATAAATCTATAAATTAATAGACAAAAAAAAAATTGTTTTATGTTTTATGTATTTAATAAATAGTTTTGATTGATTGCCGATTTACGAATTTGAATGAAAAATTAAATTTTATGTTTTGATGTGGCGCTGGTCAAACCCCCTAATTTATTATTATTTTGGATTTAATTTTTGTTTTTATAAAGGTGAGCGCTTGCCAAATTTTTATTGCATAAAAGAGCTTCGTGTTTTTTTTTTTTTTAAATAAATATGAGATTTTAATACTATAGAGTATAGACAAACCCCTATAAAAAAAACTATCAATTAAACACTTTCACTGTTTTGCTTTATTATACATTAAACATAATATATGAAATATGTTAAATGTGGATAATAAAAATGTAATATTATGGTATTAAAAAAATGTATTTACATTTTAGTAAAGCTAAACAAAAAAATAAAAACGTGATGATGATGCTCTTCAACGTATAATCATTATTTATTACCCACCATTATCATCTTTAGTCGATCAATAGAGTTTTTTAATTTTTATTTTTAATTATGAGGTTGGTTTTACAATAATTATATAATTTAATGTGTTAAAATTATTTTTTTAATCGGATTTAATTTGGCCAAAATATTAAATCAAATATTGACACGATTTATGGATTAAAATTAAATATCGATTTTATTTGTAATTGTATATATAGAGGTACGATTCAGTTTGATGAATGTACTTACATATTTGGAAATTAATTTAATTTGTATGGAATTGTGCAGATGTGAAATTATATTATGAAATGTTAGTTATTCTATTAATTTATAAGTGAAATTTTATGTAGGTAATTACTTGACTTTCAATTATGAAGGCTAAATGGTTTCGAGTCTTTTTTTTTATGAATTGTATTGGGAATTATGTCGTGCGATATCTTGCGCTCAAGGTTACCTTTAAATAGTCGAAGCACCCGTATAGGGTATCGTCATTTAAATCGGAGATAATTAGAATTATAGTACTGTTTTATTTCGTGGGGCTTTTGATATGTGGGCTGAAAACAAGAAGGATTTTTCATTGTCCGGTTGACCCGAAAATCTCTTAAAAAAATTAAATTATGTTATACAATCGTGTGATAATTACAATTTTGGTTAATTTCAATCTCATGAGCAACGGGAAAAGTCATACATACGCAGATCTAAAAATAACCGAACTTTTTAGTTTTAGAATAAAACAAGCGTGGTATTTATTTTATTTTTATTTATTTATTTATTTATAGTGTAATAAAACAAGTAAATTAAAATTAAAATTATTAATTTTAAGACTAAACTAAAACTAAAGGTTTTGAGGAGAGCGGATAGCTAATGGATTTATGGTCCTTTAAAAGCTAATCAGCTCTCCTCTAAACCAAAAATTAGACAGAAATAATGAACAAGGTATAAGACAACAATTCAGCAATAAACTGAAAGTTAAATATATAATAATAAAAAATATAAAAAAAAAATATAAAACAATGAAAATAAAATAATAAAATAAAATAAGATGAATAAACAAATTAAAAGATACAGATAATATGTCGCGTTAAAGATAATCTTCGACCCGTTCAGCCAAATACGTCTTTAAAGTTTTCTTGAAATTGTGAACATTCGCAGATCTAGTAATAACAGTCGGTAAATGGTTATATACATATGGACCAAAGTACGATATGGATTTTCTACCAAATTCAGTTTTGATTTTATAACATTTTAAAAGATTAGAGCGACGGGTTGTATGGCTATGATTTACGATACATACTGAAACTCAATGTTTGATAGCGTTGACGATAACCGCAAACATTTATACATATATAGTGAAACATGAAATTGGAATAATGCGTTTATTGGCAGGATTCCTTCAGTTACATTCTTATACAGCTCGATGGAGGGAAACAAGTGTGGAAGCCTATAGATAGCTTTGCAGCTTTTGTTTTGTAAAATTTGCAACCTTTTTATCTTTGATTTTCCAGTATGGCCAAAACAAGCAATCGCAAAATAGAATCTTGTGTGAATAAATGAAAAATAAATCATTTTTAGAATATGTTGTGGAACAAAGGAAGCAAGCTTCTTAATCAAATAAATAAACGGACTGACTTTTAAACTCAACGTATGAATGTGTTCATTCCAAGACATATGCTTATCAAGTAAAACTCCAAGATATTTGAGTTTATCAACTCCCTCGATAATACCATTTGAAACTTGCAAGGGTTGGAAATCACAATGAGGGAGGAATGGGGATTGAAAGATAATAAATTTGGTTTTGTTGAGGTTTACAGATATTTTATTTACATTGAAATATTCTATAAGTACAGCAACGTCGTTTTCCATGTGTGTCATGGCTTGGGAGCAATCTTTGGAATTATAGAATATTGCGGTATCATCAGCAAACATTCTAATTTTCCCAGCCAGAGGTAGGTGTGATATATCATTTATGAAAATCAGAAATAGAATAGGGCCAAGTACACTACCCTGAGGGACGCCGCAATTAATAGTTAAAGTGCTACTTATTACACCATCTAAAGCCACAAATTGTTTACGATTTTGTAGATAACTCATCAAAAGATTATAAGCCAAGCCCCGAAAGCCATAGCAATACAACTTATTTAGAAGTAGACGATGATCAATGCAGTCAAACGCTTTATGCAGATCTAAAAATAGACCACATATATACTCCTGATTATCGAAAGCTCGATAAATCAGATCAGTAATCTCAATTAAAGCGGTATCTGTGCCAGACCCCTGTCTAAAACCACAGAAGAAAGATTAACCAGAACAGTCATAACGCTGTTTTTGTATGGAAAAATTTGGACTCATTTTTTTGACCTTGGTTTGCCGAAGGTAAGATAAAGTTATGTATTCTTTGGTTTACTGGTTTTTATTTGAAATAATAAAAATTGAGAATCCTTAACAGTATAGTTAGTGAAATTATATGACAAGTTTTGTTTTGACAGCATAATTTGTATTAAATATTCAAAAAATTCATAATATTCGAAAATAATTATACTTCAATGTCCAAAAAAGAAGGTAAGATGAAAAAAAAATTTGATCCACGCAATGTCTATTCTGGTTAATCTTTCTTCTGTGCTAAAACCATATTGATGACAGTAAAAAAAATCTTCAGTCAGGCGAATTGCAATTAATTTTTCAAGTATTTTGTCAAACACAGACAAGACAGAAATTGGTTGGTAGTTACTAGCAGCTTTGCAGTCTCCTGATTTAAATATTGGTGTCACTTTTGCAATCTTCAAACAAACAGGATAAATACCGGTTTCAAACACTACATTGAATAAATCCGTCAATATTTGAGAAAAGAATGCTGAGTTACGTTTTATAACAGTATTATGAATATTATCGTACCCACCACCCTTATTATTGTCTAAATTATTAATTATATTATATGTTTCCGTAACGGAGATTGGGCGCAAAAAAAATGAATTCGGGCTGTTATTGTGCAGATTGTATAATTCAGTGTTACCATTACTTGTAGAAGAGAGGCTGTTGCCAACATTTACAAAATGGTTATTGAATATATTCACAATACTGGGAAGGTCTTTGTATTCGACATCATTTTGTACAATGGAGTGGATATCCGCTTTAGTATTATGCTTTATGAATTGATTTATTTAATTCCATACTTCCTTTTGATTTAAATCATTAAACAATTTTTTGAAATATAATTTTTTTGCATAGTATTTTTTAGATTTGATCCTTCTATTGAGCAAATCTAGTCTGTCCTTTAACGCAGAGTTGTTTGTGCTTTGTTTAAACCTTTTGAGTGTGCGATTTTTTGCTTTTATTAGATTCCAAAGATCTAGATTCATCCAGGGATAAATACTAGCATTTTTCATTTTCACATGTACTTGTTTAGACTTCGAAAATTTACCAACCAACTCATTATATTTTCCAAAGATTAATTTTAGGGTTGAATCAGGGTTGTGAATGTCAAATGTGGTGGAAAATAAAAATTCATCGAAGTATTGATTCACTTTGTCATAATTTATCGTTTTCTTTTCTAATACCTTATTTATGTATTTCGGTTTAAACACGAATTTTGAAAAAATAAAACTATGATCACTGATATCCGATTCAATTGTTGAGTTTAAAACTCGTTCTATATTAAGAAAACTGCAAATAGCATGATCCAAGATATTACCACTTACTGGTCTGGTAGCAAATGTGTTAGTAACAATCATACCATGACTTAATAAGGTGGAATTGTACTCAGAAATTAGTTTTAATTTTTTATTAATCGGTATATTCAAATCTCCTACAATAATAAAGTCAGAATTGGAATTGTTGCTACATAGAAGTTGTTCCAAGATTTCTAAAAAATAAGTAGTATCAGAGCCAGGTGGCCTATAGATCCCACAAACATTAATTGGATTAAACCCCGAGAGTTGAATACAAATAAACTGGAACGGTCAGGTCCCATCGTCAGTGTTTAGGATGTTATAGCGAATATCTTCCCTGATGAACATCCCAATTCCCCCCCCCCCCCCCCCCCCCCAGACCTGTCATCTATACAAGAGAAGACGTTTGAGAAATTTTTAATATTAAAGGAGAATATATTTGAACTTTTAATAAATGTTTCGGTTATAACTATCAAATGAATTTCAGTATGTAAATGTAAACTATCAATTAAATTTAGTAAATCGTCAAACTTACTTAGTTCATTCATGCCACAAATATTAAATCGAAGTACACACAGGCTCTTGGAAGAAAGATTCATATCAGAATGATCCAATGAGAAATCATCAATATTTGAAAAATAATTGTTAAAACATTTTGCTTTTAAAGATTTAAAAGTCATTCAATAAAAACTGATTAGAAAATCTAAAGCGATCAATAAGAAAGAAAACTTTAAAAGTATGTAAAAAAAAAAAATTTGAATACAAAAATATGAAAAGCTGAACGTGGATATAATATAAAGTGTGCAAAAAAAATCAAAAAAAAATCCATTCACTAAAACTAAAAATATCGATCAAAGACTGAAGGACAGAAACAATGAATCACGATAGTGTAATATTACCTTTAAAATACAGAATGTTGATACCAACATATAGTGCAAATGTTGTTGTGTGATGTAATTGTGATGATGCTTTATTAATTGTAGATGTGTATTAAACCGTTTCCTGTGTAGCGGAAGCAGCAGCCGGTGGTGATTTTGGTGTTCTAATACTGGATGAACCGTATGGATGATGAAATTTATCAAATTGATCAATTTGATTAAATGAATCAATTTGATAAATCCTTGAATCAGCTTTTTCCCGTAAATAATATTGTTTTTACACCATAGATATTTGATATTGAGTCTATTTTTAACAATTTTAGCTGCATTATATAGTCGTGACTGGAATTTCGTGAGATAGTGTAATAAAAATATCCTCTGATTCTGAAGTGCTGTGGAATAGTCAGTTGCCAGCTCGTGAAAGAATATTGTTTTCCTTTTCCGAAAAGAATTCAGTAACATATGTTTAAGTTCAACTGTTTTAAGTGTTAAAATAAATGCATTTTTTAATAATGAAGTTGTTTGTTTAATATGCGACATCTGTTTGGTAGATATTAAATCCTCCTTTGTTATTGTTACACCGACTAAGTTACCAATTTTCATTATTATACTCGGAATGTCTTCACAGTTTGGTGGAATGCCACATAAAATAATATTGTTCTTATTTAGCTCTTGAGTAGGACGATCTAATAGAGCTTCCATAGTGTTGATTTGTTCGGCCTGCGCTTCGGCTTTTTGTTCAATTATGTTTCAAAGCTAATATTTATTCAAAATAGGATCCATTTAATTTAATACAACGTTTGGAACCATCAACCAATTTATCCATAAACTTTTTAAACTCCGTTTTTTCAGATGTTCTATAGCACCTGTGTCACGGCTGCTTGAATGGATGAAACGTCATCGTAAAAAGCTCCTTTCATTGCAGTTTTCAGTTTTGGGAATATAAAATAGTCACAAGGTGATAGATCAGGCGAATACGACGGATGGTCGTTGATACAAATCTGCTTTTTCATCAAAAATTTGTTGTGTAATAAAAACAGCTGTTTTCCTTCTAGATATTCGGGTCTAACACGAACAACTCTCGACCACAAGCGAAGTAAAACTTGTAAATAGTATTCTCCATTTACAGTTTCACCTTCTGGAACAAATTCCCTGTGATAACAAAATACCCTTGGAATCATAGAAAGTTAGCAACATTTTCTTGATTTCTGAAAACGTAATTTTAGAGTACGACTCATACAATCATCACCATAAACTTTTTATAACAATTCGTAAGTCTCAGCAAATTTTTTACCGAGTTTAAAACAAAATTTAATATTTGCTCTTTGTTTCATTATGTTTTTACGACATTACTAAAACGTGTGTAATTTTGTAACCTGTCAACCGATTAGCATGAATATAGCTGCAATATGACCAATTATTATTGGCGCTGGTGATCTGGTCTCATCGCTCCAGGTTGTGAAGCCACGTAAAACTCTATTTGTTTCTCGACTCCATAAAGATATATTTAACATTGAGGATGTAAACTGCCAGCGTATTATATCTCGACGGATTAATGATGCAGACCGTAATTTTGGCCTGCTGGGTCATTAATTAAAGGATTTGTAATTTTTAATAAGGGATGAACCAATAAATCGAATTTTCCCCGTTCTTCAACGAAACCAACCAACTCTTTAACTGATGCCAGTCGTTTTGATAAACAAACTAATCGTTATAATTTGACGTCTCCGAGATTATTTTATCGTAATGTTGGGCTGATGTCGTCTAAGTCAGCTGAATTTTTGAATTTCTTTTATTCAACGGATTTTCAATTTTTTGCTCTTGTGGAAACTGGATTTCATGAGGGGATCTTTAATAATTAGTTATAGATGTGATAGATCTATTTTGAACAGCACTAAAAAAAGTGGAGGTGGTGTGCTGTTTGCAGCCCATTCATCTATGCAAAGTTAGCTGGTTGTAGTACCTGGATGTGGCTCTATTGAATTTTTATGTGTCAAAGTTTTAATTTGTAATAATTTATTTTATTTTATAGTTTTGTACATACCACCTAACGCACCTACTGATGTTTATTTGAGTCATGTAGATTGTATATGTGAATTGGTTAATATAATTAATTATAATGATACTTTAGTTGTATTAGGTGATTTTAATTTAAATAATATTCATTGGTTGGTTGATAGTGAAACTGAGTCTTTGGGATTACTCCCTTCGGATATTCTATCTGCAAATGATGCAGCGGTGGTGGATGGATGCACTGTTCAGTTTCAATCTCAAACAAGTTAATTTATTTTGTAATGATAACAATTCGTTTTTACATTTAATTTTTGTTAATAATACGGAATATTTGTCAGTTCATGAGTCTTTGACATCTTTCAAGGAAAATGATATTCATCATAATTCCCTCGAGATTATATTTCATGTTGGAAATCGAGATGATAAATGTCGGGGTTTTTCACACCTGGTCTCTCTGCATATCTCCGTTGCATTTGTTGGGATGATTTTTTTCGAGCCAATGTTGTTAATGAAAATGTAAAAAATTTTAATGACTTACTATTTGTTGCTTTTGATAAATTCGTACCTTTGAGGAAAAAACGTAACTATAATTACCCACCATGGTTTGATTCTGATTTGATCAAATTACGTAACCGTAAAAATAGAGCTTACTATAGATGCAGATCCAATAATTGTCAACTGAATAAATCCAAATTTGTTGATCTACGTGAACAATTTAAATCTGTATTTCATTCTAAATATTGTAAGTATATAAGTGTGATTGAAACTAATATCAAACAAAACCCTAAAATATTTTGTAAGTTTGTTAACGAAAAACGTAATACAACTGGCTTTCCATCGGTAATGATTTTTAATGGAGGTAATGGTTTTGCTAGTTTCTTTCAATCGGTATATAAAGTTAATTACGGATCCTTTGAAAGCGACCCTACTGTTAGTAATTGCCAATTTAACATTCCGTACTAACAATAACTGAAGATGACATTTATGAATATCTGTCAGATTTTAATGATGGATGTGGGCCTGATGGGATACATTCGTCAATACTTAAATGTGTGAGCTCATATATTTAAACTCCATTATGTTATCTTTTTAACCAATAATTAATTTCTGGATAATTTCCTACAGCTTGGAAAATTTCTCACATTGTTCCAATTTACAAAAAGGTTAACCGTTCTGATATATCAAATTATCGTGGTATTTTAATTCTTTCGTCTATACCAAAACTTTTCGAATTAATTGTGTCGAAACATTTGTTATTCCATACTAAAGATATAATTTCTTGTTTCCAGCATGGTTTCACAAGTGGAAAATCTACAACTACCAATTTGTTGCAATTTACTAAATTCACTATTGAGTCACTTGAATCTAAAGGCGCCCAAGTTGATTCAATTTACTTTGATTTTGCTAAAGCTTTTGATTCAATCGACCATAAAATTATTATTGAAAAACTTTCGGTTATTGGTCTTGATCCAAATTTTCTTAAATGTATTTCTTCTTATTTTTTTGGTAGGAAGCAGTATGTTCTATTGAATGATGTTAAGTCAGATTATATCTATTGTCATTCAGGAGTCCCTCAGGGGTCCCATTTAGGCCCAATTATATTTCTTTTATTCGTGAATGATATTCCTAATATTTTTAAATTCTGTAAATGTTTATTATTTGCTGATGATTTGAAGATTTTCATACATGTTCAATCTGTAAGTGATACTGAGGTTTTGCAATCTGAAATTAATATATTGTCTAGTTGGTGCTCTAAGAATAAATTGTTCATCAATGTACAGATAAGTGTAAGGTGATGTCGTTTTTCAGAACACTCAATCCAAATATTGTCAATTATTATTTTGATGGAGATCTACTTTGTAGAGTAACTTCAACTGTTGATTTAGGAGTTCTGTTTGATCAGAAATTAACTTTTGCGTTACACATAGATAACATAATATTAAAGGCCAATTCTATGTTAGGTTTTATTTTTAGAATGACAAAGGATTTTATGGATGCATTTTCGTGTGTTAGTTTATATACATCTTTAGTAAGAGCTCACCTTGAATATGCTGTAGTGGTTTGGTATCCTCATCATGATGTGCATATTGCAAGATTGGAATCTATTCAGAAACGTTTTACTATCTATATGGCCAGGAAGCTTGGTCATTTATCTGATCGTAATCTAACTGTGTGGGAACAGGTGCGCAGTCTCCCATCGTATGTGATTCTGTGTGAGTGCCTTCACATTGATACGTTGGTTAAAAGCCGAAAAATTGTCTCTGCCTTGTTTATTAGTGATTTTCTTAGTGGCCGCATTAAGTGTCTTGAACTCATTTCTGCTTGGAGCATTTATGTACCTACCAGAAGCTTGCGTCCAAGGGAATTTTTGTTTGTTGACTTTCATAGAACGAATTATGGTTCCAATGAACCAACCAAGTCAATGGCTAGAATTTCTAATGAATTTTACCATTTATTTCATTTTGAGAGATCCAGAGTGTATTTTCGGAAGGCAATTAGTAATTGCAATTTTTAATCTCATTTTACGTTTTTAAAGTTTTCGTTTTTTCAGGTAATGTTCCGTATTGTTAGTATTCTTTTTATTTCTTTTACTTTCTTTTACTCTAGTAAAATAAAGTATAGTAATCATGAAAATTTTGGACCTTGAGATTTTTAGAGATTTATTTGTTTTGAGGTCCCCTGAGTCCGAAAAAGTGGGTTTCGAAATGGTGTCTGTCTGTCTGTCAGTCTGTCAGTCTGTCAGTCTGTCAGTCTGTCAGTCTGTCAGTCTGTCAGTCTGTCAGTCTGTCAGTCTGTCAGTCTGTCAGTCTGTCAGTCTGTCAGTCTGTCAGTCTGTCAGTCTGTCAGTCTGTCAGTCTGTCTGTGTCCTCTCTACAGCCCAGATGGTTTAGCCAATCGAACTGAAACTTCAGATTTAAGCTTTTTTGATAAATTGGGAGGTCCCAGTGAATTTTACTCCAAATCGGCTAACCGGAAGTGGCCACTCCCTTGGTCCAGAAAATTTATTTTGCAAATATCTTAAAATGTATAAGGTTTACAAAAAATTACTTTAAACAAAATGTTTCCAAAAATTAAAAACAAATAAAAATAAAAAATTAAAAATTAAAAAAAAAAATTAAAAAATTTAAAAATTAAAAAAAAAATTAAGAAAAAAGTAAAATTTCTCAAAATTCTCTGTTCGTAAAAGAAAGTCGTGTGTTGGCCACACCTCCATTTTTTAATCTAAAATAATAATTTTTTTTTTTTTACTATTCATTAAGTTAATAACTGTAGAATAGATCTAAATAAATAAATAAAAAACATACCTACAAACGTACCTTTCTAACGCTACCAACGTTTAATAGATGGCACTACGTGTTCTATGATTTAAATTAAAAGTTCGGTTATTTTTAGATCTTACTGTCTATGTATATCTGATGAAATATTTTACAAATTGGTTTCTTAATTAACTTTATAATGGCAAATATTATTACTGTCTCCTTACCCCGAAACATATGTTACAGTAGAACCACTTAGACCGAACCTTAGTCAACATAATTTTTAATCTCAAACCAACAAAAATAAACTGGCGCACTTTCCTAAATAAATCTAAAATATTACGGTAGATACGGGGTTAAATTAACCGTAATATTACGGGGTTAAATTAACCTATACTTTATAGTATTACACTAAAAAGCTAATTTTCAAGCTAATTTTAGTTTTAATCTTATACAATGTGTCAGATTTAACCTGAATTTTAAATCTTTAGATGCCGCCAAGTCAATTTAGAACGCTACATAATTTTCATTATGGCTATCATCGCTGATCATTGTTCACTGGTGAATACTCCAGTCTTCTTTACTTTACAAGATTTGAGGTTGTTAAGATACGATGAGTTGTTTTCGTGGTTTAACGGTTGTCATTGAATGCTCATCCCACCATGAACCGGAGGACCATATCGTCAACTTGACAAGGGTTGTTGGAATATCATGTGGTGCCAACTCTCTACGTCTGTAAATTGTTGAAGCTTCAGAAAAATGTGGGGAGTTTATTAGATGGCACTCTCAAGCCAATCCTATTTCTAAAACACACCAATAAATGGTTTTGCGAATAATCATCTTTAAAGTCAGAATCACTCGTTTAGCTAATTGGGTTACTCCAAGTGCAGCACAGCTCCGACATTGGAATAGTTAATTTTTTCGAGGCCAATCTTCACTTAGAATGTGTCTGAAACCAGTGATAAATAATTTTCAGAGCAAATTTGTAACTTATATCTGTAAAAACTGCATAAACCCAAATTATCACTTTTTTGCGATGCTAATTTTTGGCATTAGCAGAATAAATTTTTTGTTCGATTGACATTCAACAAGGTCGTCTTAGTCAATGGTTATGTGGCCGTTTGCAGCAACACAAATAATATTAAAAGCGCAGCATGAATTTTGGATAATTTCCTATTATCAACTTCAGCAATTTGTTCTTGCATCTTGTTCTTTTTTCTAGTGAGTGATTTGTGCTTGTATGCCAACTAAAGGCTGTTCTTATTTGCCATATTGATCCTACTGACTATTAAACAAGAGAGCTGCGACTATCGCTTAACAGATCCCTGCTATTATTTGAAGATCTTAGCGATAGTCTGTTAAAATGGAATAGTCCCTGTTCTGGTTCATTTATTGATTTCATTATTGAATTAATTGATTAATTATGTCGATTGGTTTAAAACACCAAATCAGTATCCTTATCTCGAATGTATGTCCATAATAGAGCTGGCTTCAATATTCTTTAGTTTACATTGCGTTTTGGCTTTGAGGCCCATTCATGACCGCAATGTTTCCTGTAGAAAAACTAGCTAAACTTCGTACAGTGTTTGACAACATTTTTGCGATAATTACTGTACCATCATCCTATTATACTGTGCCCTATACCGGGTGATTTTTTTAACCTGATACACTCAAATATCTCGGAAAATAAGCACTCTACGAAAAATATGGTAAAGATCAAAATTTAATTATTACATGGGGGAAATACATTAGTGTTAAAATTAGTACCCCCTCCTCCTTGTAGGTGGGGCGGGGGGATAACTTTGAAACTAAAATACGAACCCCTATTTTTTATTGCAGATTCGGATTCTACGGCTAAAAAAACGTAGGATTTGACTCCTACTCCTCCTGCAATACGCCAGAAATAAAAATACGACGGTTTCATTGTAAATACTCGAAGTTAGTCTTAAACAATTTGTATTTCTTAAATTTTCAATTACTGAAAATGGCTTCTCATTATCGTAACCCAGGAACATGCGATTAAATCGGCTTTCAAATTAATGAAATTGTTTGTATTTTATTTTAAAGATTATTTCGAAAACAACAATACATGTGTAAAGCTATCAATACTACTTAAGAATGGTGTAATTAACTGTACAAGAACAAATTGAAATGATTCTGGTTTATGGAGAAGCTGGCCAGAATCTTGATAATGCTGTCACTCTCAGGATTCCGTCACGTGCATCATTTCAGCGTACTGTTTTTTACTGAAAACAATTTATTACTGATGGAAGTGTTCAACCGAAAAAAAGGACTCATCCAGCAAAAGTTACTGGAGAAAATAATGAAATTGATGTATTGGCTGCAGTAGCTCATAATCCTCACATTAGTTCACGAAAAATAGCTAGCAATTCCGGATTGTCCCAGACCAGTATTTGGAAAATTTTAAAACATCATAAGTTTCATCCGTATCATGTGTTTTTACACCAAGATCTTCATGGCGTTGACTTCCAAAATCGGGAACTTTTTCTCAGTGGGCTCGTGAACAAATACAGCAAAATCCAAATTTTTTTCGTTACCTTATTGTTCTCCGTCGAGTCGTCTTTTACAAACCATGGAACGGTTAATCACCACAACATGCATTACTGGAGTGTTGAAAATCCGCACTGGCTTCGCCAAGTTGAACATCAGCGTCCTTGGACTGTCAATGTGTGGTGTGAAATAATTGGCAACAAACTCATCGCCCCCCACGAGATAAATATTTCAGAAAATGAACTGCTAACATTATTTGAAGACTTGAGCTTAGAAGTGCGACGGAACATGTGGTTTCAACATGATGGTTGTCCCGCACACTATTCATTGGTAGCACGTACATTACTTGATCGTGATTTCAATGGTCACAGGATGGGGAGAGAAGGTCCGGTAAATTGGCCTGCCCAGATCACCAGATCTTGCTTCGCCAGATTTCTTTTTGTGGGGCTACCTCAAAGACCAAGTTTACAAACAAAAACCAACAACACATGAGAATATGATTGAGCGAATCAGGAATGCTTGTACTGAAATTCAAGCAGACACACTTCTCAGTTGTGCACATTCATTTGAAAAGCGATCAATTAATTTAATTGAAAGATGATGTTATGTTATTCGAAATTTGCAAAATGAAAAAATATTTTGGCGACCAATTTCGAGTATTTACAATGAAACCGTGGTATTTTTATTGCAGACGTATTGCAGAATCGTTTGCGTAGGTTCTCACTAGGAGAAATCGAAAAAAATTGAAAATCGTCAATTACAGCGCCATCTATCATGAATCGAAAAAAATATTCCAGTCAATAATAGGGGTTCATATTTAACACTAATGTAAACTTCATAATCCTTTCCAGAATTCACACAAGAACTTGATCTGAGTTTCAGAATTGTATTGTAAATTCTGGAAAAGCGAAAATTAAATTTTGAAACTCAGAACGCATTGTGGAGTAAATTCTGCTAAAGGTAAAATTTCATTTTGAAACCCTACCACAGGCGTTTCCAGTTTTTCAAAACTAAGTAAATTTTTCAAAAGGGAAAATTTCATTTTGAAACTAAGTATCGCATTGTTGAGTAAATTCCAGAAAAGAGAAAAATTATCGACCTCGGGTCCATTTTTTTTATGTAGATATAGAAATTTAGACGCTTTCTCTTTTAATTCAAACAATGTTTCGAATCCTTTGCCAAAATCCATTGCCACATTGAAGTGATGTCGACCATTCCAAACCATCAAATACAAATTTTGGTCTAATTCAGCTGCAGTATCAAAATTATTAAAAATTAGTTCGATTATAAAATTTTAGTTTGTTGAAATTTGATACTGCAAGTAAGTGCAATTGGGCCAACAATTGGATGTGACAGATGAATGCCAGTATGACCCACTAAATTCAGTGCTTGCATTCACGTAAATTTCATTAGAGCGCTTTTTCAATCATTACATGACACGGTAACGATATGTTTGATATTGTCGTCGCCGCTATTACTTCAATCAAAAGATTTTTTTAAAAGAACGAATTTTTACTGACGATGTTATCGGCCAGTGGAAATGCTTTCTTTTTACAAGCTTTAAAACAGTTTATAAGTAATTGTCGCAGACCACCGATTACGAAATACTCTTCCTGGACTCCAACATTTTTAAAAAATATTTGTTTTTATAATTCTCTTACTAAAATCGAGAATTCTTTCGATAATCGGCATTCGGATACAAATAACATTCTGGTTCATTGACAACATGGGGAAATGATAAAAATAGATTTCAGAAAAGATTGTAAAATGTCATTTTCAGGTGTTTCTGATTATGCGTTAGTTTCGCGTTACTTAACCAATTAGCTTAATAATATTCAAGGGTACCAAAGAAAGATGTTAAAACTTTCTTTTGAATTTTTGCGTCCAAAGTTATGGAATCTATAGGGAACTTTAATCTTATCCATAACTGCTTATCTAAACGTGATCGAGATTCAACGGCTCAATTGAGCGAGACCACCACAGACAAAATAATTGAAAAAGTCTAAGGTATGGTAAAGAGGTTGCCCGATGTAAGTGTTTCACAAGAAATGGTGCACAAAATCCTACATGAAAAATTAACTAGGAAAAACGTTGATTCTTGGCTTTCGGTTATCTAATCGGTGAGGTAACTTACAATTTTATGTATACATGAAAAACTGATTTATTATACCTATAAATGAGGTGCTAAATTTGTAACAACCAAACTATTAACGCTTGTTGGAATCGCGGAAAAGTTACTAGCGCAGGTAAAAAATAATAACATAAACTAATAATCACAGATACCCGTGGAGATTTCCGGAGTCATTAATCGAATGCAGCTATAATTATATATAAATCTCATAAAAATATTTAATTCAATTACTTACTGCTATTAACATTCAAAAGAAAACATAAAAAAAATTAATGTGTGGCCCATCGCAAAGTGAAAGTACCCGCGCAATGATACGTTTATTACATAAATATTCACACAAAGCGCCATTTAATAACATCTACAAACGAGTCAGTATGAATCGTCAAATGAATTCATTACCCTTTCTAAAATATTCTTGGAAAAATAATATTGAAAAACAAAAAAACTAGACTTGTCTGTAAACTATAAACAATGTTGCTGTGCAGTCAAGAATTAAACGATCACAATTAGAAATTCATTCAACGTACCCAGGCCACAAGGAAAAGAATATTCTATATAGACTTGCGGATAAACATATATAAAATGCCAAAATGCCAAACCCGTTTATTGTGTGTGTGTGTTTTTTTTTTTTTTTTTGTTCATCCCGATATTGTACCATAATAAATTTTCATGTGCTTGGTTTTAGCTTCAGCAAATCCAAATAAGGGAAAACAATTTAATGTATAAGACACGTGACCAGAATAGAAATTGTTTATACCTACGTATATACGAAAACAATACATACGGGCACGCGGGGTAAAAATCTGATTTACTTTGGTGGTGTAAACAAGTAAAACCAATTTTCCTTTTAATATTTACTATAAATTAGCTTAGACGTTTTTTTGTGTGTTTGTATTAGAAATTCCAATGGATGCATATAGGTAGTTTTGTTATTGATAAGGTGATTTATGTAAGAATGGGAATGAACGTGCAAAAAAATGGTTTACAGTCCTGTTTTATACACTCTGTATAGTTAGATACAATGTGTGATGAAGTCACTTAACTCGATTTGGAATTTGTTTAATGTTTAATGATGATGACTTGACTTCAACCATAACGAAGTACTTTTTTTAATTATAAATGAGGTGTTATGCGGAAATTATTTTGAGTCATTTAAATAGTTGCATGAGAAGTTGAATAATATAAAGGAAGGCCGTTAGGTCTGGGTCTTGAACTTAATCGGCGTTTAAAACTGTGTTTATAAATACTCTTTTATACGTATTGAAAATCTTTATTTCGGTTTTGTGGTAATTGGGCATAAATTACTATATTTGCTTAGCAAGCTTTTGGAATTACGGTATATGTTGTTCCCATATATGGTATGTCCGCAAAATTGTTGTAAAAAGTGAAATGAATGTTATACTTTGTCCAGAAGAAAATAAGTTGGGGGATATTGTCCTTGGGGGGGGGGGGGGGGGCTATCAGCCTTGAGCAAAAAATATACAGATGTACCAAGGCATCTAAGTCAAAATCAAATCAGTCAAAAGATATTCATTCCAGTTCAAAAATTTGTGATTGAAATAACTTTCAAGAAGCGGTTTACTGACCGAAAACCCGTTTTTGGTGGACTGAAGTTCCTTTTTAAAATTAATTTTAGCTTTTTATCAATGTTTTTGTTGAATGTTAATTAATTCATGTAATTTCTAATATGCTACCGGTGGATAGACCATTTTAATTGTGTTTCGATTAACACGAGAAGTATATTAGTATTTACGAACAGTAATTCAACGAAACCGACTAATAGACAACTTTCTATTTATTTAATTAAATGATTTTAATATGTTTCGAAGATTGTAAGAGAATACAATCCAGTTTCGAACTGATGAGCTTATGATTATGAAAAAATCAATCTTCTCATCAGGCCGCGGCGATTGGACTGATTATACCACAATTTACATTCTATATATACAGAATGTGCTGTGATTTAAGTACTAGCGAATCGTACTAATACAGATGAATTCTCTTACAATAGTAGAGGCGTCCCAAAGCGAGCAATCCATCCGGAAATCAGCGTACTGGCGACGCGCTCAGCGGTGTTGTCTTCCATCGGGATGGCTTCTGGCCACCGAGAAAATCTGTCAATTATTGTCAATAGATATCGACATCCCTGCGATGGAGGCAATGGTCCAACAATATCGATATTGATATGCTCGAAACGTTGAGTCGGCGGTGTTGTTGTCGAAAAAGGAGATTTCGTATGAATGCTCACCTTTGCTTGTTGACAAGCCTGACAATGTTTGACGAATGTTGCACAATTCTTTCGAAGTCCTGGCCAGACAAATCTCTCAGCTATTAATTTGGTCGTTGCTCGCACGCCTGGGTGCGCAATGGAATGGAAATGACTCATCACTGCACTTCTGTATCTTTGTGTGACAAAAGGGCGGATGGAATCACCTCGGGAATCGCAGATAACTGGTCCCGCGACACCCGGAAAATGTATTGACTTTAACTGGAGGGACTGTATCTCTGGATCGGTAGTTTGATCAATCGAAATATCGTCGTAACTCCATTCCTGTGCGATTGTTTCAATCCTCGATAACAAGTCTGCTGTGTGATTATCTCTTCCTTTAATGTGCCGTATGTCTGTGGTAAACTGGCTAATGTAGTCCAGATGGCGAATACTACGCGGAGTAGTCTTGTCCGATTTCTGCATGAACGCGTACACCAACGGCTTGTGATCAGTGTATATGATGGCATTGCTACCTTCGAGCATATATTTAAAGTGGCGAACGCCCTGATATACTACCTTGATCAACAAGTTCCCGGAATAACCACCGTGTGGCGCTCCCATCGTTCCGATTTGAGTTCTGTTTTTTTGTTAAGTTGGTACATCTGTTGTTGTTGATATTCCCTCTAAATCTTAGCGTCATAGCTTGACATTTGCAAAAGTTACTTAGTCAAGAGTACATCTACTCTGTGTATGTTGGCGATTTTTCCATTATTTCCTCTCGGCTGCTGAAACGCGTTCCCCGTAATGGTTTTTTAACTCGATTGAACAGAAAGAAGTCACAGGGAGCCAAATCAGGTGAATTCGGTGGCTGTTGGATGGTATTTGTTGCATTTTTCGTCAAAAAATTACGAATAATGATGGCACTGTGCGACGGTGCGTTATCATGGTGCAAAATCCACGAGTTTTCTGCCCACAATTCTGGTCTCTTTCGGCGAATTGCTTCACGCAAACGTCTCATAACGCCCAAATAATACTCTTTGTTTACGGTCTGCTCTTCTGGCAATAATTCATGATGCAACGGTGTAGTTGTAATCCATGAAAACCGTGAGCATTGCCTTCTTTTTTGACTGAAAACGACGTGGTTTTTTTTTTGGTGAACGCCATTCACTTGCCTGATGTCTGGATTGCGTGTCGTACTCATAAACCCACGTCTCATCTCTAGTAATGATCCTTTTGATGAATGTGGGATCGGATTCAGCCTCGCAAATCATGTCTAAAATTGTAAATAATCGCCAACACACACAGAGATAGATGTACTCTTGACTACGTAACTTTTGCAAATGTCAAGCTATGACGCTAAGATTTAGAGGGAATATCAACAACAACAGATGTACCAACTTAACAAAAAAACAGAACTCAAATCGGAACGATGGGAGCGCCACACGGTGGTTATTCCGAGAACTTGTTGATCAAGGTAGTATGGCCAGTAAATCCCGGTCGTAGACGGCATAACGCTGTTCGGTTTCGGTCAATTTTTTTTTGGAAAATATCTCAATGGTTGAGCTTGTCCATCGATGGTCTGATGTAGCACCACGCCGAACGCATAGTCTGAGGCACCAACGTTTAGTGATAACTGAGCGTTAGGCATGGGATATGCGAGCAAGGTTGCTTTTGCTAAATCTTCTTTATATTTGACGAATGCTTCTTCCGCTTCCACTGTCCATACAAGTTTACTCTGGTCGTTCTTCACGTTGCCCTTGATCAGGCTTTGTAAGGTAATCTGGTGTTCGATAGCATGAGGGATAAACTTTCTGTAAAAGTTTACCATTGCTAGAAAACTTTTTAGTCGCTTGGCGATCGTTGGTTTTGGAAACTCTTTTACGATTTCGATTTTACTTGGTAGTGGTTTCAGACCCTTGGGTGTGACCACATGACCCAAAAAATCTATCTCATCTTTGAAAAATTCGCATTTCGCGATGTTTATTCGAAGTCTGAAATCCCGAAGTCGTTGGAAAAACGTTCGAAGATGTTCACGATGTTGTTGCTCGTTTTCCGAAGCGATGAGAAAATCGTCGATGTATCCAAACACGTATTGTAGATCTCTTGTAGCATGATCAATATACCGCTGGAACCTCTGGGCGGCGTTGCACAAGCCGAAGGTCATGTATAAGAACTCAAACAGCCCAAATAGTGTTATTATGGCTGTTTTGTGTATGTCTGCCGGCTCTATAGGTATTTGATGAAATGCCTTGTGCAAATCAATTTTTGAAAAAATTTGTTTATTTCGCACCGCGTTAGCACAATCTTGTATATACGCAAAGGATATATATCCGGAACTGTTATTGCATTCAGCGCTCTAAAATCGCCGCAAGGTCGCCAGGAACCATCTGCCTTCTTCACCATGTGAAGTGGGCTTGCGTAATGGCTTTTTGAGGGTCTGCATATGCCGTGCTTTAACAGGAACTCGAACTCGTCTTTTGCTGCTTGGAACTTGTCTGGTGATAGACAACGTACGTTAGCGAAGACTGCGTTGCCCTTGGTGACGATGTGGTATGCCACACCATCGATCGGGCGTAGTGATAATGTACTGAACATTTTGAGCTGTAGTGAAGCACTTGTTAACCGGCATCCCGTCGACTTGAGTGACGTAAGCTTATCAATGAGAGCGTTATTCTTTACGTCGACAAGGAGATCGTAATGAGTCAGGAAATCGGATCCGACTATTGGTTGACTCACATCGGCTATCACGAACGTCCAGTGAAAATCTCTCCGAAGGCCAAGGCTTACCTGTAAGGTGCATTCGCCGTATGTGTCAATCGGAGTACCATTGGCTGCGAAAAGTGTGACGGCTTTTGGGTTGAGTTTTGACTGCTGTGCTGGCGGCAAGACTGAAATATCAGCGCCGTTGTTGATTAAAAATATCTTCTTTGACGCCGAATCTTTAATGAATATCCGATTTAGTTCGAAGCCGTCGTTGTTGGGGGCTGGCAGGTTACCCGACTGTAATCTGCGCCCTATTGGTTTTTTTGTTGTGAAGGGGTATGGAAATTACAGGGATCTCTACATTTGCGAGCATCCATTCCATATTTCCGATGGTATACACAAGTGGTTGGCTTTGTTCGACTTGGGCTACGATGACCTTTTCAACTTTCGCGTTCGTCGTCTGCGTAATCCACGCGTGAACGACTGTTTGAGCGATTTCTATTTTCTCGTTGATATAATTCGTCGACTTTATTCGTAAGCTCGGCAATGGCTAGCTGAACTTCGTTTTTGTCAGTAACTTGAGATACTTGGGCAACATGTGTATTCCTGCTGTCCAACGCTTCAATAATGGCGTCAGCGAGCGTTGCCTCGTCGTCGAGAGACACGTTTTCAGGATGTACGGCATTTGCTTTGTTCCCGACTATAACTGCACAAACTTCTGTTGGCATTTGTTCGAGCCAAAAATGCGTTATTAAACTGAGCTGCTCTGCATTTGGATTTCTGAATATATTCCGCATAATATTGAGCAAGGCTGTCGGTGTTTGTTCGTCCCTCGTGGAGTTTCGGCTAGTAACTTACGAAGTTGTTGGGTTTCACTGTCGGCGAAATTGGCTATTTTAGCTTTTTTCAGTGGTGCATACTTGTTGCCATGAATAACACTTCTTAAAACGCCAGTGACTTGAGTCAGCAGGTTGGTATCTAGAGCTGCAACCAGTGTATCGTATTTTGCTACATCGTCATTTGCGATATTGCGACGATTGAAACATGTTTCGAGCTGGAAAACCACATTTCAACGTTATCTTGACTAAAAGTAGGTATTGGGAGTAGATCGTAATCGATTGAGCGTCGGCAAGCGTCGATTGAGCGTTGGCTGTTCTGACATATGCGTCTGTTGTATCGGCTGCTGTACCGTTTGTGGTTGCATGTGGTTGATGTACCGTTTGTTGTTCGAGCAGGCGTTGCATTAACCCTGTTAAGTGCGCAACCTGTTGCTTTAATTGCGTGTTTTGAGTTTGCAATGCTTCTAACGTTAACGGTCGAACAGAAATGCCCGTTGCAACATCCCCGGATTGGTTTTTACCGTCGTAAATTGAACTGTAGCGTGGTGGTTTATGACGTACTACCGCTGCCTGTGTTTCAGCCACGTTGAATGTGTCTGGTTGTTGCGTTTGAGCAACAGTATTTAACTCCATTGTCGTTGAAGTTGACACTATTTTGTGTACAACTGCATTTTCAAATTGGTTGATTTCGCCGGTTGTTGTTCCGTTAGAGGATATATTTATTGTCGCCTTTGATATTGCTGCGGTTGAAGTAACTATTGTATCGATGCTGGATGTAGATTCGCTAGTCGTAGACATTTTACGATTATTCACTGCGATTAATTGTTGGAAGCCGTATTACAGGTTATGTTTTCCGAACTGCATCCACGTGGTCGTACGGTAATGTATGTGTCCTCCGACTTGCGGTAAAAATGTCGCGTAAATTTTTTGCGTAATTGACTAGCGTTTTTTTAACAAAAATAATTGCGTTAATTATTCAAATGTTGTGGGTGGAGGTTAAACGAATTTACCAATATTTAAATGGAATACACTTATAGATTTATTTATTATTTATTAAGTTTTTAATTACACGCCTTTTCTTATTCGTGGTTATTTCTAATCTGTCAGTCTATCTAATAATTTTATACTGAACTAAAATGGTTCTCCCAATCAACCAAAAATGGTTAGTGCCCTTTTTAGGTAGTTTGGGTAGTTGTAATGAGGTCGCCACAACTCCTTTCATTTTTGAATGATTTTGACTGGTATTCCGGAGCCGTAATTTTGTAATTTGTGGGGGATTTGTAAAGAGGGGTTTATTTGTGATACAGATTTGTTATAAATATAAGATTTAACTGTCAAATTGTCAATCAAATGCTACCGGCCAACTTGAGGAAACGTGCTCCTGGATTTATCCATTCACTTATTTAAAATACAAGCTGTTTTGTTTTTATCTGACAAAATGTCAAAATTTGAACCCAAGTATTGATAAATTGTAAAATTTGATATAAAAATAACAATTTACCAAAAACCTAGATTTTACTTTCATGGAAGATTAGAAGAAATCCTGCTATAAAATCAAAGCCGATTATTTTACAATTGACATTATCTATTTTGAAATTACAATTCTAAATTTAAGCTGAATTTCCTTTTGTTTTAGGCTAAAACTCCAAGAAATAGTATATTTATCTTAAAGCAGAATAATTCCAAAATTCCAAAGGAAAGTTGTGAATGAAGGCAGTAAAATAAATGCAACCTAACTTCGATGTAAAATTTAACCTACATTCAACCTAAAAAAAATTAATTTAGAAGAACATTTTCCAATGGTTTTCCACCATTTCCGATGGTGACTATCGGAAATCGAACCCGGGATCGCGAATTAATAAGCAAGCATTATGTATGCTGTATCACCGAGAGCGGCAAGTTAAACGTAAATTCAATGTTGTTTAACTAAAATTCACCCTGCCAACCTAAATTCAATTTAAATTCAACTTAAATTTCTCCTGAATTCAATCAAAATGTAACATAAATTATTTGTCAAAGTTGAAGATTTTGATCTGCTTTAAATTTTCAGAGAAAATTTAAACCAAGTATTTCAACGGAAATTCGACAATAAACCTAAACTTTTTTATTCGGACGAATTTATTTCTACATCCTTGTGTCCAATTCCCCTTAAATCAGTGGTGGGCAAGCCAAATAAGTTTTTTTTGACAAATTTTGATAATAAATGGAGCAAGAAAACTCCGATTAGAAAATAAAGTTAACTGGACAACGCGCTAATTATTTATGTATCCAGAGTCACAGAATTTACCACTGTGGAACGAGTGTGAAAGCCATGCCATAGCAATGTTTATTCCATCTTGAGAAATGCGGCCCGCGGACCGCATGCCGTAAGATGGAGTAACTATTGCGGTGGTCCCCACATCCATTTCCATGTTTATATTCTGTGCCTCTGGATATATAAATAAATTCCGCGTTATCCAGTTGACTTTTTTTTTTAATCGGAGTTTTATTGCTCTATTTATTATCAAAACTTGTCAAAAATTCTAATTTGACTTGGCCACCACTGCTCTAAATGAAGTTAGGAAAAAAATTGCAACCTAATTGCTTAACAAAAATTTAACATAAATTAAATTGTTAGTCAAAGTTGTAGATTTTGGTGCGATTTTATTTTTAACCGTTATGTACGTGACAAGGTACAATTGTACCTTTTTTGTTTTCAATCTAATGTTTTTTATTTTCTCATTGGGCTGTATGCTTGATGATTTTATTTAGCCTCTATTGACATTTTTTAAATCGTTTTTAATTATTTTAAACCAAATTGTGAAACAAAATTGTTTAGTTATTTCGCAAAATTAAATAATAGCCCTTAACCTTCACTCTGTGTATAGCTTACTATCACGTTGTCTGTGTATAGGGGTCAATCTGACCCCATAGATATCTTCATGTATTTCATAGGGAAAGTAAATAAAAATTCTTTATTTTCTACAAATATAATTACATTCAAGATTCAAAACATATAAAAAAAAAATTGACAGTTGAATTCGCTGAAAATCACATTTTAATTAGGCAAATTTATGTTTTAATCAGATGCGTAATCTGATGCCACTTCCTCTTCTTCCGAAACCATTTCCCATTTTTTTTATGCATTCTATCCATATGATTTTGGTGTGGTTGGGACAAAATGGCTCATTACAAAAATGACATCTTGTTCTGGTTTTCATATCAGATAATTTATGGCTCAAGTAACATCTTTTGTTCAGCCCTCCTTTTGTTGCGTTATAATCCAAAATTTAATTAGTTATATTAGACTCACGGTCTACTCCGTTATTGTTGTGTAAAGTTGATAATAGCAAAACGTTTTTAATTGGTTTAGGAATAAAACTCACAAGTGTTAGGTTGATATCAAAACAGAATTTTGAAGGTTTTACTTCTCGTGTTTTTAATTCCGCCTTACTACTAAACTCTTTGGGAAGATCGGTTTTATTTCATCTAATTGTACCAATTAGTGTGGTTTTTTTCTTCAAAAGTTAATCGGCTAAAGAACAACTAGGGGAAAAGTTGTCCATGGTAATTATTATTTCTTATGCTCTCTTGGTTGCCTACCAACATATACTTCTGCGTTCAATGGGTAAGAATTCTTTGCGTCGCTTAGCCAGAATATTTTAATTCTAAACTTCTCTGGCTTCGAAGGTTCCAATATATTGTCGGAAAGAATATTTCCCTTGACCTAGAGCCAATTGTTGATCAATGATTAAATTTCATGATGGTTTATGAGGTCCTCGAATGTTTGCCAACGACATATTCCATATATATTGGAATGCTGCCAGTTTATCAATTTTTGCCGCTACTGTCTTAGACAGCTATAGTAACTGAGTGGTTTGATTTATTTCTGTTTAAACCGCCAAGCCTTCTCTTTCTCGCAGTAGGAGAAAGTTGCGTGTTTTTGTTACAATCGGAGGTTTCAAGCTCCACTTTCCGATGGTTTTTTTTATTTTGGGCATAATACCACCATACCAGTGTTTGTTTCTTTATCCTCAATAGTCGCATTTTCAACATTTTCTTATTCATTTCTTCGATCGTCAGCGACAAGTTGAAAATGTTATTCGTTATCAAAATTTATCGGTTCAACATCCTCATCCTCATCGTAGTTACAAATGTTTATCGGCGCAGCTTGTTAACGCTCATCGCCATTGGAAACTCCACATCAATAGTGTCGTTTGCTATTTCCGCTTCATCTGATACCTTAGGAGTAGAAACTCTATCGAGAAATCCAAAGGGCTCTTGGCTGCTTTGTCTTTTCCGCATCATAATAACAATATCTACAACCAGGATAAGCTATTTTTACTACTAACCGCCTTGAATTACAAACAAAAACTAAAAAAGAAATATCGTTCAACGATCATTCGAAATATCGGTAACGGTAAAATAATACAAAAGTAAAATGAGGAAAAATATCAGGAATAGGTATATGTAAATATATGCCAGAGACGGGTAGTGTCGAAAACTAGTATTTTTGGCATAGTTTATGTTACGTTTTGACACGAGTTCTTGACAATCTTTTAAAACCTTTGTTTTCGACATTTTTTGACAGCGAAAAAAACTGAAAAATGTACAATTTTAACTTCATTAGCGTTCAGAACTGTTTCAACCAGTTAGAACAGTTTCTACGAAACAATAAGAATATTTTATTTCTTCTTTTTTTCCAATATCACACGCACAGCTTTGGACACTTTCCGCCAGTTTTTAACAGTTGTTGACATTTTTCGACAGTTTTTGGTCATAACTTTAGGTTCTTCACCCATTTTTGATTTAATTCGAAAACTCAGATTTTTTAGCGTTTTTTATGTATAATACACATACAAAAAGTGAATAACAAAGCAGTTTCTCTCTCAGTCTCACTTACTAATTACCAGAAAAATTGTACAACACATCACAGACATATACATAGTATACAATATATACATTCATAGATATAAAAAGTAAATAATTTTTTTGAATTATATAGAAAATAGTGCATGAAAGTAACTTGGGGTCATTTTGACCCCAGTACACAGAAATGCGCTTGGTTTATTTCAGACTATGGTAATTACAAAATTTAAAAGTAATTTGGGCCTGATTTTCATGTTTTTGTACTTTGTACGTATTTGTTTTAATTTTAAAATCGACTGGGGTCAATTTGACCCCAATACACAGAGAGAAGGTTAAACGGATGACAAAGGTACATTTGTACCAATGTAAATTTTCTGTGAAAGTCCTTGAGGGAAGTCAAGAAAAAGAAAGATGAAACTCAGTTCTCAGATGGTTGAGTAAAAACGATTACAGGATGGACTAACATACACTCTATTCCCGATTTACTGGAAAAATAGGCTATCATTATTGGATTTTGCTACGATCTTCAATAGTCGGCATGACCAATTGCTTGCCTAGATCCTGCAGAAAGATGCGTTGTTTTTGTGTAGATTTTGCACTTTCGGGGTTGTGTTGACTGTAGAGTATAAATTCAGCGAGAGCGGCGATATACACTATATTGTAAAATGTAGCCTGCAGCCTCTTGTGGTGGTATTGTTGTACAAGATCAATTTTGGTTTATTTTTTGGGCCATCCGTATTATTTGTAGTGTGCATCGACAACAATCTCACAATGCAATTCCTTTTTGTAACATTAGAACAAATGTTCACTTTCCCATCGCCGTTGAACCCAAACTGGGATGAATATCATTCCTTACATATTTCTTGAATTCACGTTGATATGAGTTCTTTGCGCCATAAACCCAAAATATTTTTAAACCATATTTAGATGGCTTGGATAGTATATATTGTGTGAACCGTGTCCTGTCTCGATAGAGAAATAGTTGTTCATCCACGGTCACACAATCCGACACCGTATAATGTGATGACAAATTAGCATTTAGCAGCAGCCAGATATCACTGATAACAGATGGTTTATAGCCTCCAAGCTTTGAGACTGGGTGACATCATTGTCAAATACTTCCAGCCTTTAGCAGGTTTTCCGAGATTATTAGCGTTCTACCAAATCCAAATAATCAAAAATCCTACGAATTCCAAAAACTATAATTTTCTAAATTCATAAACTTATTTTTCCAAAATTATTTTGTTTTCGAATAATTTTCTCAATAATTTAAGAGCGTAGAAATATTTAGGCGATAGGCCTAAAATTTTCTTTCGTTAAATCCTAGAGTTCCTAAAAATCAATGTACAATCACTTTTGCTCTCTTTCAGGTTAATCTGGACATTCGATAAATATCTTCGACCTCTAAACTCCTATTAAGCTGTTCGTTTTATTGTGTGCATTTTCTAATCAATATGACCGAGAAATAAGTTTTACGTTACAAAATAGGTCACAAATCGGTTATTTTAATGTTGTTATGTTTTAAGCAGGCAACTAAACTAGACCAAACAATACGAATGGAATGTACATATTATTGTGTTCTTATAGAGACAATTAGGAAATTGTGTATGTAATGTAACAAAAAACCAAACATACATTTTGCATGTCAAATTTTTTTTTTTTACTTTTTTTTTTCTTAAAGACATTATGCGGCGATAAAATAGAAATTAACGTGTATCTATAGTTTATGGAGAGACATAGAGCTTTATAAAATAAATGTAACGAAATCAATTTAAAGAATATTTATATACGAGAGTACATATATAACATACGTACATTGATTTTGAATTGTGATAAGACGAAAAAAAACTTTTTTTGTTCTTTCTTCATGCATAAATGATTTTATCAGTACTACGTACCTACCTATATTATAGTATGTATGTAAGATAATGATTGTTTTTGGAAAAACTGGAACGCGAATTTTTTTTTTTTTTTTCTTATCCGGTAAAGGAAAATTTATTTTATAAGTAAAAGTATTTTATTGGCTTATTTACAACAAAAAACGCATATTGTCTTTACATACATATATCTATATAGATATTAATATATTCATTATCTAGATAACAATAAAATAATTTTGTGATTTTATCGTTTTGTTTTATTGATATATTTGATGGGAGGATTGTTAAACATTCTAAACTTTCTTTTGTGAAATTTATTCATTAGGTGACTAAAAGTAAAAATATAGGAGACGAAAAAGGAAGCTATTCTTAAGCGTTCTAACATTAATTGAATGGCATTTAAACTTAGAGTCCAGATATATCAAGTTACAAGATAATTTACTAGAGCAGAGATTGTAATTTGGGGTTAAAGATTGGAAGATTAAAGATATAAAATTAGAATTTAAAAAAAAATTGTGGAGGATTCTAAACGAATCTGGAAAATAATATTTGATAAACGTATTCTTTAAGGAAGAAACGATATTTTGTTTTATCTGTTACTATCATGAAATGAAAACAAAACCCCCGTGGCGCATTCCATCTACTCGAGAGTCACTAGACACGTTTTTCAATAGAAACAATAAAACGACTGTCTTACACTCGATATTATCAACGACTCCTGTCTTTAATATTTTTTTTTATAAAACATCATACAAATATTTTGAGGTTGGTACACCTTAATATAAATCAGGGTTGTTTAACCTAACAATTCGGCCATCCTGACTGAAACCGTCTCGGTTTTGATAATTAAGAACTAAAAAGATAACATTTCATTCTTAGTAAATTAATAATAATTACATCAATAATGCGTTACTAATTTTAATTAAATTAACAAAATCAAAAACCACAAACAATTGAAACTTTTAACTTTAAAACTAACCGACAAATTAATGTTAGCCTGACAATTTAATAAATGGTTTCATGCTAGTAATGTCATATACATCTTCAAACGGCCGGCTTGTAATGCTGAATCCAGCGACATCCCCAATTAGATATCGATCATTACCCAATATTTTCTTAACTTGATATGGCCCTCTGTATTTTGGAGTTAGTTTTTTGTTAATATTTGTAACATCTTCCTTTCGATGACTATTCACATATTCTCGACTATACGCTTGTGATGCTTCAATGTTAATACGTGCCGTTTCCCGAATTGCGTTAATGTTTTCCGGAACATCATCTAATTTGTTTTCTCTTTCGAGAAATTCATGAAGCTTATCATTTACGGGACCCCTCAGATTTCTTCCAAATAATATCAATGATGGTGTCAATTTCGTCGTACTATGCTCACTAGTGTTGTACGCAAACTCTACTTGTTCCAGGACTTGGTCCCACTCGATTTTTCGGTCGGCATTGACCAACTTTGCTATCATAGGCGTTAACGTGCGATTAAATCGTTCAATTTGTCCATTTGCATGTGGCGCGGCACTAGCAACCAAAATATGTTGTACACAATTTTGCTTTAAGTAGTTCTTAAACTCATGCGAATTAAAATTACTGTCTCTGTTCGTAATTACTTTATCGGGACGACTAAACTGTCTAAAAGATTGCTGGAAACACTCGATGGTATCTTTAGCACTCGTGGTTTTTGGTTGCAAACAATCGAATATGTTTCGAAAAACCGTCAATGATATCCAATACAAACCGTTTCTTTTGCTTAGTCATGCCAATTGACCATAAAAATCGGTATGTACGATTTCAAAAGGTCGATCTCCTTTAGGAATGCTGTGAAGAGAACCTTCTACCTTCCCCGTTGGTAAATTGTACTTAATACATTTCAAGCAATTCTGGATCTATTACCTCTAGTTTTTAATCACTTGATTTTGCATCGACTCTGGCACAAAAAAACGTATTTTATTTTTATTGATGTTTTTGTAGATCAATCCATCTCGTAGCTCATAAAGCGAACTTTCAGCTAACTCAAGTTGCTTTCGTAATTCTTCAAGCTTTGGATCTTTTGATTGCAATAAGGCCAATGTTAGCTCAAAAGGGTTATCGTGAATTACTAAGACACTCTGAATTCGACTCAATGCATCAGCTTGTTTCATCTGATCTCCCTTTCGATGATGAATCGTATAATTATACTCTTGCATTTCCAAGGCCCACCGTACAATATTTGGATGAATAGACTTTTTATTTAATGTCAGGGTAATTGCATCGCAATCTGTGTACACCTTAAATTCTCGACCATGCAAAAAAATCCGAAATTTACGGAATGCACTCCAATTCATAAGAGTGTAACCTCGATTCATTCTCTGTTGTGCGTCTTGAGAAATAGCTAATTGGATGCCACTTTCCATCTTTTTTCTTTTGTAGTAGAATTGCACTGAATCCTATACTGCTGGCATCGCAATGCAGCT
Source organism: Tipula vernalis (assembly GCA_958295665.1). Lineage (NCBI taxonomy): Eukaryota > Metazoa > Arthropoda > Insecta > Diptera > Tipulidae > Tipula > Tipula vernalis. Next base: position 57,826,890 of record OY282560.1, on the reverse strand, counting down.
CTGTGTCGTCATTAGGTGAATATATCGCAAGTATCGGGCTTTCAATTAATTTCCTCTTCAATGATTCAAATTAGTTCATTTCATCCTGTCCAAATATATATTCCGCATTCCTGCACAACAAATCTTGTAATGGTTTGGCAATCAATGCAAACCCTTCTATAAATTTCCGGAAGTACGAGCATAAACCCAAAAAACTCTGGATCTCCTTGTTGTTTCTTGGCACCGGATATCGGTGAAAATGTCATCGATAAGGGAATCATTTATTTTTATTTGATTTTCTAATGGATTTTCAATTAAATCTATATGCATTAGCTCTTGACAAAATTCTGTTTCAAAATTAATTTTGTGATCCTCAATTTTTAATTCAGCTTTTGCGATTCGAAGAAAATCTCTTCCCAACAACAATTCTACCAGCATAGTATTATTCTCAACCACAATATAAGCAATATTATATAAATTACCAAATATTAGAACTTACTATTATTATTACCCGTTAAATTTCTTTTATCTCCGATTGATTTAATTAATTCAGGTTTCACTATTTTACACACCTTAACTAAAGTTACCGGGCTTCCAGAATCGATCAATGCCGTCATTTGAATTGGATATTCATCCGCAAATACGGAACAGTTTTGCGTTACCCCAGTTTTTTCACCCTCATTCATGTTATTCACTTGTTTTTTTCCTTTCGTTTTGACATTCCCCTAATTTGTGTCCTATTTCTCCGCATCAAAAACATGAATTATTCGCGCGTTTCGGTTTTTCACACTTTTTCAAAAGATGCCCTCGTTCACCGCAATTATAACATTGTATTCCCCAAGCGTAAAAATCTTCTGAATGTTTCCAAACTCTTTCTCGTTCTTTGGATTTACTTTTTCTGGTGTTGAATAAATCATTCAACTCCGATAGTATTTCGTCGACACTCAATTTTAAATTGTTTGGGTCACATAAAACGCGAAAGCTCGAACGATTCACCTTCAATTCCCTTAAATGGTGCTACCATTTTACGTAGCTTAATTCTACCATACCGCCGTCTCGTTATCTCTGATTCGTATAAACTATCCTCATCATCCTCACTTGCGCCACACGGTGGTTATTCCAAGAACTTGTTGATCAAGGTATTATAGTTTGGTGGTATGTCTAAAAATGGATTTTTCTAATTATGTGATTAGGGGTGGGTTTTTACCGAGTAAAACGTTGATAACCACTTTCTAGGAATTTTTTATTCCATTTGACTCTTTTTAAGCCGCTAAGGACATTTTTGTATCACCTAGACATTATGCTCAGGGATTTTCCTTCGGAGAAGATTTTTTTTTACTCTTCCAGCGGATCTAACGTCGTTTGAAGGAAAAGGAAGTTACACTAAATATACACAACACCCACTTGAGACAAATTTGTTCTTGACGGCACCAGGACAAGCTGCGACCCTCACATTGCAAAGCAAAACTTTATTCACTTTACCACCATGGTTCACAATTTTTAGAGGGCTTTGGTTTTTATTTCGCTTTACATTAGCAATATTTATTAAATCTTACGTCGATTCTTGCTAGTTTTCAAAAGGACCGCTTAAATGTTAACCGTCCAATTAAAGCGTGTATGTATTTGTAACACAACGAGTTTATAACAAATTACGAAATTCTTATAAATGACTTATGTCACTTAAGATGATTATAAAGTTTTTTTTTAAACCACCCATTTCCATGTTTACACTTAAGATGATTCAAGGGATTAGACAAAGGGAAGGGAAAGGTGGAAATTTTTTTCGATTATATATTAGAATAGTTTCAGAAGTACGTAGGATTTTATAATTTGTAGGTGTTTTTGAAAAATGTAGCACTTGTAATAAGTGGTTCGTCATAAGCTTTCGGTAGCTGTGAAATCGCAATGGTATTGATTTGATACGAGCTTCAAGAGTGTTTTTGTATAAAACCTTCCCGAAACCTTTCTCGAACCGTAACCATTTTATATCAGCGTACTTGAATTTATCTCCATCGGATTCATTTTTCGCCACAAGCATTTTAATTTTATCACATAAGAAAATTCGAAGATATCATTTTTCCCCATTTCGATGACCGGAAAAATATTGGTATAACTTACAAATTTTATGAATTGGGTCCAACCAAAGAGAAAAAAAAAATGTTTACCTGGGCGTTTATAAGTGGAAATGGTAAAGAGATTATAATAAATAAATTGAATAAGAAAATTGACGTCATTGTAGACAAAGCCGCTGAAAATTTAGAATTAAAGAAGATTGAAACGGAGGTTGCTGAAAACCGCAAATTGATCAATACCTTGATAAATAAGTTGGGTGACGATAACGCCACTAAACCATTTTTGTCAAAAGTTGTAGAGTCTGGCTCCAACTCCGTTAATTGCGAATCGCCGAGGTTAGCGCAAATTGTCGTAGGGACAGGCACACCTGTCAATTCGATTAAAACTGTTTCTATACCTGATAAGAAATATTTATATATCAGTCGTATTGATCCATCCGTCTCATCTGATCTGATTGTTAACTACATCTGTGAAAAACTGAAAAATTGCTCACCTGAGGAAATTAATTGTAAACTGTTACTCTCCAAAGACCGCATATTGGACAGTTCACTCACGTTCGTTTCCTTTAAAATTGGGTTGAAGGAGGCCCATTTCGACCTGCTAAATAACTCCAATGCTTGGCCTCCTGGTGTAATAATCCGGCCATTTACTAATTAGCCACGCATAGCAAAAAACCGGACAGGGGCCGTGTTTCAACATCTAAAGTAACTTCCCCGTTACTGAAGACACCATTGTTTACTCTTCGTAGCAGTGAAGCAGTTCCCCAGCCGCGGTCATTCTTAAATATCTACTACCATAATTCAAATAGTATCAGAGCCAAATCAAAATCTCTGTATTTGTCAATTTTAGAAGAAGACGTTGATATTATTTGCATTGTTGAAACGTGGTTAACAATCCACTTTTAAACTGAGGAGTATTTTCCGTCATCTTATGCTGTTTTCCGGAGGGACAGGCATCTGCAAAGGGACACTTACGAAAAGGGTGGCGGTATTGTATTCGCAGTCTCTAACAAATATTCATCCAGTCTGATAACGTTGGCTAATTGCGTTGCCGAAATTGTTGCTGTACGTATACAATTCCATTCATATTCGCTGATCATCTGTGTTACATATATACCCTGCCATTCGAGTATGCCAGTTTATCAAAGGTTTGTGGACACTGTCAAATCAAATATTGCTCCACTTCTTCAGCCGGAGGATCGTCTATTTATTTTTGGAGATTTTAACATTCCAGATATTGTGTGGGAGTATGTTGATCACAATTTGACTCCTATTAACATGAACGATGAAATGGATAACTTCATCTCGGAAATATTTTCGTTGGGGTTAAAGCAATGTAACAGTGTTACGAATAATAGTGGTAATGTGTTGGATCTGGCTTTTGTACCATTTGATCATGAGGTGACCGTATCGACGTGTGAGGATTTGGCTGGATCGTCTAGTATTTTCCACTATCCACTGAATAATTCAGTTATGTTTGAATGTTGCGAGTTAGTCGAAGAAAATGTTAATTCATGGACTTACAACTTTATAAAGGGCGATTACAATTCTTTAAATGCATTTCTGGATACGTATGATTGGTCGTTTTTTTATGCTTGTAATAGTATTGATGACATGTTAATCGAATTTTATAGAATTATTAATCTAGGTATTGAGAAATTTATCGCTAGACTGAAAGCTTTTAGCGTTAAGAAGGAACCGTGGTATAATAATGAGTTGATAAATCTAAAAAATAGAAAGGACAAGGCTCACAAGAAATATAAATTGCATCCTAATGTTGTTAATTACAACTCGTTTGATATATTACATAAGAAGTATATATGTATGTCTAATCCGATTTCTTTACAGCTGTTATATTCTGGAAATTGAATCATTAATTAAATCGAAGCCAAATAATTTTTGGCATTTTGTTAACTACAAAAGTAAGTCTAATGGTTACCCTTCTACGATGTATTTGAACGACCGTTCCTGTGATAACATACAGGATACTTGTAATTTATTTGCTGATTTCTTTCAGAGTGTATATAGTTCGAAATCAAATCTTGGTAATTTCAGTAATATTGCAAGTAATTCTAAGTTTTCAATGTTTCGTCTGGAAGTGGATACTATTTTATCCGAATTGTCTAATATTGATATTAACCAAAGTGCCGGTTTCGATTCTATTCCACCCATTTTTCTAAAATTAACCGGTAAGGTAATTTCTTCCCATATCTCCGTACTATTTAATAAAAGTCTCGCTGAGGGTTGCTTTCCTATTGCATGGAAACGCTCACTTATTAAGCCGATTTTCAAATCCGGATTTCGAAGCGATGTCGAGAACTATAGAGGTATTTGTATTCTTTCAGTTTTACCAAAGCTTTTTGAGAAACTAGTTAAAGATCAATTATTCTTTCATTTCTTCCAAACAGCATGGATTTTTCCCTGGTAGGTCAACTATTACTAATTTAGTTTTGTTTACTAATTGTATTTCAAGGGCTCTATTAAATGGTAATATTGTGCAGGTCGTTTACACTGATTTTTGTAAGGCTTTTGACAAGATCGATCATGACTTGCTGTTGCGGAAACTTATTTCATTGAATTGTAACTACTTGCCAGTTGATTGGATTAGATCTTATCTAAAATCCAGAACTCAATTTATGAAAATTGGCAGCTTCCCTTCAAGAGTGATTGATGTTTCTTCAGGAGACCCTCAAGGCAGCCATTTGGGTCCCATGCTCTTCATTCTTTTCGTAAACGATGTGGTCAACTGTCTAAGTCATTCCGACATTCTCATTTATGCGGACGATATAAAAATCTTCAAAACTATTTCTTGCGCCAATGATGCACTTGACTTTCAGTCTGACCTGACAAAATTCAAGGCTTGGTGTACATCGCATAATTTGATTCTAAACATCTCCAAATGCAAAACAATGTGTTTCACCCGCGTAGTTTTACCCACTAGTTACGATTACTTCTTTGATGGTTGTAGTATTGAAACTGTTGATACTTTTAAAGATTTAGGTATAACCTTTACTTCGAATTTATCGTTCCATAAACATGTTGAAGGTTGCATTTCTAAAGTGAATTCTATGCTTAGATTTGTTAAAAGGTTTGCTAAGGATTTTCATGATCCTTACGTGATTAAAACTTTATATGTCTTTGTTGTTCGTTCATTGTTGGAATATGGTGTTGTAATATGGAATCCGTTTTATATTAACTATTCAGATCGCATAGAAAGGGTTCAGAAGCGATTTTTAATGTACGCACTACGAAGGTTGCCTAGAGATGCGAATGTACCTGCTTTCATACTCCCAGCGTATCGAGGTAGATGTAAATTAATAAATATGGAGCCGCTATTTATTCGTAGAATTGAAATTAGCGCAATGTTTGTTCGAGATTTATTGGTGTCTAAAATCGATTGTTCGGAAATTTTGAGTTTGCTTGATATATATACTCCATTACGTGTGCTGCGCGATAAAGATTTCCAAATTAAGTTGCCGTTTTGTAGGCAAAACTACGGTAAATGTGAGCCGGTTTATCATTCTTCTGCTTCCTTTAATAAAGTACGGCCGGCTTTTGACTTTAATCTGTCTAGAAATGCATTTAAGGAATTGATGTCGAAGCTTCTTTTGAATTATTGGTAATCTTTGTAATCTTTACATTATATAATTTTATTAAATTTCTTATTTAAGTGATGTAACCAGTTATGTATAAGTTGGTAATAAATAAATAAATAAATAAACGTAAAAAAAATAAATGCGTCGGCGAGGGTGGTGGAGGGTTCATTTGGGGGGTTCAAAAGGAGTTTGAGAAATGGTATTATTGCAATTTCCGGCGGAAGTGGTGAAAAAAAGTATCCAATACAAAATAATAGATCATGCAAAAATCTACAACTTTTGTATAGGTCACTTTTTACCATAACCTCAAAAATTCCGAGGAAAATGACAAAAATCGTTTTTTTTTTCGTTTATTTTTTATTTCCGCAAAAATAATTTAATTTTGACGAAACTTGCCGAAACTTGACGAACCACAAATTTTTTTTAGATAAAAACATCAAGAAGTTTTCGAAATATTCATTTTTAAATTCGTCTTTTCATATCTACTAAATCTACTAAAAGTGCGTCAAACATTACTTTTTCTTTTTCTATTAATAGACATGTCCCGAAAATGGGTTTTTAGCTGAATTTTTAGCATATATTACATAGAAAACTTCTTTCAATCCGCTTCCATACATTAAGAAATATATTATCATCGCAAGGAATGCCAATGTATGAAATCCACCAAGTGTTACCCTAACCTTTGGCAAACCATGTGGATTATGCTCTGAATCTAAACATGACAGAATATAAACATTTTGATATAGAAGCTGATCAAATGTTACGGAGCTAATGTCTTCCATATTGTTTCGTTTGTTTTCTTCAGCTGCTTGTACTAAAATAGTAAAAATTGTGCCGTAGCTGCTCGGTGGATTATTGATAAATGGTAACGGAATAATTTTCGATTTCTTGTAATAAGAATTTGAAAGAAAATCTTCTATGAATCCACTGTAGTCCTTTTATTTTTCGTTTAAATATTTAGAATAGAGCCAAGTAAAATCTTACATCGGTATTTTTGATCTTGTGGAATCATCACTAAAAATGTCCTGAATAAATGTTGTTTTTAGTCCATTCGCAATTTTTCTTTTTAAAGCGTTTTACTTCAGTAAATCCGAACTTGCCAATCACATTTGAAGATGGAATCTTGTTTACTCTAGCAATAGTTTTTTCCAAGGCTGTGGAGTCGGAGCCACGGAGTTTATGTTTATTTTCGTATTTTTAAAGGAGCCGGAGTCGGAGCCGAAGCCGTGTGGAATTGACCTACTCCGGCTCCAGATTTTTGTTTGTTTTTATTCCTATTTTCCTATGTATCTCAAATATTTTTATAGGAATTACCGCAGTTCAATTTGGCATTCCAAATCGTATTAGCCGAAATTGCGGTAAATTTAAAAAATTAGGGTCCAGATTTTTGTGAAATTTTTAATTTTTTTCAATTTTGTATTAAGCACGCAAATCGAAATAAATATTTTGTCATCACATTTCACGGAAAATTATTGATGTTAAACCAAACAAAAAATTGGAAAAATATCAAGAAGAATTAATATAGACTTTGACGAAACTTAACCAAGCTATGATGCTTTATTGTTAACTTTGCTGTTGGGCATACTTAAATTACTTATGTACTTTAATTACTTCGTGTTAAAAAAAAAATTGCAAAATAGCCAACGCTTATTCAAAATCTCTCAACTTGATCCTATAGCTACTCTTTTAGAGCTGAAGCATATCCGATTTTTTTTTTTTATGCAGAACTCAACTCAAATATGGAAGATTCCAATTTGAGCCAGAAATCGATGACATTTTCCGTTCGTTGACCATTGTATGTTTATGAAGCAACTGGAAGAATCGCAAATAACCTTTAGTTTATTTCTTTGTTTTCTTTTAAAAAACAAGGTAACTGAAAATGTCACAGTAGCTTTTAGGAAAATTTTCAAAATCTGAAACTTATTTTTGAAAATTTAGAAAATTGTCGAGTTATTTCCATCAATAACTCAAAATCGATGAAAAAAACACAGATTTGTTTGTAAAGCACAAATGGTTATGAAATAAATCTGAACAAAAAAAAATGAAAAGTTACTGTCATTAAGTAAAACCCATTACCCCCAACCCAAGTTACTGTCATTAAGTAATACACATAGATTCTATGTATTTTGAGTAACAACTCAACAGATAATCCTACGGATGATTCCAGCCCCCTCTTTTAACAGATGATTTTCTCCAGCAACCACCGACACGCTACCTCCTCTCCCTAAGACGGAAACTCTGCGTTCTTGTAGAAGTTCCACAGTTTAGAGATGACCTATTGTTACTCGTTCCACCTGTTAAGAAAAAGGGGAACTAACTTCATACGAAATTGAAATGTATCGTCAGATTATTGACTTTATAGAAAGATATCTTTGGAATAAAATTGTGGCCCTGCGGTGACCTTTACAAATTAACACCAGTTACTGCCAGCTTGCCAAACTAAATATATATTTGGTGTCGGAGCTGGAGCTGGAGTCGGAGTTGGAGCCGGAGCTGGAGCTGGAGCCGGAGTCGTTAATCAATCTATAAATTTCCGGAGTCGGATCCGGAGCCGAATATTTTTTTTAGACTCCACAACCCTGGTTTTTTTTTCGAAGTTACACTCGATGATGCAGTTGCGACTTTAATTGCGTGCAACGTATTTTTTCCATCGATATTGCAAGTATTGCGATCGTTATTGTAAAATATGTACTGAATATTCGGGATGACAGGTATGATTGTCAGGATCATTTACAATTGATGCTTCAAATCGCAAAGTTTTCGCAAAATTACCGTGGCCTTGCTAATGTGGTTATACTATAAGCCATTGTATTGCAGTTTTTTTCCACTTAAAATCATTTTCTTACTTTTATCTTTATGATTTTTTACAACAAAGTCAAGAAAGCCTGTTAACGATTCAGAAATATTTCCAAAGATAATTTTCTCATTAAATCATATAAAGTCTAACGTACTTTCAGATACAGGACATCCAAGTTGATCAGAAAATCTATTTACATAAAACGTAGTCATACAGTTCGCATGGTAGCGAGAATGTACTTCAACTAAATCCTTATTTTTATTCAAACGTGCCAACAAATTTTTTTGAAATACATTATGTCAAACAAGTACCGGGAATTGTTAAATAAAACACAAATTTTAAGTTCAATCATAAAAATTTATTTTATCGCCCTCAAAGTATTCCCCATTCGAGGATACACACGTATGCCAGCGTTTTTCCAACCATCGAAATATTTTTCATATGCACTTTCCTGGAGGGCCTTCACAAAGTAGCAATTTGTTGTGTCTGGGAAATAGGAAAAAGTCACCTGGTGCTAAATCAGGTAAATGTGGTGGTTGATTGATGGCATTTATTGAGTTGTTGACCACATACTCGTTCACAATCACAGCTCGGTGTGATAGCGCGTTATCATAGTGTAAAATCCATAAGTTTTTTTCCCATAATTCCGGTCACTTTTTTCGCATCAGCACAAGAAATTTCGTTTGCAACACAAAATTTAAGGCAAACTCTTTGTTCAATAATTTCGATCATCGTAAAAATCGCCGTGCACTAATGAGGTCGATTGACTTAACCAACTAATGTAAACAACCTGTTATCAGATCGCGCTCAAATTTGGCAAAATCCTAATGAAATACAGAAAAAATGTTAAATCCCTTCAGCCCGGGCATTTTAAATTAACAATTCCCGGTACTTTTTTGACAGAATGTATATCAGAAGGCTTTCGTTCCACTGATTTTATCTCTAGTTTCATTTTGTTTCACCATTTTTACGTGTTGTTTTTCGTATACTTATAAGCGCCACCGCAAAAAAAGACAGTGTTTGAAAATCGAAATCAAGTGCGTTTTTTACAGTGTTCTTACCTTCAATATATTTTTGACTATGCTCTGCTGCAGCATTATTTATCGCAGTGTCTCGGTTGTACGTGATTTCATTTTGACTTACTTTTCGGCTTATTTATAGCTTTCTGTTAGATCATCCAGAAATCTCCTCCAGGTTCATTTTTCTTGGAAATTTTGAGGTTATGCTAAAAGAGCCTGATAGTCACTAATTTTTTTAATTATCGTGAATTTCTGCAAAGCATTAATTTAAGCAAGCTCATTTTGTTAATCTCAATTTACTACTAACTTAACGAGAAAAAGAGTAAAGAATCGCTTTTGGAAAATAGTCCCGTTACATTTTTGCGTTTGTTTTGAAATTTATTCCTTTTTTTTTATGAAATTTCGAAATTTTGAAACCAAATTTATTAAATGTGTAACTTTTGTAATTTTAAAATTTGTAATTTTATTTTCCAATAATTGGAATTTGAAAATACAGGATTTGTTGGTCGCTGATTACGGGTTCCAGCAACCTTCAGTTAAAAACTGCTTTCTTAATTATTCCAAAATTAAAAATACCATACAGAAAAGTATTTTTGGTGTGACAATTTTTTAATTTTAAGGTTAATTTTATTCAAATTAGCAGTCGCTGATTACTGATTTATGGCAAAATGCTTATTTGAATGAAATTAACCTCAATTTCAAAAACTCTAATAAATCAGCTATTTTTAAAGTGGCCGTATTGAATTTGCCATATTGGATTAATTCTCTTCGAGCGACCACAAAAATATTTGTTTATAGGGTTTTGCCATATTGGATCCGCCTTATTGAATTCTAAAATTTGGATCATAAATTCGTAATCAGATTCGTACCGAATTCCATTGCTTAAATTTTGTCATTTTATTTTGTAATAATAAAAAAGTGTAATTTGTTAATAAAAAATTAACAAAAAATAAAAAGCCTTTTCAGGTGATAAATATTTGTTTTAAATCGTATATAAAACCGATCACAAAAAGTGTCATCAAAATTCATTTAGAAACTTCGAATTCGAAGATTTTATCACTTTTCCATTATAAGCCGACCAGAAATTAGACAAAGCCTTTCATGATACAGTTCTACACTACACCATATTTGTTGTAAAATCAAAGAACTTATAAAATTGATTATAATTCCCAATACTAATATCAAGATGCCAAATGTTATTTATTCGAAGAATATATCCGTTGAATTACGTAGAGGGGTATAAATGACGCAACCTCTAAAATCTTTGGCCGATCAAATCATAAATCAACCTTATTAATAATTTTTTCGATATGCGGAAAAAATCAGATGGATAGCACTATCCCTAAAGTACTAATTCCACTTTCAAAGAGATATTCGTTTAAACTTTCTCACACAATATGACTTTGTGTTCTGAATAGGGTCGAACAAAAACTATAAAATATTTAGGTTAAAACGGGGGGAAGCACATAATTCGTATCCAAATCAGTTCAACCTTTCAATATTATTACAATTTAAGAATGTAAAACCCGATTAGAACAACATAAAGAATCTAAACTTTTTAAAAAGCAAATCTAAAAAGTAACAATCAAATACCACTTACATTTGTTTATTGAATTCAATGATAAAACTTTAAAAGTCTCATATTACCCAATGATCATAAAATGTAAAGTCATTCATTATATTCTGTCACCGTTGAATCATTTTGTAAATATTATATATGAGTAAATAGTACTTCATAGTATTGATGTTACTTAGCTTATCAAGTATGCAAATTGATTATGAAGTCATTGTGTCACACATTTGTTATATGCCACATCAAACAGCAATTACAAAGCCTCAATACTTAATCACTTAATTACAGGTGATCTCTGACCTACGTCGTTAAACAGGTTTCCTTTTGTTGTTAATGGTAACAAAATAATTATAAAAAATGATATGACGAATAACTTATAGAAATCAACTAACAATCGCGAACCACCTATTTCATCCTAAACCGATTACATTTTTTTTTCATTGTAAAAAAAAAACCAAGACGTTTAAATTCATCACAATTAAGATGTAACAGCGTTGCCCAATTGCATGAAATTTCTTAATTTTCCACATGTAAAATTTCGTTTAACACACCAAATTAAGTATTACACCAAATATAAATTTTTCATCAATCATTTTAAATTATTTCTAAATTCAATTTTTTTGTTTTTCTATTTACAGGTAAGCAACAAATCATTTATACCTTTTTTTTATGGGCCAATTTAAGGTAGGTTGTACGGTTTAAAATTGTATAAAACGACGGAAATGACCGTATAAAACATGTACTGTTTGCAAAGTGTATAATGCACAACTTAACACCCAACCAAATAAATCGCATATAAATCTTAGCACGATTTTGACGTATTCACATAATAATAATTTTGCAATAAAAAAACGTTTTTACATTTTATTGCATATACTCGTAGATGCGAGTGAGAGAAACATTTTTACAATGCTACTTCTTTTTCCCGCAAACCACTTGACTTGAATGTGCTGCGCGGCTATAGCACAAACATATAATTTAATTTAAAAACGATTTGTGGAAAATAATGTATGTGTATACACAATATACATATAGCTATGTACATAAATAAATAAATCAATATATTTCGATTAATTAATTTCTGTTTGGAAAAGTTTTACATAAATATATACATATACATATGTACAACTTGACTTGCTTATGAGATGCAATTGAGTTTTCATATAGTATATGTAAATGATTTATTATTCTGTAATTACCGTGAATTCCATAAATTTTGAGCTAAGAAAAAATTTTATAATATTTTGTCGATCGTCGACGGAAATAATTATATAAATCTTTTGAATGGGTGATGCACGATGTTTCGATATACATAGTTTAAAAGTAGCAAAAATACAAGAGGCTGCGGTAGGTACACCATAAAAATTAGAAAAATTATTATAAATATTTAATTATTCGTTTTGGTATACATTTATAACTAAATGATTTATTGGATTCGCCGCAAGTTACCTACTTACATATGAGAAGATGTCTAATGCCGCACAAGGTGGTAAATAAATATATATATTTACTCATATAAATAGGTTGCTGCATGCCATTAAGAATTAATAAAACTATTTTGACGGAAATGTGTGAAAGTTTAGAGACAACAAATTATTTAGAAAGACATAAATAATTTATTTTAAATTGTATGGCCAATTTTGTACGGTTGAATTGTAGAGAATGCAAGCCAAGGTTAGGGTCTACACTTCGTGCTTAGGAAAAGGAAGTAATACTTTCTCTAATTTAAAATAATAAAGTTTCAATCTAAAATTAAAATTAACTTTATTTTTGCTACTTAAAAGGTGCTTTAGTAAAATGAATACCGTAGTAGGAAAGCTTTTTAAGGTTTTTCTGGAAAGCAAGACTGATAATGATAATTTCGATTCTAGAGCGTTATTATTAGAACGTTATTACTTTAAGGGGACATTACACCTTCAAATTTTAAAAAATGAAATTTTTTCAAACATTTTTTTTAATGGAATAAAAAGAGATATCTTAATGAAACTTTCCATGGACATTTTATTTAAGTCAAAGCATACACAAAAAAATTTTTTAGATTTTTTTCCGCCCCTTGTCGTCTGCTACGGTCATTTTCCAAAAAGACCGAAAATTCGCGGCGTGCATCAGAACTGCTCTCAGAAACGTCTGAAAAAAAAAACGGGGTTTTATTCAGCATTAAATCGCCCTTGGAATGAGCTAAAAGGAAGATAAAAAATAAAAAAAACAAAAAATAACAAAATGGCGGCATTTTTTCGAAAATGGAGCTTTTTTGTCCCCTGCAATTTGTTGTAACTCAAAAAATTGAAAGCCGATTTTCCCTTCCGTAGTTCATTCTGAGCAGAAATATGTGTAGATCAACGTGTTAAAATTTTAGAACGATTGGATAAGTAGTTTTTTCTCAATCTTGCACGCCAACTTGAAAAACGTCATTTCGAGATAATCGAGTTTAAAGTACAGCGAAGTATTTATTTATTTATTCTAAAAAATCAACGGGATAAAAATCCTTTTTTGATTACAATAATTATAATTATAAATAGTTTTATAATTTAGCTTTGATTTGCTTTTTAAAAGTACATTTAGAAATATTAAAATCAAACACATCAAAATTATGATTAAATTGTCGACAAATAGATGGGATCGGAGCATTATATGCATAGTTCGATTTAAATGTCGGCAAATATATAAAATCCCTGACCCGAGTAGGTTTACAGGGTTCATGAATATCAATCTTTGCAAGTAGTTCCGGACAGTCAATAGAATTGTTCAGCAAATCAGCGATGACTGTTGAAGCAGCACATCTACGCCTTACAAGCAATGAGTCCAAATTAGCAATTTTACAACGGTCGTTATAGGATGGCAAATTCTTTTTATTCAGCCACATTGGAAGGTCCGGATCAAACGGCCAATTCAATTTATGAAGATAGTCAATACTAAATTTCTTCTGTACCCGTTCAATTCTATCGATATAAATATGGTAAGCAGGATCCCAAATACTCGACGCATATTCCAAATTAGATCGAACAATGGAACAATACAAAGTTTTAATTGATTGTGGATTACGAAAATCTTTTGTGATACGACGAATAAAGCCAAGCAGAGAGTTAGACTTAGCCACTATTAAATTGATATGGTCTCGGAAATTCAATTGATGGTCCAAGATAACACCCAAATCTTTAAATGTCATAACTCGTTCAAGCTGGTGATTACCAATAAGATATTGATGATGAATAACTGCTTTTTTCCTGGAGAAGCTCATAATCTTGCACTTTTCCAAATTCAAGTTCAATTTATTCACAATTGACCAATTATACAGCAAATCAAGATCACTCTGCATTTCATTACATGAACAAAGAAGCAACTTCATTGATGAAAACGTTAAACAACACTGGTCCTAGGTGTGAGCCCTGAGGTACTCCAGAATGAACTTCAATCATCTTAGACGTAAACCCGTTAATTTGCACTACCTGCTTCCGATCACGCAGATACGATCCAATCCAATCCAAAAACAATTTACTCTCTCCAAATCCATCCAGTTTGTCAAGAAGTAGCTCAAACTGAGGCGAGTCGAATGCTTTCGCAAAATCTGTGAAAACCACATCCAGCTGACATTTGGAGTCAAAAGCGCTAAACACTTTAGATGTTAGACTTAAGAGATTTGTAGTAGTAGACCGATGTCTTACGAATCCATGTTGTTGAAGTGCTAATGAAGATTTAACATTAAAATACAAATAATCAGAAACAATAAGCTCAAATAATTTTGGAATCGATGATAATATTGATATGCCTCGATAATTTGTAATGTTACTCCGTTTTCCGGATTTAAAAATGGGAATTATAAATGACTTCTTCCATATCAACGGAAATACACCACTCTTCAGAGACGCATTAAATATCAGAGATAATGGTAATGATAGCGAGCTATTAAGGTCTTTAAGTATTGTTGCAGGTATATTATCAAAACCACATCCCGATTTCATCTTGGATATACCAAGGCTGACATCTTTTTCTGAAATATAAGGTATTCCAATTAAATTATGATGCTGCGGAATACGAGGTCCTAATGAAATATCAATAGCATTATCATTGTATTTTTGATAGACTGATTGGAAAAATTCTGCAAATAATTCACATATGTCCTCAGCATTACAGGCAGTTACATCATTTAACGACATCATTTGGGGATAACCGGAACATTTTCTTTTGACATCAACAAAAGGCCAAAATAGTTTTGGGTTTGAAATTAAATTATCTTCAAGCCGTGAAATATAGTTCCGATACGCTCGGTGTTGTTCCTTATCAAATTCTCGGCGTAGTTGTCGGAAAGAATTAAGACAATCCAAGTTATCACTCAAACCTTTGGCTAATGTATGTGCCTTATTTTTTTTGTTTCTTAAATTGACCAAATTGTTGTCAAACCATGGAGGATGGTTATTCTTACGTTTATAGCATTTAGGTACATGTTTGTCGAAAGCCTCAAGTACAATCAAATAAAATGAGTCGACCAAAGCGTTAACATCACTCAATTTAGAATTAAAAGTTTCATCCCAGTCCACCATTTCAAAAAACTCCTGCAGACCGGCAATATTGGCCTTATTAAAATTGTAATTTAACTTTGGCTGTGCATTGTTGATGAATTTACAAAACAGCTCCTGGCAGTCAAAATTGATATCCAATCCATTGTGATGAGATCTATCAGGAACAAAAGACTCCAACGACTTAGTAACCAATCCACAATTAGGATCATTCAGTAAAACTAGATCCAAAATTCTACCATTCAAGTTAGCAACTTTGCAAATTTGATGTAAATTTAAAGACAACATGGTATCAATAAAAATTTGTTCCACATCACTCGTAACATTGGATGGAAAAACAGAAGTAGTATTATCATCATCAGTACACCAACATAAACCCGGAAGATTGAAGTCACCCAATACACATATGATGTCATGTATGCTACACTCAGATACAAAATAATAAATATTTGCACAGTGTAATCTATCTACAGGGCTCAGACGTGGGACGTATGCAGCATATAAATACATTGATTTTACTGTCCAAGATAATTTCACAGCAACATATTCCACAGTATTATTCGGACATACTACATCATAATTTATAATTGAATTATGCACAGCTACAAGAACTCCACCACCATCAGATTTATCACTTGTTAGGCTGGAACGGTCACATCTGTATGTAACATAATTACCATCAAAGAATTCCGAACTTAAAACACCTGGTCTCAACCATGTCTCAGATAAAACATATATCGGATAACAAGACGACGACAGAAATAATGAAAAATGCGTTGATTTTGTGCGCATACCACCAACATTCTGATAATAGATTGAGATTGAACTTAACTTTGAACTTTACTTTGAATTAAATGTAGGCTTTAAACCGTTAAAGCCGACCGAGGTACTAAAAAATTATTCGATGATTGCCGACGATAATTTAAAAATTCTTTGATTAATACACCAGGAGGCCAAGATGATGAGTCCATCAGCAGGTTGAATTTATTATCCGGAACCCCAACTTTTGAATGATATATAGTCACGGCCATCATTACGTCTCATCCGAACCAGAATAGGTTTATCAATGTCAAATTTATTTTTTAGATACAGTACCATATCATCGTCAATAACATCCTTGCACAGACGTGAAACAAAAACCCATTTTACAGGTTCAACAGTGCGCAGAGTAGAATCAAGACCACCACTCCCAATAATAATTTTGGGGGAATTATTATTATTATTATCACTTGATGATTGAGTAGCAGCAATAGGCTCAGCCTTTGTTGTTGTTGACGAACCCCTTGATCTCGTAGTTCGTGACGACGGCTCAACATTGTTATTTTGCAATTTTTTGGATTTCAATGTAGCTGGATTACATTTTGGTTTTATTGCGGTTACCAGGTCAACATTTAAAGATGTCGTTTTATGTTTTAATGCAAGCAAAGTTGTTGAAATAGAGTTCATAGCATTAGTAAGATGATCATTATTTTCCTTCAACACTTTAAAAAGATCACTACACTCATTACAACGCCATAAAAAATTAGGAAACACAGATATTACATCAAACACTGTTTTTTTAATTCCCGTACAACCATAATGTACTACTTTCTTGCATTCACCAGAACAAGAAAAAAAGTTATCAATTATATTTACACTACACTTGCAGCACACGGACATTATCACAAATTAATAAATAATTGGGAGTAGACCAAAACCGTAGAAAAAAGACTTTGACGCGCTCCGTAATAAATACAATAAAAATTTTTTTGTTGACATTTTCATGTTTATATTGTTAAAATCCTGTTCTAAAACGTTCATTCTAACATATTCGATCATAAAAAAAATTTCGATTTTTTAAAAATCTGAAGGTGTAATGTCCCCTTAAAATGTCGTCTCTTATTTCGCTTTACAAAAGCGATAAACCACTTCAAAAAAAAAAAATCGGGCTTATTGCCATTTAAACGGGCTAATTTAATTTAAGCTCATCTGATATATTTCAAAAATCTTTTAGAACAAGAGAAATACGAATCAGTGAGTGATTATCAGTCGGTACTTGCCCGAATTAACGCCATTTATAAAAATTATTCGGAAACACAGTCGGAGATGGAATCATTTTCAGAGGAGGATAGTTTAGTTAGTGTAATGAAGGATAGGTTCAAATTTGAGGATGAATATAGTAGTTTAGAGTCGAACGTATTAGATGAAATTCGGAAATTACAAGAAATCACCAATCAAGTAAATTTAGTTCCTCGAAATGAGGAAGGTAATAAAACCGGATTCAAAATAAAGTTACCGGAAATCAGTTTACCAAAATTTGATGGCTTCGAAATTCATTGGCTAAATTTCAAACCGTTGTATTTAGAGTTGATTCATGATAATAAGCCGCTTGGTCAGTCAGCTAAGTATTATTATTTGATAGCATGTTTACGTGGGGGTAAGGCCTATAATATTATTGAGGAATTTCCCATTATTGATGAGAATTATGAAACTGCATGGAAGGCTGCAGTGGATCATTAGGACAATCGGGCAATGATAATAATTCAAGAAATACATATTAAATCATTACATGATATAAAACGCCCACAAGACGGTTCAGCAGCGTCATCACAATTCATTCTATGTAGATACTGTAAACAAGCATTTGTTAGCTCTTCAAGTTCTCGATTCGAAGTTGAATGTACATATTCAATTTGTTTCTTCAACACCATTTAATTGAACGTTTAGATAATGCATCTAAAATTGAAATTTTGAAGAAGAAATCTGAAGAAACTCAGTTCTCGTTGAGTGAATTTATTGAGGTTTTGCAAACAAGAATAAAATTATTGAAGGCTATTAAACCGACAACTACAACATCACCTAATTTTCAAAGTGCCAATGGTAATAGTGCTCGTTATAACTAGAATCCAGGTTTTTGTAATAGTTCTAAATCAAATAAAACTTTTATATTAAATATCAAATCGGTTTGTGTCTTCTGTAAAGGCGACCATAAACTGAATATGTAGTTGCCAACAATTTAAAAGGTCTAATGTAACAGCACAAAGGCGTTTCGAATTGGTGAAAAAGTTTAATCTGTGCACAAATTGCATGGAACCTGGTCACAGGGTGGCTGAATGTATGATTGATTCGTGTAGTTTATGTGGGATGAAACACAATACGTTACTTCATTTTGGTAAGGCGATCAAAAATGTTGCTTCAAACTCACAGGCTATACTGAAAACGTAACAAATCTGCAGAATGGTACTTCGACGAATATTCAGAATGAAAGGACTCAGATAAGCAACCATGTAAGTGTTGATTCACAAGTATTGTTACCAACTGCAATTGTTTGGGTGGAATCGGAGAATGGTTTCCGAACGTCGTGTCGAGCATTACTTGATACGGGTTCGCAATCTCATTTCGTGACAGAAAATGTTTGTCAATTGTTGCAAATCAATAAAAAACCTACATCGATATCGATTTCAGGTACTAATCAAAAAACCAGTCAAGTAAAATATGAAACTAGACTGACAGTTAAATCAAGATTAACTGATTTTTGTGCTACTTTAACATTTTTGGTACTGCATGGTATCACAAGTGAAATCCCATCGTATGTCGTAAAATTTGATCAATCGAAAATTGATGATAATATTAATTTGGCTGATCCTTTGTTTTTCCAACCGAATGTAGTTGATATGATCATTGGAGCGGAAATTTATCATCGTTTATTAATAGGAGATAAGGTCACTGTTTTTAAAGAGTTACCGCCGTTAGTTAATACGGAATTTGGATATGTGGTACGCGTTGTCTAGAAATTATTTATATTCTGGAATTTTTTGTGTCGCCATTATCGCTTGTTTTGTGGTCGAATAAATTTCGTCGTCGTCGAGAGTTGTAGCAACACTATTAAAAATTAGCAAAATTGCTATAATCAGCAAAAAGGGGAGCAAATTTTATTTTGGTTAAATTGGCGTAAATTTGATAAATTTGGTAAATTTGAGGAGAGATTAGAAGAGGTACTTCTGAATATTTTTCTGCAAATTAAAATTTTTTTTAATTGGGAGTGGCATTTACAAAATATACTGACCTTTTTTACTGTTGAAAATTTTTCTTCAGAAAAAAATTACCTAAAGTCAATATAATTCGCGCAGTAACACAAGAAATAAATGTACTTAGGGAATTTGTTCAACTAAATTCTTCAGTTTGCTTTTTGGTCCCTTTCTGTTCCTTTTGTTAAATGAATTTTCAAATTTTTTTCTCCTCTCTTTCGATCTGAATAGTGAGTAGAAAACAAAACAGTGTAATGATTAGGCTTAGGATTCAAAAATATGTACCTAAAGTTTGTAACTAGAATCACAATTTTCCATATTTTCAACTAATCAGATAAATGTCATTCAGTGGACGTGAATTATTTCATTTTTGAAAAGGGTCTTATGTCACCGAATAAAAACAACAATCACAAAATTGGTTTTTCTAGAAGAACTCCAGATCGTTAAAGACTGTGCAGCAAACTGTTCAAATATTTTAATTTCACGTTTAGTCTTAGGGAAGTTTAGCCAAAAGAAAAACATTTGTGTGTACGTAAGTCAATTTAAGGGGAAAATATTTATAGGACTCATTCGCTTTTATTTGTTATAAAACGAGGAGGCAGGTTGGACAGTAAATAATACAACAAGCGGCCGGTGGCCACCGGTGTACAACGCAGAAAAGGGTAAATTCATGATAGATTCCTTAATACTTTATCAAAGCATGCTCCTCACGCTATAATACTAAGCACAACACCGCAATATGCTTATTCAGGTCTCGGAAGATGAATTGTAATGGAATAAACTTGACAGCAAAATTTAATCTACCTTATTTACCACAAAAAAAATTTAACACATTTGAGACCTTTAACAAGTGATGTTAAAAAAAATTATCAAATTTAAAATTAAACAAAAATTCATGATTTCATTATTTTCTTTAAATTTTTAACATAAATATTTTTAACCAAATTGACATACACACACTTAGTGCACAGCAAATCGCGTAAACGTGCCAAAAAATGGAATATTTTTGTGTCATTTTATTGATTAATTTTTTGGTTTGTTGTAACGAGGCTTTTATTATTTTGTTGTTTAAAATCATAAACGTGAAAATATTTGTGTACAAGTTTGTACGTACAACAATTGCCTTATATTGTTTTATTATACCGGAGATATCAGAGAGATCAGGGGTCCTATTTTCGAATTCCACAATCATTTTCCACATGTGGGTATCTGTCAAAATCTTTGTAATTATTGACTTTTTCATATATGGGGAATTTTTTTCACCTGCTTATACCCATTCGGAAATATTCCCTTCCCTATATTTTGCTCTAAATAACTTCTCGGACTCCGATGTTTCTAAATGAATTTTGATGAAACTTTTGTGATCGAGTTTAAACGCCATTTAAAACAAAGTTTACGAGTTTAAAAAGGCTTGCCTGTTTTTTGTTATATATGACAGACCTTTTTTTACTTTACTTTCTTGACGAATTCTTGTATTACACAAAAAGCAAACAACTTTTGCCTGAAACATATTTTTACCAGCCCATTAATTTCTAAAATGTTGGTAGGAATGGTTTGTAAAGAAAATAGCTAAATTGAACTAGTTAGGTCAGTTCAAGATCATCCAGCATATTTAAGTTGTGTCTCCTCAAACAAGCAACTATGTAAGGTATATTTAATGATTTTTTTATCGAATCAACTTAAATGTAGAGCCGTCCATCATTTATCGAGATAAATTAAATATACAAGTATGTCGACATGAAATAAGCTAAAAGCGGTTCAGTAGTTGTGGCATGAAAGCCGGACAACGCTAATGTGCAGATAGATAGACAGGCAACATTTTAAATATGGTTCTTTATGTTTAGCCATCGTAACTTAAGAAAAACGAGCCTATCTCGAAAAGATACTCGGTATCCAGTAAGTTTTGGTATGGGGGGTTCTAGTATATCTGTCTTTTATTCGCTAAAAGTTTTCAAAATTTAACAAATTTCTTTTGGTCATGGGATATTAGGAAAATTAAGAATTTAATCAACACCTCCAAAAAATATTTCTTAATTCTTAAATAAATATCAAAACTCCACAACACTTAAGTTATTAATAACTTAACTAGTGCCAGCGAGCCCTAAGGGCCGGAACCTCTAGTAATTAAATTTTACAAAACAGTAACGTGTCAGAAGCGTTGGAAAACAATCATCAATTCTGGTTTTTGGTGCAAATGGCAACCGCTATAAAATTTTAGAATATTTCGTAGCTCTTTGTGAATTCCTGCGTTTAAAACAAATGGAGGTTTAGCAATTTATCCGATAGTTTTTGGTATAGTATTTGCAATCATATCATGTTATTTAAAATTTTAAACTAAAGAATGCCACTCTCCGTTATAGCTTTCCAGTTGCTCCCTCCTTTTAAAACTGAAACAAAGTTGGTAGTTGAATACTTATTCAGGAGGAATTTCAATCTTAATTATCTTGTTATTTCCTTTTAGAACTTACGGTTTTTTTTAAAACAGCCAAAATTGCTTATAATAATAAAAATTAAGGCAAAAATTCACAAATTTTTGACTGACTAAAGTTGGTGTAGAACAATTTGCCCAACGAAGAGCTCATTCATAAGAAATGAGAGTTGCCAAAATTCGTTTAATTCTCGAAACCGAGACAGGCTAGTTTAAGCCGTCAAAGTTTATGATTTGGTTTATTAAATTTTTGAAAATCGAGAACTCATTCCCAGAAAGTTGAATTTAAATTTTCTACAAGCGTATTTTGTTGACAAAAATTTAATTCGAATTATTTTGGGTTTATTTTTTTTCCAAGAAAATATCCAATTTGATTTAATTGACAAAAGTCAACCTTTCGATAGAAAAAATAAATTTAATATATATTATAACTCTGGTGCCAGGTTTCATGAATTAGAAATTGTTTGTGTTTTTTTTTTTGGGTTTATGTTATTCTTGCGGGGATTTATCCTATGCAATTGTTGTTGTAAATTTGTCAAGGAATATATAATAATTCCAAAAACAATTTTTGGTTACAGAAATGACCTAAATCCCAAGAATAATGTCGACTAATCGGTAGCTATGCTTTTTTGGTTTGTGATTGAAATGTCGTCGACATCCTCGAAAATCTAAATTAAATGTAACGGCTGGTACTTAATGCTAAACTCAAGCAGTTTCGAGAAAACTTGAAATCTGGAGAAATGTAATAAATTCTCTGAAGTACGCGCTAAATAACTCAAAAAAAAAAGCTCCCGAATATAGAGGTGCATATATGAAATTGTGGAAATATGCGTATAGCATTTCCTCAATTTTAAATATCTCTAAAATCATCGAATATTCTCAGAATTTAAAAAAAAAATCCAACTATCTATAAATCTATAAAACCGTGCAACTCTCAACGTCTCGAAAATTTTTAATATAACCGCGAAATAATTTGTAACGGGCGCGTCGCAAATTAACTTCAAAAATCTTACCCGGCACGCGCCCCAAAACGAGATCTCAATTCAACGCCAACAAAATCTCGAATAACTCTTTACCAAATTAAAAAAAAAAAAAAAACAATTTCATGTTGTTACTTAAATATATCTAAAGTTAAATGTAAAATATGCTTTGCCATGTGTGGTATCTACTTAATTAAACGTGAATTAAAAAATATTGTTTAAGTAGTCGAGCCCCTTAAACCATTTTGAACCGCACAAAAAAATTTGCCGGTAACATGCAATGGTTTTTTTCAAAAATACTTATTTAACTACTACTTACATATACTTATTTTTATTTATTTAACTTTGTTATAAAAGAATAATTAAATCGATACCTTAGCTAGGATTGCCAAAAAACTGATACCCACTTTTTGGCAAATTCAGTAAAGTACCTTAAAGGTAGTGACAATGTCGACGGAACGGAGAGGGAATGATGCACAGAAGGCAAAAATTAATTTAGTACTGTAAAAATAAAAATTTTACTGACAATCTCGACGCACGTTTTTGACATTAAAATAATCTTAAACTATCTAACATGTACTAAATCTTTTTGATTACCATAAATCCATACTTTTAAGGCTCTAAATCTAATTTTTTATCCCCTTTTTTGACCAATTTAAATTTTCCACTAATCTAGTTAATTACTAATAATTTAGTTACATAAAACCGTTTAATGTGATTGGCATCACTTTAATTTGTATAACTTTGGTTCCCAAGAATGTCTTTGTTCTTGCGTGCAATATTGAAAATAATTTAATTTTAGTACTTGGTCTAATGCGCTCCATCCGTCGACTTTGTTAATTCGCATATATTTTGATGTAATTTAACTTTTGCGCTAATGCGTGACTGCGCTACAGCATCGAGACTGTCTGGGGGGTAAATCGGGAATCATTTCACAATTCACCAAACTATTGAAATTTTTTGAAAATGTTGAATTTTCTTGAAATCGTGGTATGCCTTCCAAAACCTTGGCAACCGACAAAGCTAACATTTTTTTCAAATTTCCGATTATAAAGTGATATTTATTTGCATGTATTGTTTTACAGCTGAGGATCACCATAGAATGCATTTATAATTGATTTTTGAATATTAAAGATTTTTAGAAATAAAAGTAAAAATGTTGGTTGCACTACTCTGAAATTTTTATTGAATATTCTTTATCGATATTTCTATTAAATGTCGTAACTAATAAAAACACCTATCGCTAATACATTTTCATTTTAATACTTATTTTGGATCCCAAAATTACTCTCTAATTCCTCTCTCCTCATTCTCTTCTAATGTAAGGTTATTTGAAATAAGTCTTGAATTAAAAAAACATTAGGCACCAGTAAAATGATGACCTTGGAATCAGAAGTGTATTTTTTTCCTTGTATAGTACTAAATAAGAAATCTATAATAAATTAGGTTGTCTCTGGTTACAGTATGATAGTAATATCTTAATTTTCCATAGTTTACTAAATTTAACAAATTTCCCTAAACTTACTAAATTTCTAAAATCCTTTAATTTTAGAAATTTAGTTCCTTGAAAATTCCACAACATTTTGTAACTCAGAGTTTTTCAAACTTTTCAAATATGCAGCTTAATTCAGAAATTCTAAAATTTTTAAATTAAATCTAACTAATATTTAATACAACACTCAAACCTGAATTTAATTGTAAGTTTTTCATCTTCGAGATGGTTTAATCAGGTATCCTTTAATATATTGAAGAATATGTTGGTTCAAAGAATAGAATTTCAGAAAATGATAAAATTTTTAATATGGTACATCTAGCCGGTTGAGAAAGGTACTCGTATATATGTATATCTAATCGCAAATTTAACAAGTTTTCTAGAGTGGCTTCACAATTAAAATATTTCAATTTTAAACGAGCCTAAATTTAAAAAAAATTTAGCATTTTGTAAATTCTACAATTTTCTACAGATTGATTAAACATTAGAATTTAATAAACCAATTCATCGAATTAAACTTCAAAACTACTTATTTCAAAAGCCGAATAAAAGAACGTTAGTTTGATTTAATAAGCGAATAAGGCCCGTTGTACATGTCGTGCCCGTTGTACATTTCGTTTCATTAGTTTAGACTGCGCTTAGCTCACTCCGTTGCATATTTCAGCTAGTTACATGGCTCACACATACATTGATTTTTCTGCATAATTCATTTATTATGATTTATGACACGATACCTAATATAACTAAGTAGCCTACGAGTTAATAATAAAATATACAAAAACATCAGTGTATATATGAACGATGTTAGCTGGCATAGCAAGGCGAAGACAACTCGAGCTAAGATAGTTTGCATCGATCTGAGCAAAAAACATAGCTCGCATAGTTTAGCTCAAGTGTGCAACGTTCCATTAAATCTCTTTATTTACAACTGAAAGCTATGCACATAGTCCACATCGCGTAGCTTAGCTTAGCTGAAATGTACAGCGGACCTAAAACCCTCCTATTTCATTTCGCCTTCTATTATTTCACCATGCTAAATAGATTGAAAAACAAAACTTTCATGCGTTTATTTATCATTTTAATGCAAAAAGTATCGACGACGTTTGCAAACCCAAGATTCATATGAACTAAATATGAAATGCCCGAAAATAGAGGTGTTCAAATTATCTTAATTAGTTTCATGCAAAAATGATTGTATGGGTGGAGTCACCTCTTTCTTAACCAGTTCTGGTTTTACATAATAGGTTGCACAAGTCAGTTGCGAATTACACATGTTGAAGTGTATATCCGGTTGTTAAATTTTAATGATATTATGAGCGTGACTTATTGATTATTCTAGACATTTTTTTGCCCCATTGCTAATTTTAATTTATACCATTCAATAAATATGTATAACAGCTCCATTATTAAATACATCCAACTGTTAAGTAAAACTATATTTCTTATCAGCTGCATCAAATGAAACATTATTTTCTTCTCGGTAATTTCTTAACGACGACATAAAAATTTACAACGGTCAAATCAAACCGATAACAATTTTTACGCTTAAATAAATTTCAAGGAAATAACAACGTTTTAATAAATAAAAAATAAATATAAATTTATTAATCGAAACAATACGGGTCATAATAATTGTATGTATAGAAAATCAATTAAATATTAAAGAAATAAAAAAAAAATTGAATTTCTTTATATAACACCTTATCTTGCGTTGTTTCGCACTCGCGCCGCGTATTTACATAAAAATAATAAAATTAAAATTATTGATAAAATAACAACAACAACAATTTTGTTTAAAAATATTAACTGTATAATATTGATTTCCTTATTGCAATTTTCCAATCAAACCAAACAAAATAAAAATGTAAACTACATCATGGAATATTATTAATATTTAACAATAGAGCTTTTATGTCCTCGAGGCATTTTCTTAAAATTATTAAATTATCCACACAAAACAAAAAAACATTATGAATTATGAAATTATTAATCGCATTTAAATAATATATTATGTAGTTAATAAAAATTACTATTAAACTATTTGATTTTATTATGATTCGTTCAGAGCTTATAATAATTCGCGGTATTATCACACACGAGGAATCACAAAACGACTTAAAGCCGCGCACACCATCATTAATACATAATTAAATTGATAAATGAGTGAAAATCTCTTTCCGAATTGGATAATTGCACAATAAGATGGTTAATACCCCATTGTCATGCCAATTTAATAAATAATGAATCGAACACACCAAACCGATTATCAAAAATGAAAAATCTGCACATTTTCACTTTTACTTTTCATATGAATATGTATACTAGTATGTATGTAGCTAAATTTTCTTCTTTCCATCGATCTCATATATATTATAAATCGACAAGCACGTAGTAAACGTATACGATGAAACAATTAGTTGCGAGATGAACCGTATTTATGTAGGAAGTAATAATTTGTTTTCTTTCATTTTCACATTAATTTTCCTAAATGTCAAGAACAAATCTGAAATAATATAGACAGAAAACAAATAAAAATCTTCTTCAACTTTCTTAAAATTGTATAAGTGTGATGTTGTTATTTAAAAAGGAAATTACAAACGGAAGTGAATTTATTTACAACAAATAACATTAAAACAAGATGATGACACCTTAATAGATCGCCACACTTACGGATTTTTTTTTTTTTGTTGTATGTCGCGCGATTACTTTTACTTTACTTAGTCATTAGGCGTGTGCGCATCAAAAACAATGTTGGCGATGACAGGTTACAACATTTAGCACGCATTATTTTTCATCATACAACAATATTAAGACAACATACATGATAATCGCATATTACATCGGAAAATTAATGGAAAATAAAATTCAATTACTTTGCAGACCGATTTTTTATTTTTTTGTTTAGTTTTCATTTTCTTGTTTGTACAACATGTTAGGTCATCATCTTTAACACGAAGATTTTTCATTTTGAATTTAATTTCTTTCGTTTTGTTTATTATATATCAAAGACGTGAGGAATTATTATTGCAAATAAGAAATGTTGTGTGCATATAAAAACATATGAAAATTAAAAATTGTGAAAAGTTAAAATTGTGAACATAATCTGCGCAATTAGGACGTAAATGTTGTTTTTTTATGAAAGACGATAATTTGTGATTTTAAGCGTTCAGCGTTTAAGCGTTCAAGGAAACGCGTTTTCCGCACTAATAATCCGGATTAGATCATGTTTCATTTCAAGAAATGCGGCAGAAACGGTGAAAATTTAAATGTTTTTTACAATATGAGTGAATTTTATAATTCTTGAAGTAATAGAATTATGAGAGTAACATAAATAACTTCGAATAGATATTTCCATATCTATGAATTGATAGTAAAAATGTTGAAGATGTATCGAATATAGGAAGTGCATATGGAAAAGAATTAGGTTTAATTAAATTAAATTATGTTGTAATTATCAAACAAAAAAAATTTGATTGAGCATCAAGGTTCGCACTTTACGTGTTAGTATCTGAAGAAATGAAATAAACTCAAAGAAGCACATACGTTTTTTTTACGGAAGGCACATTCAAAAGAAAATATTTTAGTATTTTCACGTAGGACTATCCCAATCTGCTGTAAGTATATTGCATACCTATAGTGCAATCTCCTGCCAAATTGAGCATTGTCACAATTAGGAGTTTCAATTGTTTTGAAAGTTGATATGCCTAAATTGGTTGATTTAAAAATAAATATTTGTGTAATACTCAATACTAAAACGAAACCACCAAATTTTTTCAAAACCTATCAAGACAACCAGATCTCGATAATTTTTCAAAAGGTTACTTACATAATTCAAATTTTGAAGAGTTGATTGAAAAATTGGTCGCGTCGACGGACTTAAATGGGTGAATTTCATCCAGAATCAGTTGAATGAGTTTTATAAGATAGACAACAAATTCCTTTATTTAAAATTCCTTTTCGTAAGTATGAGATTTATCGGTTGGAATTCATAGCAAAATTGAAAGTAAAAAATTATAGATTTAATACTGTATGGATAAATTTATTCTGCAACGAGTCTTAGAGTTAGTTTGTAAGGCCAAAAAAAATTCAGTAAACTAAATAAATTTGCAAATAGTACAGGACAGAGTTTATACGGAGTCAACCTCCACTAAGGCCCGTAATTTTAAACGAGGATTGTGATAAATCAGCGAATTTATCCCCTCTTTCGTATTTTTAAACGAAGATAAATCCACCGAATCAGACCTGGATTAAAATTGTATCCTGGGATTTATACCTCGATATCAATGGCTAAAACAGTGGATACCGCTATTTTCGAAAATTGGGAAATATATAACGTCATTTACGATCTATCAAATTACATATACAAAACTAAATATTTGTAGATAATGAATTGCAAATCTAAATTTAAATAAGTTTTCGAAAATTTAAGTTAAAAATGGAAAATATATTTAATGGGTCTTCGTGTTCGTCATCAGAATCTGGTGAATTAGATTACGAGATAATGTTGTCGATACGATCTAAACGTCCTAAGGTATTTCACGATAGAATAGACGTGGTGTTTTACAATAAGGTAGAGTTTCAGCGCCGACCCCAGTTTTCTAAAGAAGGGATTCGTTATTTGACCAACACCCCTCCGACAAGATCTGGGACCTTTGGTCGCATATTATATTATACATTTTATTTATTTCTTGAACAGGAATGCAAATCACGATATTTACTAAAGACTAACTCCATAGACAGGCTCAAACTAGTTATTTTTTCAGTCTACGAGTATGTCACAACACGATTTAAATGCTTTTAGGCTTGTTGCGTTTCGTACAAAGCATGATTATCGTAATCTAGAATTTGAAACTCGATGAATATGAAATACAAGAAAAGACGGAAAGCTTAAGAGAGAAAGAATTATTTTATGTCTTTTCCGATTGAGCCGAAAAAAGCATTCTGATGGTGAAAAAATTGCTTGTTTTGCTTTAGTTTGTTCGATTGAAGAAAAAAACGTTGTTCTAAGGGCCAAATATTTTCGCTCGAGAGCACTTTTTAGAAATCTCGAGTGTTCCGTAGATTTACCACTCTTTTACATAA
This sequence comes from Tipula vernalis, assembly GCA_958295665.1. Classification (NCBI taxonomy): domain Eukaryota; kingdom Metazoa; phylum Arthropoda; class Insecta; order Diptera; family Tipulidae; genus Tipula; species Tipula vernalis. The sequence goes on along the minus strand of OY282560.1, from coordinate 57,797,351 downwards.
ATATGTTTGTAGCAGTAGCGTAATTAGGTACCCGCAGCTGCGGGGGGCCCATGGCTATTGGGAGGCACATAGCTTCAAGAAGACTACCTCTTCAAATTTACAAAACGAAATTTTTAAGATAAGGAGATCCTCTAATTTTTAGAGAAACAAGAAATAATCCCTATTGCTATTAAATATTTGTTTAAGAAAGGCCCAATAATTTCTTTTCGATTGCTGAAGGTGAAAAAATTCCCACTAGAACCACAATTTGCTAAACTTGTTTGAAATCAAAGCTATCGCCCTCAGAGGATGACGATTTTTGTGTTTGGATTAATTTTATTTGTAAAATACGTTTTGTACTCCAAGTTTAACACTTTTGCCCTTAAAATTTAACCTTTTATAAATCAAATTAAGCATTTAGCAAAACAAATTGAAACTTTTACAAATCAAGTCTTGATTAGAAAATATTGAATTTGATTTGTAAAAGGAAGCAATACTGCTAAGCAGATTGCGATGTACCATTTTGATGTTCATAAAAATCAAGAAGAAAGTGTTGAAACTTTCTTATTAGAAAAATACCTAACCGCGACTGAAAAAAAATTACATGCTTCCTTCGTTATGAGTGCTTTTGTCTTTAGAAAGGGAATTGACAGATACTTGAGCCAAACCAGTCAGTCTCTATAGTCAATGACCGTTGCAATTTTGCATTTAGTGATGGTGTTCTTTTTTGGTTGTTTTTGGTGTGATTCGCCCGATTTTGGAAATTTCCATCGCTTCCCGATTTCATACCCATTGTCATGGATTTGATCTTTCGAAATGAAATTTTGATGTTCGAGCCTATTCGAGTTTCGATATTATTCGAGTGTGGTTCGATGTTAATCAAGAATCTTAGAGTCTATTCTAAGAATATGTTTGTTCGATATTTAACAATATCTGATTCTATTTGTGGGTTCCATTCTTATTGCATGTCGTTTTGTCGAGCTTAGCCATAGCTTGCTTAGTAGCATTTTGCGTAGTAGTATTAGTAACATTAAGTTATATTTACATGAATTTTCGGAATATTTCGAAATTTTCGTGGTCTTTGACAAGGCTTTCCGAAATTATTCATAAATATCCAGATTTTTCGGTATTATTGAAATTGTTTGATTGTTCTGCGTTATATTCCAGATTTTTTAAGTTTTCCGAGATTTCTAGGATTAATCGAGATTGTTAATGATTTTCAAATTTATTCGAAATATGTATGACAATGTTCTACGATTAGCTCTGAGTTTGAGGACTGGCAGACCTACACATATAAATCTGAATTGCAATATTTAGTCATTTTTCGAGATTATGCCAAATTTTCGATGCTTCTTCCTAGGCGAGGATCTTCTTTCGTTTTACATACTTACGGATAATTCGATATTTGAGAACTTTCCGGAATATTCAAGATGTATGTACTTTGAAAATTTGACATTTTTGAGATTATTTCGATATTCTTGATATTTTTCAATTATATTCGATATCTCGACTTAGAAAACGTCATAGCACCCAAGTCTAGTCACGAAATCAGATACTTTTAAAAAATGCGAGGCCCGATAGTAGAAAGAAATAAGTTGTTATCTAAAAGCCCGGGATTTGTAGTTTACTCCACTGGTTTGTAGGTTTATTCTGGTTCTGTTATTTGGCTGATTAGCTGCCGTTTTCAGTTTGAAAACTTATTACGGCCATTGTTTATTTAGAAGTGTCATTAAATTAATCTCAACATTGCTTCGAAAACGAATTTTTTAGATTTTATATTTGCAATTTTCTAGTTTCTTATATTTTGATAGATAACCCACAAACATAAAAGAGCAATGAGTTGTTCTTGTTCAATTGACGCCGAAATTGAGATTGCTTTTCCATAGAGGGGAAAATAATCAATCGAAAACGGCATTAGAAAACAAACAAAAAAAATGCCTAATATCCCAGCAAGCAGTTATTAATTCGAAAATTGATTTCGAAAATCGCCGGCATTAGGCTCGTTCAAAATTACGACACAAAAAATCCACGGATCTATCCACGTTTAAATTACCAAAAGTAACCTCGACTAAATCAGTGGATTTTCGAAAATGTGGAGTAATCCGTTGACTAATCCTTGTTTAAAAATACAAGCCTAATAGCCAGGTAACGATATATGTTAACGATATTAAATTTAGACAGATATAGAAGCCTATCTTTTAGCTTAACGGGACTCGTTTTGAAGATTTCATGTAAATGCCACACTTAATGAGTGCACAGAAAGAATTCACTTTTTTAACTCCATAAAGCACCGCCCTACTGCTCCTACTAAAACTATTTGTAAGAAAAAACAAGCATTTTAAGGATGATAATTTATGTAACAATATTTTCCATGATATATGTAAGTGGTTACAAATGTCATGTTAATGTTGCTAACGCTGCACTAAGTAGTGTAGAAACATTTGGTATTTAACAGTTTTTGAATTAAATATCTCCCGTAGCACTAACAGTATTACAAATTTATACAACAGCCAATCGTCGGATTATGGATTGATAATAGCATTGATACTAATCCGGGACTTCAAATTAAAATGAAATTATGACTGTCCTGATTTTATTCGTTGATAATGTCGTCGGGCTATCAATCTTATGGAAGAATATTAATCGATAAATTAAGGCATCACGAAATTAGCATTAAATTAAAAAAGGTAAGTAAACCTATTTGTTCCGCCTAAATAATTGTCATATACCAACTAAGGCTGCGGACCAATGTCAGATAAATCAATTCAGTAAATTTCAATTTTAAACACACATTTACCTAAATTGGCGTACCAATTCTCTAGAAGTAAAAATGGTTTCGTGGACACGAATTATGGTTTAGAGGATTGAAATCGCTGGCTACATAGGTGAAAAAGGAAACGTCAAATATTTTTTATTATTTCTTTCGTAAAATAAAAATGAAATTTATTTTATTGCCTATGAGTACAAATACATAAATAAGCCGGATTGAAACCGCGGAAAGACAAGTATCCTATCAGGAGAATGTTTCGAAGCAAAAATTTAATTTCTAACCTAAACAAAGGATATATCGAAAAATTAGATCGTCTGGTGAGTTGCTAGACTATTATTTTATGTTTTCACTGCATGTATCATAGAAGGTGCAGTAACCCGTGACATTTATCATTAAAATGACAATACTAAAAAAGTAATCATTATAAATCTGGCGCTTCTACGTTCAGAACATTATAACAATAGCTACATCCTACAGCAAGTTATGGAATTTCGATTGTTATTTCGCAACATTTACCTAATTGCCAACAGAGGGTGGTGATCGCTTCTTTAACTAGCAAATTTTATCAGTATTTAGTAAGTAACAATATTGTATCCTAAAAGACATATCAAAAGCATATGCTGAGAGTTTGAAATTTTTCTACTAGACATTTGACTATCCTGAATCACAATTGGTTGCTACCAAAAATTGATCATTGCCAGTTCACTTATCTGCAGTTGTAAATATTGAATGCAGTAGATTAAGGTGAAATTATTTTAAAACTGGCAATGCACACTTTCACCATAATTTACAGCATACATACATGAGCCGACAACTGATAATGAAGGAAGAAACTCAGCGTTGTCAGCTCATTTATCTACCTTTTTAAATATCCAAAGCAGTAAATTAAGGTGATTCAAATGGCACGAATTTCCATATTTAAATAAAACTAGAAATTAAACAAAGCAATTTACCCCTATTCAAGAGGATTTTGAGCGTCGTAATTCATTCTAGGAAATGTTGACATTAGCGAACTTCGATTCCGAAATTTAAATTATTCGCTGTAACCCTTTCGAGTTCAACCAATTTTTTTTTTAGTTATGTAAGTTCAACCTACACAAATCTGCCATATATGTATGTTTGATTGGTGCTAGTATCGTATAACACTGATATTAATTAGGGACCAACATATACATTTGTGTAGGCACAGACAGAGTTAAAACAAATGATTCGATTTGCTTTCCTATTTTTTATTTTTAATGATTTCTACAATCGTAAAAAGTCAATTATTTAACATTTTTTTTAGGAAAACTCGAGAGGGCTAAAACATTTGGTCGTGCTAAACATAAACTCTGACATAATGTTAGCCGTATTAATAAACTTTTCTATATGGGAAGCAAATGTCAACTGGTAATCCAGAATTAAACCTAAATCTACCTAAATCACTAACTTCACTTATACTCTTAGCAACAAAATACCATTTAATTTATAGTCATACACATTATACATATAGTCATCATAGGTAATTTTAAAATTTAAAACTACATAAGTTTTTCATTACTGATCAAAATCGGTACATATGGTATACCATACTCTGTTTGTCAAATTTTAAGATTTTTTGAAATTTATAAAATCATCTTAGACATTTAAGAAATATTGTTACCATAAAAATTTTGGTATTTTTCTTCTAAAAGTTTGACAAATTTATTGAAAGGCCGGTATTCACGTACAATATTACACATTTTGTGACGTCAATATTACACAAAAAAATTCAAACATTTTGAATAAAATTGGAATATATTGTGCAATTTTCTAACGTCACACAATTATATTGCGCAATTTAATTGTACGTGAATACCGACCCTTAGAGTCGGAAAAAGTGATTTTCGAACGGGATGGTTCGCTTCGAATAATTTTCATTCTCTAATTTTGTAAGCGAGTTAAAAATTAAAGTTGAAGTTTATTAACAGGAATAATTCTACAAATCTTCGTAAAGCGTCGGTTTGGAGGCTAAAAACTTTATTTTTGCATTCATATATGTTTGTTCTAAAACATTCACCCGTGTTATGATTGGCGAGTCGATCAACAATCGACTTATAGTGTATAAGAATCACAAATCGACGCCTTGTCGTGAACTAAAATGTCGATTTTACGACAAACGACGATTTTCAAAGGCTATTTATAATACCAATTTTGCCAGTCGATATGACATCGACAATCATAATTGGGGTGATTAATTCCGATCCCCAAAAATAATTTTTTTGTTTTCCCTTCTAAAAAGATTGTTTTGTTTAGTACTCTTAAATTGGTGCTGTTTATCGGTCGGTTTATTTGAACCTTTTCGAAATAGTGTTAGTTGCCCGAGTAACAATTTTTAATTGAAAATTAGCTTTTAAACCGTTTTCGACTTCAGCTAAACTCTGTGTTAGGTTTTAAAATATTTTTATAATGTTTAAAATAAGGCTTATAAAACGTCCTGTTAATCGTATTTGTCTTCCACCGTAAATAACGCCTAGGCGTTTTAAATGAATAGTCCGCTTACTGGGCGTTTTATTCAAATACAGCGCTCTAGGCGTTACATTTGCTAAACATTTCTGTACTTTCCATAATTTATAATTATGGAAAATGACCAATTTTTTGGACAAATAGGCATTGATTTTTTGAAAACGGTGAAGTCTGCAATTTTTTTTTTGGCTTTCAAATTATAAAATCGGTTTCTACATCATTTGATGATTGATTCAAAAATTAACAACTAGAAAAAATTAAAAATTGGTAGTCATACTACCTTGATCAACATGTTCTCGGAATAATCACCGTGTGGCGCTCCCATCATTCCGATTTGAGTTCTGTTTTTTCGTTAAGTTGGTACATCTGTTGTTGATATTCCCTCTAAATCTTAGCGTCATAGCTTTACATTTGCAAAAGTTACATAGTCAAGAGTACATCTATCTCTGTGTGTGTTGGCGATTATTTACAATTTTGGACATGATTTGCGAGGCTGAATCCGATCCCACATTCATCAAAAGGATCATTACTGGAGACGAGACGTGGGTTTATGAGTATGACACGCAATCCAGACATCAGGCAAGTGAATGGCGTTCACCAAAAAAAAACCACGTCGTTTTCAGTCAAAAAAGAGGGCAATGCTCACGGTTTTCATGGATTACAACGGTGTAGTTCATCATGAATTTTTGCCAGAAGGCCAGACCGTAAACAAAGAGTATTATTTGGGCGTTATGAGACGTTTGCGTGAAGCAATTCGCCGAAAGAGACCAGAATTGTGGGCAGAAAACTCATGGATTTTGCACCATGATAACGCACCGTCGCACAGTGCCATCATTATTCGTAATTTTTTGACGAAAAATGCAACAAATGCCATCCAACAGCCACCGAATTCACCTGATTTGGCTCCCTGTGACTTCTTTCTGTTCAATCGAGTTAAAAAACCATTATGGGGAACGCGTTTCAGCAGCCGAGAGGAAATAATGGAAAAATCGCCAACACACAGAATAGATGTACTCTAGACTACGTAACTTTTGCAAATGTCAAGC